>JAGIKU010000206.1:600000-1050624 GCA_020086695.1 Penicillium sumatraense | reverse complement strand
CCCCCCCCCCCCCCCCCCCCCCCCCCCCCCCCCCCCCCCCCCCCCCCCCCCCCCCCCCCCCCCCCCCCCCCCCCCAAGAAGCCCAATCGATGGGCTGCCAACAAGGCCCACGTTGCCAAAAAAAAGGTGAGCCGATTTGTTCATTTTGTCTGCCCACATACTCACATTCAATGAGAGAATGCTAACGAATGTGCTGTCAAGGATCGTAAGAAACATATCGATGAGATGTTTCGTGGTGTCGTAGCAGTCCTCAACCATGACCGGGCACTTGTAAGTGAAGTCCTCTTGTTGTCTGGCGTTGTTTATCCTGCCTAGCATAGTATGCTGATACGAATCTAATAGGCTAATGGTCGCGCGGCCGCCGCGCGCGCCAATCGCCTGCCCCGGCCCCGCCGCTACCGCGAATAGGCGGCATATGATTGTCTGCTCCCACCACAGCCTATATCACCTAGGACACCCTGGTCTGCCATGAGACAGCCTGGAAGCATTTCTCTGATTGATACAGCGAGTAAGTTCTCCATTTCAAAGCTATACAGTTTGAGCGAAGTTAACCGCTGCAACAGATAACCACTGGTAGCCCCGGTTTTAACAAATAGTTGGATGTTCTAATTCCCACTGCTGCCAAAGAGATCATAATCTGAAAATGAAGCTTCTTGTGACAAAAAGGTCTTCTCTGCATCATGTACTACGTAGTACCTTTTACGTTCTAGTACATGACCTTAATGTAAGCTGTACTGCGGCGAGCGATACTATCGCTCGCCGCATTCTAGTAGAAGTTACCGAGTCAGTGTACCTATAAATGAGCCCCATTTTATGCTTGCTACAATCCGATTGCAGCACATGCCGTTGGGTAAATGTTTACTGAGAGCCAGTGACCCTCGTTGACAAGAATACCTCCCAAAGCCGTGATATTATCAAGTGAACTGGTGATCAATGCTCCATGGCGTTAGCCCCCCGTCATCTATCAATAACAGGAAACAAGCTTCTGAGGGTTCAAACATTTCCATTGCAGTACAAGCCGAGAGCTGTTTTGACTCGAATTATCTATTGTGAATTCCGGAAGAAAATGATCTAAGTGATAAGGCTCATCCTTTGAGATCAGCCCAAACAAAGAAGCTCATTGTTTTCATCTCGAGCTCCTAGATGACGGAAGGAATTAGCAGCTACAGTTTCCACACCTTAATAGGTTGAAGTCTTGCGTTCACCGGCATCAATCGAGAGAAACTGAAGTGGTTCCAACATCAACTTCTCCTCGCCGCCAAGTAATAGTTAATATAAGATAAATTTCTCGGTAGATTGGATGGATCTCAGCATGAGTTTCATGGCCTACTGCTAGTGATGGGCATTTTTTGATTGCTCCTTCTTATCTCCTTCCACGCCTCCCTGCCATTCATTTACTCACTGTGCCTCTTCTTCTTCTCTTTTTTCTTCTTTTTTCTTTTGAAAGAGAAAGGGAAATGAGCTGTGTAACTGCTGGTGGTGTAGTGGTGATCGCAGTAACCACCGTCGCCAGAACTTCAAAGCCAGAATGTGGAAGGAGGAATTGAGCTGATTCTTCCATTGCCTCTTACCATGTAGTAATACACAGACACAGAGTACCCAGATGTATGTTTAAACATTACCCTTATGAAGGGTTGAAACGCCGATGTGGAACCTTCCAATACCAGAAAATGTCCACACAGTCGTCACGGCACTCCGGCAAGATGTACATTACATCATTTGACAGACCATCCATGCTGTTTTGTTGTACAATCAGAACATTTCCGAGATTTAGATATTTAGAGTACGAGTTAGGATAAAATAGCAGCAGCACTGTGCCTAGTAGTCCTCACGATCCCGAAATGCCGGTTGCTTCTAGGAGCGTTCTGCTTACACTGCCACATGTTTGACTTTGAACTTGATAGAGAGTATTGGTGAGTTCGCGCTATATGCGCTTCCTAGCTTTGTTCGAGATGAAAACACCCCATCATGTCGAGCCAGAGCCTGTCAAATCTAGTGCGCCGCAAGTCGCCTCCCCGAAACCAGTAGCCAACGTACCCTTCTGCCTCTGAAGGGAAAACCAACTGGAGAAAGATACATCTACAACCTGTCTACTGCGACCTGTCCAGCGAGATTCGATGTTCAAGTGTACCTGAAAATCTAAATCTTTCGTGTCGAAAATCCGTCAGAAAAGCATCAAGGGTAGGTACTACTACCTAGCAGATAATAGTGCATACTATCTGAAGTCACATATTTACACAGTGGCCAGTACTGATCGAGGATTATCTGAAGGGGCAATTGAATGGTATGTCGTGGGTAAAAATGCGTTCGTATTCGTATGCTCATCTACTAGATCAACTAGTACACACCAGATCCAAACAACCGAGGTATCACCTGCTACAACTGTTGAATTCCGATCAAACAGTAAGCCTGGACAGGTGGTTTACGATTGAAGACTTAAGTTGCATGATCGGCAGCGCTGAAAACAGAAGCATCAGCGCCGGGGGCATCTGTCGCGCTGGCGGGGGTAGCAGGGACATCAGCGGGGGCGTCAGCGCCGGGGGCAGAAGCCGCCGCGGAGACAGAGGCCGCTTTGGCGAGGAGGGCGGCGGCCGCCGCAGCGAAAGCAGTAGCATGGTCCTTTTTAATTCGTATTAGCATTTGTATATGCTATGCAACATATCAACTAGGATATGCAACAACATGAAGGGTGCGTTGAATACCTCCTCATCCTCCCCTGTTGCGTTGAAACCAGCATTCACAGCGATGTTGATTGCTCGGGCCAGATTCGTACGATAGGCATTGCGACGCCGTGCCTTCAACATACGAAACATTAGTATTTCCTTTCATTTTAATATTACTGTATGAGAAGTGGAAATAAACGAATCAACTCACCTTCTCCTCCTTTTCTCGGCGACGGCGACGTTCAGCGTCACGACCACCACCACGGGCCCTAGTAGAGAGAGAGAGAGAGAGAGAGAGAGAGAGAGAGAGAGAGAGAGAGAGAGAGAGAGAGAGAGAGAGAGAGAGAGTGTGTGTGTGTGTGATTTGTTGCGGCGAAGTTGAGTTCATACCTCTGAATCTGACGCGCCGGCCACGACCACGTCCGTTGTTTGAAGCTCATGGGTCTGTTCCTTCCCAGGAGGGCAAGCTTTCCAAATCCCTGATATTTGAACTGCAGTACCGGTGGATAAGCTAGAGTATGTGGAAACGCGATCGTGTTAGACCCAGTTATCGACACGAAGGTAACTAGCTAAGCTGGGAGCAATGGCTCTGGAAGATTGACATACTCAGCTGCTTGTGCTGGGCTTAAGATTGCCTGTAATGGCTGAATAGTTGACCCGTCTGAAATTTCCGCAAAGGCAAAGCGCTTCTGTTTCCGAACGGACCGAATGAATCCATTGACTTTGATCTCCTGGTCCTCCAGACTGCAGGGTTGGTTTTGCTTGCTGCTCTTGAGAATCTGTGAGCACCGAAGAACACCCGGCCGAGAACTAGTTTCTGTATTCGATCCCAATCTTGTTAAAGATGTGGCGAAAGTCCGCCGCCATGTCTGCATGGCTGGTCAAGCGCGGTGCGATGTCTCCCAGGCCTGGAAGGGTGATGGATCGGAGGTTGCGGGCGGGAAAAATGACGGAGCACTCTTGAGCAGTGGGTCCGGCTGGCACTCCGCACCAGCTAAGCTGCCTCCTTGGACTACGAAAAGAGAACTTATCGGCTATACAAAAAATAAAGAAAATATTTGATTTTGAAATTCAGCTAGTACTGACGGGTGAAGATAAAATTAGACCTTGCAAGAAGTGGCTAAATCTTGGCGGCTTCATAATACGTAAAAAGAGTCGTCCGTAAAGTCAGAGGAGGCAAAAGAGCGACTTGTTGAGAGCAAAAAGAGGGAAAGAAAAGAAAAGGGGCCTAGCTCCATTTCAAACATGTTCCTTGTTGTGTTCGGCATACACCTTCCTTTCCTCTTCAATCATTTCAATAGCATCTAGAAGAACACCGTTTGATGCGGCTGCGTACACAGCCATGCGAGCCCGTCCGCCATCCTCAGTAGTACCATAGCCCATGTCGATAAGAGAAGAGACACAATTCTCAATATCGTGGGTATAGATATCTCCAGATTCATTGTCAGACGAAGGGACTGGGGCTTGGGTTGTTTCTTCGACAGGGAAGCTTCCGGGGATAATGTGTTGAGATGAAGGCCTAGAGCGGCAGCGTTCTCTCCTGTCGAGTCGTGCCCAGGTATCTGTCTCCGTATTAGATCGAAGACTATGTCGTTCAGATGCGCATCGGCTTAGCCGAGGGGATGTCGTTTGATGTTCCGAGAGGACGGGACCAGCGACACTGGACGATGGGAACATCATGGTGCTCGAACGACGGAGAGACGGCTCCGTCAAGCTGGAGGGACCTTGCCTATCAGTATCAAGCCGCATTTCCTCTAAGGAAGAGCGTTTGAGAGTTCGCGTCAAAGGAACATCAGAATTGGTGCGAGGCCTTTGTATCGGAGACTCTGATTCTGAAGGGCTGTGTGCGCTCATGGGGTTGGTACGATCTTGGTCATTTTTTGCGAGCAGTTGTGCTTCCAATTGAGAGACAGGTGGGAATCGACTCATTTCCTTCTCCAGATTGAAATCCGGGACGCGTTCGTCTCCGTCGACCAGATCGCCCTTCGTAGAATCTTCGCCCTGGCATGAGGAGGCACGTGTGGCGCCCAAGGTGTCTTCAAAAGATAGATCAACTTGCTGGGGAGAAACATCCAGTAATCTGACATCACGGGTATCTTCAGTACGCAATAATGGCTCTTTGAAAGAGACAGACTTTCTTCGCTTGACAGAGCCACACCGCGAAGATGGAGTGAATTTGGCTTGCTCCGATTTATTGTGATCTCTTGCCTGTTGAATGCTATCGACATTCAAGCTAGATGCTGCGTAAATGTTGTCAATAGGTGCGTTATCACTGAGTTCAAGGTTGATCGCATAGCCATCAATAAGTGCGCCCTGGAGTGCATCTATTGCAGCCATAGCAGGATATCTGGAAGGAAAGTGCAAGTATCCAAAGCCTGCGTGTTTACCCGAAGTAGTATCCAAGGGAAGGTCGACATTCACTATAAAGCCCTTCGAAGCGAAGACATCTTGGATCATCTTTTCAGACACATTAAAGCCAACATTCCCAATGAACAATGTCTTGTTGCTATTATCCGTCTGAGGATTAGGATCACTCGAAGATATTTCGGGACTAGCCACCGAGGACTGGTGACTTTCATTGCGATTGTAATGCTTCATGGTGAATAGATGACCGAAGGACCCAGGAACAGGCCATCGACCTGGATATGGTGGAGGAGGGGGTGGTCGACTATGAGACGGAGGATGGTGAGAGTGGCGAGAGGAGTGATCAGGAGGAAAGTTCCAGGGAGGATGGCCTAAGGTTGGCCAGAAGGTGGGAGGACGTAGGCCTTCCCAATGACCTGGATGCGCGGATGGGGCAGAGGGATGCGAAGGTCTCATGTCTTGGTGACGAGAAGAAAATGAAAAGTTTTCAGTTGCTTGAGCGTCCTGGTTGAGATTCCCAGTGCCTGACGGTATCACACGAGCACCCATGGCGTTAGATACCACTGGCAGCGGTTGACCTAGAACAGGGACTGCTTTTGCTGAGTCCTCAGGTCGGATATCTGCACCATGAGGGCTAGGTACCGGGGAAGCAGGAAGACCATACGGAGCGCCAGAAGTTGCAACACCCGTGGGGATAGTATTCTCCGATCTCGAATTTTGGGAGGCAGAATCAGCTCGTCCAAATTCCTCTTCGAACGCAGCGTATAATGACTTCCCAAACTCGTTAAGCTCAGAAGCCATCATACGAAAACCATCAGCGGCATTCTCAGCTACGGGTCTCCCAGCATGGATTGCGTCTTCTGCAAATTGTCGCCCACCATCAGGCAGATTCCCCAAAGCAATTTTCATCTGTGCTTCAATCGTGGAAAGTAGAGTCTGTAGCGAAATCCTGACGTTCTCCGGCAGGGTCCTTTGTGCATCTCGCAATTGACCACGAGCTTCACGTAGCTGATTCTGCAGTTCCGGTAACCGTGCCGCAAATTCCGATTGGACCATATTTGCACCATTTGCTAAATGAGTTAAAAGCTGAGCTGCAAGGACCTCAACAGGGTGAGGAGTTCGCTGTGAGCTCGAGCTTGTGCGCTGACTCGGCTCGGACGGCGATGCTGTCTGTTGATCTCTTGACGTAAAGTCATCCGTAGGATTCATGAGTGTTGCTAGTTCAGCCTCAAATGCCGCCATGAGCGACTGTGGACCTTCAGAAGTATTACGTGGGCTCGGTGGCCTTGCCTCCACCAAGGGGCTTAGCGGCGAGCTCTGGGGTAAGCATGGACTGGAATTTCTGGCCAAATTGAAAAGCTTGGCTTCATATCCAGTTAGAAGTGGCGCCCTATCTTCAGTGGGCGGGAGAGTAGCTGAAGCCAGGTCCTTGGCTGGCTTGTCAGTGGCCGTGGCAAAGACATTCTCAGTTGACCCAGAGGAATCGGGATTTTGATCACCAAAGTGCTTCCACAAATCAATAACAGAGTCGGAACGACGAATATCAAAAATGTGCATCGGGGTCGGTTCATTCTCGGAAAGTTGGGTCGATTCGACTGTGACAGGTTCGTCGAGACGTTGGGAGAGTTCCAGAGACGACCCAACCTATGATCCATACGTATGAGCAAGTAGGCAAGTCAAATAAAAAAAAGTATATGATATCTTACTTCGATATTGTCACCATCATCCTCGTCAAGGTAAGTAAGTCTGGCCCGGGGGTGGTTTGAAGCGAGGTCATCATAGTCAGTAGTTGAGATCCGAACTACTCGGTTAGATCTAGCAAAGCGCTCTCCTTCATATCTAGAAGAAGCCTCATGAAGGTCTTTAATCTGGAAAGGTTTCAACATCATGGTGAGATGAACCAAGGCCTGTGAGCCTCGGGGGTAAAAAGCCAGGTGGGGACACTGTAGCTTTGACGTGATTTAAGTAGAGGCCGAAGGTCGTGTTGATTCCCGAATAATCTGGGGAACCATGAGAGAAGACGGCTGCGAGATCAACTATCATGAGATATGTATTGCTGTTGCCTGCAATAACTTTGAGTGACAGTCAAGAGGATAAAAATGTAAAAACACTCAGGGATGACCTCAGAGCACAGGGTATCCAATGCAATGAATGGCAAATCCTGGGAATGGAATGGGATTCCAGGCAACAACGGATAAGATAAGCGGCCCCACCACATCAGAGATCACCTGACCTCATGCGACAGCCACCTGGGAGGAGCTAAACCCTCCCAGCTTAAGTTAGCCAGCGATCAGCTGATTCCGACGGGATTCGGTCAATGGGCATCTTCAGTTCCTCTGCCACCCTCCCTCTCTTCCCTGCTGCCCGCATGGCCACCAATGTCCTTACGTTTTGATCCCTCTGGAAGTGTCTTTACAGTGAAGCTACTAGCATTCACGTGGTGATTGCCAATGCCAATGGCTTGATTCTGTCAAGTCTCTTTCTTCCAGGGAACTATTTACTCGAGGCTAGGAGACGTTCTCTGCGCAAATACCCAACTTCGACGCGCGCCAATGGCTACCGCTCAACCTTCATCATGTCTTCAGAGCCCAGGTGACCGCAATGTCAAAAATGTTGTTCTGGGAGATCTCTTATTTACTCCATGGTACCAGTCGATTTACCCAGAAGACCTAGTCGCCAAGGATGCTGATCACCTCTACGTTTGTCGCTGGTGCTTTCGATATTCGTGTGATACAGTTGCTTTTGCCGAGCACACGCGAGCTTGTGAGCATCGTATAACACCGCCGGGAAACAAGGTATATGATCACGGCAGCTACGCCGTGTGGGAGGTTGATGGAGAAGAATACAAATTATTTGCGCAAAATTTATCTCTCTTTGCCAAACTTTTCCTCGACCACAAGACCGTCTTTTTTGACGTTGCAACCTTTCTTTACTATATACTCACTTTCACCGACCCGACAAACCCCGATAATTACCACGTCCTCGGTTTTTACTCCAGAGAAAAGCTTTCGTGGGATGCCAACAACCTTGCATGTATTTGTGTCTTTCCGCCCTATCAGCATAAACAGCTGGGCAAGCTGCTGATGGGAGTGAGCTATAAGCTCAGTGGCTGGGAAGCTCCCGGTGGATATATTGGGGGGCCAGAGAAACCCCTCAGTGATCTTGGCCAGAAGAGCTATAATCGCTTCTGGGCTGAACGAATCGCAAGATACCTACTGTGTGGTCAGCGCCCATCAAAAATGCCTGACACTTCCCCCTCGAAACATAATACTTCGAAGTCTATCCGTAAACTCCCTCCGCGGGAGTCTATGACTGTCGAGGATATCGGCCTTGCCACAGGGATGTTGACTGAAGATGTTATAACAGCGGTCAAGTTTATGGGTGTTCTCCAGCCTGATACAACCCCAAAGAAGCGGAAGCTACCTCGGCTGGCCGGGGACCATGAACCTGATAAGAGTCTTACTATGATCATCCGGAAGGTAGACGTGCAGCGATGGGCTAATGCTAATTGCCTGTCACTGGAGGATCCAGTGAGGGAGGAGGGCTTTTTGAGAGAATGGTTGCCTGGGGTTATATCTCATGACAGCGAGAGTAGCCCGCAGGCAGAATGATATGATTAATTACGTTGCCATAAAGTATAAGCATAATTATTTTTTGAGCGATGATGATCATAATGATGAATATCCGTTACATTAGCTATACGCATAAAATCCAATGTCTTAATAAAGTAAGCCTAGAGTCCAATTTACCTGAACTAGATAGGTTCCTAAAAGAAATGTTCCTTTGGGCTGTCGCTCGAATGGTCCTGGTGCATCGTCGTGGCAGCTTGGAGGGCTGTGGGAACCCGGGAAAAAGGAATTTCTCACATGGAAATTACTGTGTGCATTTTTTGGAGGACTAGAATCTTGAAAAACTATTTAAGCATCAAGCCTGATCCATCTAATTCTTTACATGAAAACACCGAGTATCGTCATTCAATGCATTACTCTTCCATTCCACCAGGGCCACTGGCCTTGCCCATCTGTCGAGCCTTCAGCAGCTCATCGCAGAGCAGAAGGTTGGATGCGATACCAGTGCTGGATGCGATGCAGTTGCGAAGCACACGGTAAGAGTCGAAGACGCCCTCTTGCACGGGGTCCATCGGCTCTCCAGTGTTCAAGTCCAGACCGACAATGTTACCATCCTTGCGTTCATACTGCAAGGCAGCCAGTGAATCCTGAATATCGTGGCCGGCGTTGGCAGCCAGAGTTTTGGGAATGACCAGGAGAGCATCGGCAAATGCCTCAACACCCCACTTAGCCTTGCCCTTGGTGTTGCGCAAAACCTCCGATTTCAAGTGGTCGGCGCAAGCTACCTGGAAGGCGCCAGCTCCAGGGATGACGCAGCCGTCAACAATGGAGTTATAGACAGAGCGAAGACCATCACGGACAGCATCCTTGACCTGAGCAATGGTGTGCTGATTGGGACCCTTGATGAGAATAGTCACAGACTTGGGATCTTTCACTTCCTCCACAAATGTGAACTTCTCTTCACCAAGCTGGTGTTCGTATACCAGACCGGCCCAACCGAGCACATCGGGAGTCATATCATCGACGCTGTTCTGAGCTGTACCTCCACACACGAGTTGCAAACGTTCCATATTTCTGCGCTTGGCTCTTCGAAGAGCCATGATGCCGTTCTTGACGAGGACATCCAAGCTCAGGGGGTCAATACCCTTCTGGTTGATGACAACGAAGCCCTTCTTTGGGTCATTACCACAGACTTGCTTCTTGAGCTCTACAATTTTCTGCAGCTTAGCATCGACGAACTTGCGTTCGCTCTCCACTAGCTTGTCCCTTTGCTCAGCAGAGGAGTAGTAGAAGCCGGAGTTGATTTCAGACTTCTCATACTCCAGGCTGACGTTCAAGGTCAAGATAAATGCATTCTCCACCCGCTTCGGCATATCCGGGTGACGGGCACCGTGATCTAGAGCCAGACCACGAATGAGGCGGGTTTCGGAGGATGTGCGGTGTTGCATAGTCATGATCTCAACCATGTGTAAGTCAGGCTTCTCGGGAGCTCGGTGGATGGCGAGGACAGCATCAACGATATCAGGAGTGAGTTGCTTAGCGAGTGCATGGTTCAACTTGGTAGAAAGGGAGGTACGAGCGACGGAGAGGAGCAACTCGCGGTCGACGGGCCGCTCGAGCTTGAACTTGTCCAGGAACTGCGAGAGGCAGGAGTTAGATCTAGGTGTTCATATACACTGAGAAAGAACACAGTTTCAAATACCTTCAAGGTTTCATCCTTCGCGATCTCATAGCCATCAGTAATCACTCGAGGGTGCAGTCCCTCCGTGATGTGACGGTCCGCCTGCTTCAGGAGCTCCCCCACCAGAAGCACAACCGATGTTGTGCCATCTCCGGTGATATCATCTTGTGCTGTCGCTGCACGGGCAATCATGACCTTTGAAGGTTGTTAGCAAAGGAATTGGATTGTTTTAAAGTAATGTCGTCTTACAGCCGTGGGGTTTTGGATTTGCTGCAAATTGTTAGCAATCGGCACTTGCAAAGTGTTCAAAGCATCTCAACGAACCATTTCACGCAACAAGACATTTCCATCCTTGGTCAACTTGATCTATTCCGAGGGGTTTATATGTCAGCCTGCCTACTGCGAGGAGGTTATGGAGGGGAAAGAAGGTTATCGTGCGTACTCCGCCTGAACCGTCGACCAGCCTGGAAATGTTGTTAGCTATATTGCGGTCGCTCTGGTGAAGGAGATTGACACACATCTTGAGAGTCCCCGAGGGCCCTAGATTCGACTTAAGAACATCTTGAAGACCCTCTCCAGCGGCAATGTTGACCTTCAGGGCCTCTCCTCGCCGCTAAATAAAACGTTAGTGCGGGCCATTGAGGGGTCATGTCTGAAGCAAAGGGTGTGATTTTGAAGCATACCCGGGACTCGGCCTTGGGATTAAGCAGCTGGGTGGCGGACATATCTGCAATTCAAAAGGAGCGAACAGGAGCTCGACCCAAGTAAAATACAGATAATGGGATAGGGGGAGCTGGTGAGCCCACAGGAGTTTGGATGCCCGCGTTGGTCGGCGAGAGCGGTGAGGATGGTTTTTTGGCAAAAAGCCCACACGACCGATTCGCACTAGCGGCGAAAAAAAAGAGCTCCCTCTCGGATTTCGAACTTCGACTTTGAAAGGCCTTTCCGCCCTCACGAAAAACGTCCGCTCCAGCAATCCACCCCGGATCGCTATCGAGATTCTTACTGGGCGTCCGTCGCTGAAATTATTCCTTGGTCAATTTTTGCGCTCGACCTGGGCCTAGGATTAACACCATGGCCGACTATCTTCTCTTCGAGAGCCCTATGGGCTACTCGCTCTTTAAGAACACCATGAAGGGCGACATTGTGGGCAACAGCCTGAAGGAGGTTCAATCCGGTGTGAACGACCTTGCCAAGTTTGGCAAGATGGTCGATCTGGCCAGTTTCTTGCCCTTCGAGTACGTTTTGCGCGCTGAGTCGCTCTGAAGCGAATTTTCCATCCGAAAAAAAAAAAAGATCATCTTACTAACCTCGTCCAGAAACAACAAGCAGGCTCTCGGCGAAATCAACGATGTTTCAGAGGGTGTCGCATCAGAGGCCCTGGTCTCTTTCCTTGAATTGAACCTTCCCAAGCCTAACAAGAAGGGCAAGGTCACCCTCGGCCTTTGCGACAAGGGTCTTGCTGGCAGCATCAAATCTGCCTTCCCTCATGTGGAATGCGAAACCGGCGACACTAGTGAGGTTGTTCAGGATCTTCTCCGTGGTATTCGTCTTCATTTCACCAAGCTGCTGAACCAGCTCCGTGACGGCGACATGGATACCGCCCAGCTCGGTCTGGGCCACGCCTATTCACGTGCCAAGGTCAAGTTCTCTGTTCAGCGTGACGACAACCACATTATCCAGGCCATTGCCATCCTTGACCAACTTGACAAGGCAATCAATACCTTCTCTATGCGTGTTCGTGAGTGGTATTCGTGGCACTTCCCCGAGCTGTACAAGATTGTCTCCGACAACCAGCGTTATGCCCAGGTTGCACTCTTCGTCAAGGACAAGAAGAGCCTGAATGATGAGCACTTGCACGATATTGCCGCTCTCGTTGAGGATGACAAGGATGTTGCACAGAGCATCATTGACGCTGCGAAGCACAGCATGGGCCAGGAGATTTCTGAATCTGATATGGAGAACGTCATTGCCTTTGCGGACCGTGTTGTTAGCCTTGCTAAGTATCGCAAGGAGCTGTACCAGTACCTTGTGTCTAAGATGAGTGTTGTTGCCCCCAACCTTGCTGCTCTGATTGGCGAGGTCGTTGGAGCTCGTCTTATCTCGCACGCCGGTAGCTTGACCAATTTGTCCAAGTACCCAGCTTCCACCGTCCAAATCCTTGGTGCTGAGAAGGCTCTTTTCCGTGCGTTGAAGACTAAAGGTAATACCCCTAAGTATGGTTTGCTGTACCACTCTTCCTTCATTGGCCGTGCCGGACCCAAGAACAAGGGTCGTATCTCCAGATTCCTCGCCAACAAGTGCTCCATTGCTTCCCGTATCGACAACTTCTCTGAGACTCCGTCCACCAAATTCGGTGAGGTTCTCAAACAGCAAGTCGAGGAGCGTCTTGACTTCTACTCCACTGGTGCTGCTCCCACCAAGAACGAGGTTGCTATGGTATGTGTAGACTCCCGAAATTGGAATTTCATCGATCGTATGCTTACATTGTGTGACAGAAATCCGCTATGGATGCCGTCTTGGCTGGTCTGGATGTCGATGTCGATGACAGCGATGAGGAGATGGAGGACGCCGACAAGAAGGAAAAGAAGGAGAAGAAAGAAAAGAAGGAGAAGAAGGAGAAGAAGGATAAGGGTGACAAGAGCGACAAGAAGAAGAAGCGAAAGTCGGACGTTGGCGAGGGCGAGTCCGAGAAGAAGAAGAAGCGCAAGCACGGAGACGATGGAGAGTCTTCGAAGAAGAAGCACAAGTCTTAAAAACGCTTTTTCCTGGAATTGGGAGTCTTTGTCATGGCGTTGGGTTTCCTTTACTGTGTTTGATCTTGTTCACGACTCGATGGGCTCGGGGATCTGTAAATTATTCGATTTAGGCCGTTCTATATGGCAATAAGATTTGCTCTATCTCGTGATTCTCTATCTGATAACATAGAATGATCCCATCATGGCTACCCTAGCCATACCCTAGCCATGTAGGGTAGCCTCTGCGATGACATGGGATGTCTCCCTAAAGGGATTTGAGACTTCTATTGCTATTGCCCCCAGCCTCAACAAACCCTATGTAGAAGCTTCTCTTACACACTAGGTAAGATGTGAAATTTCATACGATTTTATGGTCGCTCAACTCTTCCTTTCTTAGGATTTTTGCGGCGTCACTGCCCGCCGCCCCATTGATTGGTTCCCGCATCACAGAACCAACCGAGCGTCCAATGCCTGTGCCCCTCATCTTGCTCTCTCCGCACTCTGGATGAGCTTTCTTGCACTATGATATCTTCGAGTCCTCGCCCATCGATTAGCGGGGCTTTGACTAACAGCGTATCTTGATATAAATAACACCTTCAGGCACCTTCAGGGCTGGTCGGTTGCGAAGTGCCGTCCTCTCCCACAATTTCCTCTTCCTTCAGCCCCGAGTGACGATGCCGACGGAACTTCCCAGCTATTACTCGCCTAAGCGCAAGCGAGAAACGCCCGAGTCGGATTACCGCAGCCCTTCGGAATCACCAACATCTACAGTTTCGATTGCCGGCTTCCAAGAGCCTCGATTGCGTGAAGATACCGAACTTGGGCGACAAAGTCCGCGAGCGGTAGTGGCAGGGCGATTCGGAACACTAGCTATTCGAGGGGACCGTCTGCTCGGCAAGGTGTCACCCGAGAGTTCGGACCAACAGAAAGCAAGGCGGGAAAAACAGTTGACAGAGAAGCCATATGCTATGGGACATTCATACGAGCCAAAAGGTAGGCCTGAAGCTCTCCCACCCGATGGCAACGAATTCGACCATACAGAAGACTACCAACGTTTACCAGTAACAATATCAAGAGCGGCTGACGATTTTCCGACTACTCCTACGGCATCTCCTTCACGAAGAAAATCCACATCTCCTCCTAGAAAAACAGGAGAGCCTTTTTTTTCCCTTTATTTCTCGAAAGCAACGAATTTCTCCTCCACTTACCGAGTCTATCTCAGAAGACCCGTTCACATGGCATGATTCTGAGATCACTGGCCATGACCCGTCGGATCCGACAGACGATGGGTATGGAATAAATGGTGTTGGCTTCAAACCTACGGCTGCTATGGCTTGGGCACGTTCCCAGAAGCGACAAAAACAGGTTTCAGAATGGAAGACCCGTGAAGCCCGTGAGGCTCGTGAAAGACGACGGGAAAGAAGGAATGATGGCATAAGTCTCGAGACATCACGCGGCATTCACAAAGGCGCCATTCAGAAGAGAGTCAAATTCGATGTTTGAGCTGCACACGACCATCAACGCCTCTGTTATTTACGCATACTCAGCTCGCGTTTCTTTCCCGCCTTAATTTTCTCTTCCTTTTCCTCTTGGCTTTTCTTTTCCTTTTTTCTTGGTTGCATTGCATCGGACATATGGTTTTGGTGTTTGTGGAGCAAACGGCTTTGAATGATCTTTTGAGTGATTTGGCCAGAATATGGACATTTAAGAACTATGATACACAGAGATGACTTGACGATTTGATACCAGCCACCCTAGTACAGGATTGGAATATACTGCTTTTGAACCCCTTGCACAACGCCGATGACTCCGGCACCAGAACTAACCAACGCTACCAGAATTTGTAATTGGAAGGGTTTGTCCAACTATTCTTGCGTTTTTCCTCCTCGGCGCGCTGCGCGGCCTCCGCCGCTGCCTTTTCCTTATCCTGTTGTTTCTTTTCTTTGACCTGTTTCATTAGGCCAACTGCTTGTTGCATGCCGTGCAGCTCTTCGATTCGTCGTCGTCGGCAGATTTCATAAGATGCAAGAGAGGTAATAGCGAATATTCCAACGGCCCAATTGCCAGCCGACCATAATGAACGCATCCCTAGGTATAAGTGTTAGTTGACTTTTCCAAATTCCCTTTTCCTTGCGGGAAATCCTACCGCCGAATACACCCCGAATGCCACCAATTCCAAAACCGGCCCCAATACCGGTTAATAAAGACTCCCGGGCACATGGGGCTTTGTGAAAAGTCGAGAGATCGGACGCTGAGAATGAGCCAATAACCTCTGAGTAGGGAACATCTTGAGCTCTTTTTCCCGGTGGTTTATATGATGCATTTGCGAGTGCATTGAGAGGTTCATCGGGGTTGCCAAATGCGTCCCATAACTTTCCGACTTGTGACTGAGGGAACTCGTGTTTTGGTTTCTTCGGATCGGTGGACGGATTGCTGGCTGGAAGATGGCTACCGGGCTCCTGTACAGAAACTGACTCCTGAGAATCGTCTGCCATCTTTATGGCGTGCCAGTGAGCAGTAAATTTAGAACTGTAGCTTGACCCTCTCCAAGGTCGAATCGGCCCATGAATTGGATCGGCCAAAGGGTATAGATATTCCGATGGGTGTGACCTAGATGGGATAGTTATTCCGGGCTGAGGGGGATGACTAACCATTCACGCGTGCTGGCGCGAACGCGTCGAGTAATCGCGATTAGGATCGGCTGGACTGGCGAGCGCATTAATTAGTCCCTTCCAAAGGCATTGATCGCATTAACACGCCTTCTTCTATGTTTGTCGTCCTGTGCTCTGTCGATCATCCAAAATACCTCTCGCTTTCAATGCTTCGGATATTCTTCCTTTTGCCAGTCCTACTTTGAGTAGCCCAGCCGTCCCTTCTCCCTCCACCCCGAAAAAAAAAAAGAGCGAGAAAAAGGTCGCAATGCCTCCACGGAAGCCCAGCAAGTATGGGAATAAGTTCCGATCTGGCACGGCCTCCTCGAACCCTCGACGAACCAAGACCGTCGAATTTGGAGCCTTGCGAGCAACCGAAGCCACTTCACAAGATGAGAAATTCGAATCTATTCGGTTGGCCAACAGCATCGATGAAACCCTCGGCTTTTCACGATTTGAATCGGGCGAGGTGCGAGCCGGCTGGCTCATTAATATGCACAGCACGACGATAGAGGATTCGAATGTGCAGGGAGGTCGTGCTGGTGTCGACTATTACTTTCTTCAAGATGATGGAGGTAGTTTCAAAGCCACCGTTGAATATGATCCATATTTTCTCCTTGCAGTTAAAAAAGGCTTCGAGATGGAAGTGGAAGAATGGTGCAGGAGATCTTTCGAGGGCTTGATCAAAAGCTTCAAGCGCATTGACAAGGAGGATCTGAACCTGCCTAACCACCTTCTCGGTCACCGAAGAACTTTTATTCGATTGAACTTTGCCAATGTCAGCAACCTCCTCGAGGTTCGGAGAACAATCCTTCCACTGGCAGAGAAAAACAAGAAGAACGCCACCATGATGGATGCATATGTCGAGATGTCCAGGTATGTGGAGTATATCTCTCCATCTAAATACTGATCAGATACTGACCGATGCTTTTACAAGTGCGGCTACCGGCTTCGACCTTTTTGACGACGAAATACTTAATGAGCAACGACCTAACAGCAACGTACAAGCGAGTGATTTTATAGTTGATATTAGAGAATATGACGTTCCGTACCACGTTCGAGTGTCAATCGACAAAGGTTGGTGGCCTCATTCCGCTTATTTTCAGCTTGCGCACCAACTAACCCAAATATAGATATCAGGATCGGAAAATGGTATAATGTTGAAGCAAAACACGGTGTGATACAATTGACCTGCTTGGAAGAACGACTTCAGCGTGCAGATCCGGTTGTCCTTGCCTTTGATATCGAAACCACAAAACTACCTCTCAAGTTCCCCGACGCAGTCATTGATCAAATTATGATGATTTCATATATGATTGATGGGCAAGGGTTTCTCATCACGAATCGAGAGATTGTCTCTGAGGACATCAACGATTTTGAGTACACACCGAAGCCAGAGTACAGTGGGCCCTTCATGATATTCAACGAGCCAAATGAAAGGGGAGTACTGGAGCGCTTTTTCGAGCATATTAAGATGGCAAAACCCACTGTCATTGCCACGTACAACGGTGATTTTTTCGATTGGCCGTTCGTCGAGGCTCGATCAAGCGTCAATGGCATCGACATGTACATGGAAATCGGCTTCAGGAAAAATAGCGAGGACATCTACCAGGCAGACCACTGCGTTCATATGGACTGCTTTGCATGGGTAAACCGTGACAGCTATCTACCCCAAGGAAGTCGTGGTCTGAAAGCCGTGACGGTGGCGAAGCTTGGATATGATCCAGACGAACTGGATCCAGAGCTCATGACTCCCTATGCAAGCGAGCGACCTCAGACCCTGGCCGAATATTCTGTTTCTGATGCAGTCGCAACTTATTATCTCTACATGAAATATGTGCATCCTTTCATCTTCTCTCTCTGCACTGTCATTCCCCTCAATCCCGATGATACTCTACGCAAGGGAACCGGAACCTTGTGTGAGATGCTGCTCATGGTGCAAGCCTACCAGAACGAGATTGTTCTTCCCAATAAGCATAAGGATCCCCACGAGGCTTTCTACGAGGGTCATCTGCTAGAGTCAGAAACTTATGTCGGTGGACACGTTGAAAGTATCGAGGCGGGTGTATTCCGAAGTGACATCCCCGTCGCTTTCTCTGTCGATCCCACGGCCATCGATGAGCTTCTGCATGATCTTGACCACGCCTTGAAATTCAGTGTTGAGGTGGAAGAAAAAAAGTCAATGGAAGATGTTACAAATTACGAAGAAGTCAAGGCCCAAATCACGGAGAAGCTTCTTGATCTGAAGAATAACCCAAATCGGAACGAAGTACCTTTCATTTACCATTTGGATGTGGCTTCTATGTATCCAAACATCATGATAACCAACCGTTTACAACCGGATTCCATGATTGACGACTCAAATTGTGCGGCTTGCGACTTCAATCGCCCTGGAAAGACTTGCGATCGGCGAATGCCATGGGCTTGGCGTGGTGAATTTTTGCCGGCGAAACGGGATGAGTATAACATGATCAAGCGTGCAATTGGAAACGAGAGATTTCCTAGTCGAAACAAGAAGGGGCTTATGCGGTCCTTTGCTGAACTCAGCGTTGAAGAGCAGGCTGGTATAGTGAAGAAACGACTACAAGACTACAGCAAGAAGATCTACCACAAAATCCATGATAGCAAAACTATGGTACGAGAGGCCATCATTTGTCAACGAGAGAACCCCTTCTATGTCGATACGGTCCGCAGCTTTCGCGATAGACGTTATGATTTCAAAGGCAAGCAGAAGGTGTGGAAGAACAAAACCGATTCTCTGGTATCCTCCGGTGCTTCTGCGGCTGAAATCGACGAAGCCAAGAAGATGATTGTCCTGTTTGACTCTTTACAACTCGCCCACAAAGTTATCCTCAACAGTTTCTATGGTTATGTCATGCGAAAGGGTTCCCGATGGTATTCAATGGAAATGGCAGGCGTCACTTGTCTGACAGGTGCCCATATCATTCAAATGGCGCGAGAGCTTGTTGAACGGATAGGTCGACCCTTAGAGTTGGACACTGACGGTATCTGGTGCATGCTTCCAGGGACCTTCCCAGAAAACTTCTCTTTCACGCTTAAGAATGGCAAGAAGCTCGGCATTTCGTATCCCTGTGTCATGCTGAATCATCTTGTCCATGGGAAATATACGAATCATCAATACCAGGCTCTCGTCGATCCATCTACCTATAAATACGAGACCTACAGCGAGAATTCCATCTTCTTTGAAGTTGATGGACCATACAGAGCCATGATTCTACCAACCTCGAAAGAAGAAGATAAAAATCTGAAGAAGCGATATGCTGTATTCAACCACGACGGTTCCCTGGCTGAATTGAAGGGCTTCGAGGTCAAGCGGAGGGGAGAATTGAAACTGATCAAGATTTTCCAGACTCAAATTTTCAAGTTCTTCCTTGAGGGAAGTAACCTTGCAGAGACGTATGCAGCGGTTGCTCGAGTCGCCGACCGATGGCTGGACGTGCTTTATGAACAGGGTGCGACATTAGCTGACGAAGAGCTCATTGACTTGATTTCGGAAAACCGAAGTATGACGAAAACTCTCGAAGAGTATGGCAACCAAAAGTCAACATCTATCACCACGGCCAAACGTCTGGCAGAATTTTTGGGAGAGCAGATGGTGAAGGATAAGGGTCTGAATTGCAAGTACATTATCTCAGCACGACCGAGAAACACCCCTGTCACAGAAAGGGCTATTCCCGTCACCATCTTTTCAGCAGAAGAAAATGTTAAACGGTATTTCCTGCGAAAGTGGCTTAAGGAGGAACCTGGCGACATGGATCCTCGGACTGTTATCGACTGGGATTATTATATTGAGCGTCTGGGCTCAGTAGTGCAAAAACTCATTACCATCCCAGCTGCTCTTCAAAAACTGCGCAACCCTGTTCCTCGTATTGCCCATCCTGATTGGCTGCAACGACGAATCAATATGAAAGACGACAGATTCAAGCAGAAGAAGATGACTGATCTATTTGTGAAATCGGACAAGGCTCCCCTGTCCACGATATCTACCAATATTTTGGACCACCGAGTTCAACATGTCGGAGACATGGATGAAGCTCTTGCGCAGTCAACTCAGAAGTCTATATTATCCCCTGAGGCAAAAGTGGCCCAGAAAAGGAAACACCCTGAAGGAATTCCCAAGACTTCCCTTGACCCTTTTGCCAGCCTTCCAGCTGTCATGCCTTCTATTTCGAATGACTATGAAGGCTTCCTCAAGTATCAGAAGCAGAAGTGGAAAATCCAAAAGCAAGCACGCATCCGCCGCCGTCAGCTCTTTGGTGAGCGACCTCATGTCGCCTCCGACTCCTTGAGCAACTTCTTTCGGAACCAGGCCCAAATGCTGTATATCAGTACCTGGCAGGTCCTTCAACTCTGCGAGACTGGCCGACCAGGAATTGTGCGTGCTTTTGTACTTATTGATCAGAAGATTCAAGCACTTAATGTGAAGGTTCCTCGGCAGTTCTTCGTTAACCTGAAGCGTGAAACTCTCCCTGACATCGAGGTTCCCGACTGCGAAGTTGAAAAGGTCAACCATACGCTACCCAATGGTCATCCATCTGTCCACCTGTTCAAATTATCTCTATCAGAGGATGTCTTTTTGGAGGAGGCTGACAAGATGGATGCTTTGTTCCAACACCCCAGCATCGAAGGCGTATATGAACGAAATATCCCTCCAAGCATCCGCGCAGTGCTCAAGTTGGGAAGCCATTGTACCTTCGACGAAGAGCAGCGTGGTGTTCTTGGTGAAGGTCTGGATCGAGGTTTTGATCTTTCCAATCTGCTTCATGCCTCTTCTGACCAGCCTTACTTATTGAACTCGCCATTGGCATATCATTACCTGTATCATGTCGCCTCTGGAGATAAACAGGTCTTTGCCCTCTTTTCAACAACCAAGAAGGAGGCACATATCGTTATCCTCAATCGCACCAGGGACGTCCAAGGTCTTCCAAATGTTGACAAAATATACTCGGAGCTTCTCCTTCGGAAGAGGCAGGATGCCACGGGTGACAATTGCCTGAATGCCTTCGAGTATCAGGATAAAATTCACTTCAAGACAACACAGGTGATGACGAGGAGAAAAGCATATCTAGAAATCGGAGATTTGGTGAAGAAGCTTCGGGGGGACGAGAGCCAACCGGCTATCCTAGTCATTCAGTCTCAGCAAAGAGACCGGCTATGTCATGACATTCCCATCCTGAAGGAATACCCAGTTCTTTCTGTGAAGCCTGAAACCTCAGACATGGACCTCCCACCCTTGGGATGGCAGTCATTCATCGCTAGACGCCTCGTCACACATTATTTGTACTTGTCTGCGTGGATTCAGCATCTAACCATGCTTGCCCGTTATGGCGATGTACCCCTCTGCAATCTTGAGACAGACGATCCCCGCTACTTGATCGATATCTCGTACGCCCGGCGGCTTCAGCAAAGCAGCGTTGTTCTTTGGTGGTCTCATGGACCCCGGCCGGATCACGCTGGATATGAAAAGGATGACGTTGTGGGCTCGCTAGAGAAAATCAACATGCCATCTGTGAACACACCAAATGCGTATACTACGGTTTGCATCGAGTTGGACATTCGTAACCTCGCTATCAACACAATCCTCACATCCTCAATCGTGAACGAAATGGAAAGTGGCACCGATAGCCTACTGGCTCCCTCTGGCGGTGCTGCAGAAGACTCGGGTGTACTTTACTCTGAGAAGGCGTTTGCATCTGCGGGTGCCATCGTGCTACGAGAAATGGTGAAGCACTGGTGGACGGAGGCTTGTGCCGGCAACAGTATGGCCGACATTATGGTTCAGCACTTGATTCGATGGGTAGAGAGCCCAGTGTCCTGCCTTTATGACCGTTCCTTGCACAATTATGTTCGCTTGCTCTCTAGAAAGTCTTTTCAGAGGTTAATGGCCGAGTTCAGGCGAGTCGGCTCAAACGTCATCTTTGCTAGCCCTACTCGTCTTCTATTGCAGACAACCAAGACTGAGGTCGGCAACGCCTATGCCTACAGCCAATATGTGTTGAAGTCCATCCGAGGAAATCCTTCATTTCACTTCATCGATCTCGAAATCAAGGAATATTGGGATTACCTGGTTTGGTATGACGAGTACAACTACGGCGGCAAAGGTTGCCGAGAAGTGGTTGAAGCAGACCATCAGGAACTCGAGACGGTTATGCACTGGCAGCTTAGTCGGTTCTTACCAACGCCCATGCAGACAATTTTCCACGACTGGGTTATTGAGTATATCGAATTGATGCACTCATTGAAACGGCCTGATCTTCAAGAGGCTGAGATCTCCTCAACCCCACGTTTGACACAGATCCCTATTACTCAAACTACAGATAAAGATAGCGAGGAGCTCTCTGCTGTTCTGGCAGATCGATTCTCAAAGCCTCTCAAGAAACAGATATCTGGTCTCATTCGCCGCCAACGTGATGAGATGCTTCACCCTGAGCTTGCGTCCGATTATGCTTTCCCTGTTCTACCCGGCGTTCTTGGAGACACCAAAGGTCATAAGCGGAACCCGGCTTTAGAATTAGTGAAACTCCTGATGCAGGTCTTAAGCTTGTCTAAGACTACTACGCTTGAGTCCCGCCTGCTGCGTCGTGAACTGCTTGCTCTTTTCGAAGTTCGAGAGTTCAGCAAGGAGGGCCGCTTCGAAAATCCCGGTGCGAACCTGAGACTACAGGAGCTCACCTGTAACGCTTGCTGTCTCATACGCGATCTTGACCTCTGCCGTGACGAGGACGTACTTCCCGACCCCGGATCGGACGTGAAAACCCCGAAGCCGTGGCGCTGCCCCTTCTGTCAAACGGAATATGATCGGCTGGCACAAGAAGAGGTCCTGATTGGACATGTACAGGGCCTCATCGTCGAATGGCAGACGCAGGACCTTAAATGCTCCAAATGCAACACTCTGAAAGTGAGCGAGTTCTCAGAGCATTGCTCATGCAGTGGGGCATGGGCTAGTACTGTGGACCTGAAGGAGACGGAGAAGAAACTACGAGTGTTGGAGAGTGTAGCCCAATTCCATAGTCTCCAGTTGCTGGAGAACGTGGTTGAGACTGTCCTTTCCCGAATGTAACATACTATGTACGGACTGCTGTTTTTTGGGCTTGACTGTTTTGTTTTGTTTTGTTTTGTTTTTCTTCTTTGCAATCGCTCATTCTGATATGTGATTATGCTGTTTTGATGCGCATTGCAAGGAGTTGATTCTTTTTTTGAATTCTTCTAGAATTAATCTTTCTGCATGGCAAGTCGGTGTTGTCTGGCTCTTTGGGGTAGGAAAATTTCTGTTGCTATAATTTACCTCCAACTTGAAGAAGACTGATTACTATAAATACTAGTACTACTGTAGTAATATTTCGATACTACATTAGTATTAATATACTAGTATTATGTAGTGTACTTATGTAAATATATAGGTAGGTACCTATATATTGCAATACATCAACAGACAAATTTGTCTGTTGATCTTAGTATCCTTTTAGATAGGATCCACCGACCAAAAGTCGGGATTTCAAAAGATCATAATTTGAAATCATAAAGAAATTATAAATGCTATAAATTTCATAATATGCTCTACATTATATTAATTATGGCTACCGTATTACTAGTAATACCCGTATTCTGTAGTGCCGGGCGGCGGTGATCTGTCGATCAACGGACTCTAAGGCACTCCGTAGTTAGTTAGTTAGTAGGTACTCCGTAGAAGTCTGGACTTCCTCTCAGTTGGCAACTGTCGCTCTTCCTTCCTCTTCTTCCTCCCCTCCTCTCCCTCTTTCACTCTTCATCCTCTTATAACCCCCCAATCTTATATTCCCTCCCTCTACTGCTATTTCTTGATATTGAGCAACTCTCACTACCCCCCTTCCCAAACGTGGGATTGTGAACTGCCTCTGTTGGTATTCCTACACAATCATGGCGGGGCTGAACTCGCACATGCGGGCGCCCGTGGCATATCACACTAGCATCGTGTGAGGCAGACTGACCCTTTTTACGACAGGTAAATACTAGCGCCTTATTTGATATTATTTTATATCTGTTGAAGGCATATATAAATTGCTATCTGACTCGGTTACCCTACTGCGCTTGCAAAAACCCGGTCCGCCCTCTCAACTTCCCTCATTCCTCTAAGCCGCAGTCCCACTCTGCGCATCACTCCACGCACCACTCCGCACGCAATGGCGCAACCTCCGAGCGGTCAGCGAACTCAGGTCCAGCCTTGTCGCTATAAGACAGGGAAGACTTTAGGTGCTGGTTCTTATTCCGTCGTGAAGGAGTGCGTCCATATCGATACCGGTCGCTACTATGCTGCGAAGGTGATCAATAAGCGTTTGATGGCGGGGCGCGAGCATATGGTAAGAAGCTCGTATTAAGTCCAGTAGAGTGCCAAGGGCTGACAACGCCGGCTTGGGGAAATAAACAGGTTCGCAACGAAATTGCTGTACTAAAAAGGGTGTCAATGGGCCATCAAAATATTCTGACGTTGGTGGATTATTTCGAGACCATGAACAACTGTATGTGTTACTCACAATTTGGATGTGGCCTTGTTCTGCTCGATTTTTTACTGAAGTCAATGCATCTTAGTATATCTCGTGACAGATCTGGCTCTTGGGGGTGAACTTTTTGATCGCATCTGCCGTAAAGGCAGCTACTACGAGTCCGACGCTGCAGACCTCATCCGTGCAGTCCTCTCGGCCGTCGCATATCTGCATGATCACGGCATCGTGCATCGTGACTTGAAACCAGAAAACTTGCTCTTCAGAACCCCAGAGGACAATGCCGATCTTCTTATTGCAGATTTCGGGTTGTCTAGAATCATGGATGAAGAGCAGTTCCATGTTCTGACGACGACCTGTGGCACACCCGGTTATATGGCACCAGAAATTTTCAAAAAGAGTGGCCATGGAAAACCAGTGTAAGTCGTTATGCGGCGTTCCACAAAATTTCTACCGTTTTCTCACAGATCACAAATTTCTCCTTTCAGTGACATTTGGGCAATTGGTGTAATTACCTACTTCCTTCTTTGTGGTTATACTCCCTTCGACCGAGACTCGAATCTTGAAGAAATGCAAGCAATTCTGGCTGCAGACTACTCATTTACACCACTCGAGTACTGGCGCGGTGTTTCATCCGAAGCTCGCAATTTTATCAACCGCTGTTTGACCATCGACCCAGCCAAGCGTATGACTGCCCATGAAGCATTGCAACACCTCTGGATCAGCCCGCCCTACGATGATTCAAGAAAGGGCTCAGGCGAGGATCTTTTGCCTACCGTCAAAAAGAACTTCAATGCACGCCGCACCCTACACCGGGCTATTGATACTGTGCGGGCCATCAACAAGCTGCGCGAAGGCGGGGGATTTATGATGGATGGTGTCATGAGCATCGATCCTAAGCCCGAGCGTGTGAATGGCAATGAAGTTGTTGAGGAGCAGCGCATTGATAATTCCAGCGCCAATGATGGTAGTAGCCCCATGCAGATTGACAGTCGGGGGAATGCCCGTGGTCAGACGGAGGAGCAGATTCGTGAACAGGAACGCCGAGTTAAAGAGATGGTGGCTGGATTATGGAGTCGAGGCCATGGGAAATGAACAAACTATCCCCTAGGTTTCTTTATCGTGTTGATATTGCACACACATATTTTGCTTTTTGTGGAGCTTGAACTGTTCCCAGTGGCTCTTCTAGATATCACGATCAACCGACCATGATTTATGACCTATATAGTCATTCATATTTACTTTTAACATACTCAGTTTGTTGAATATCATCCAACCATTGCATTGAGAATATTTGGCTTGAACTGCGTGATCATCGTTATCCATTACCAAAATGCGCCTCTCAAGACCGGAGAATAGAAATTCTAAGCCGGCAAAATTAATCATGGTCATCATCATGAGTGTCTAAGAAAATGATATCTAGCACGTGAAAGGATCAAGATTTTCCCAAAATCAGGCTAAACCCAGAATTTCCAGGCCATCGTCAAGAGAAAGTACCCACGTCCGCCATTCCTGCCAGTCTGCATAACTCGCGCTTGCCTTCAACCCTTGATATTTGACGGTCCGGAAGTCCGAGACTTGCTCCCAGGGTTTGTCCGCATTTGAGGCTCCGCCGCTAGTTCGCAGTAGTCTCCGAGCAACACTACCAACACCACCATCCCAGCCAGCTTTGCGCATGAGACTTTCAATTGTCTCTTCTTTTGTCCAGCCTTGTTCAACGGCGACATCGGGTAAGTATGTCGCACCAAAGCGTCGGCCACGGTGGACGAAGGAGATTCGAATACCGTGAGTGCCTAGAACCCAATCCATGGCATTGGTGCATGGCTCGAAAGATCCTAGGAGAGTCAAAGAGCAGGATAGACTAGGGATAAGACTCTGTGGAATTGGTGCGAAGCGGGTATCATCGAAAGCCCTGTAGTTGCGGTCAGTTGGAATGTAAGAAAAGGAAGCCAGAAACGAGCATCAAAGATGAAGTAAATGCCAGCAGATTTACCAGCTAGAGAATGATGTGTAATGACTTACGAGGTTCGTGCATAGGACTTGAGCCCTGCGGAAAGGTCTTGCGCTTCGAATGTACCTATGCAGCCTCGTAGAGACTTTGATCCGCTTCTTGAGAGTGTGTTCCAGGTCACAAATAACGGGTATCGCTGATTCGATGAGTTGTTTCGCGACCCTGGAGCATCTGATTGGGAACCAGGCGTGGTTGCAGCGGTCGAACTAGATAAGTGTGAATTGGAGGATGTGTTAGAGGTGCAAGATGGCGTCGTTGCTGCACTGGACGAGTCGGAGGGAACTCGAGTTTGTAGACGATTGAAACTGGGCACTTTCAGGCCGTGGGGCCGATTACTCCCAGACAATGGCTTTGTATCACCACTATCATCCTCACCATATACGGAATCTGATAAGCATGGCTCTTCGTCATTATCTGCATCTTCATCCGAGAATGCACCCTCCCCTTTGGCTTTGAGATGTGATAGCTTCTTGGACTGCTCATGTTGCTCCCAAAGAGCCTCTATGGCTGCCAGAGAGGTAGGCTCACGGTCCTCAAACGAAGCAGCCAATGTTTCGAAACAATAGTAGCATTGTGCTGCGTTGGCCATTCCTGCAAGGACCTGGGGCTTTGATTTTCTTTGCCTTTCGAAAGGAGGGCCCTTTCTCTGGTGGTGATAGCGACGATGGTTTGTTTTCCTTTTACTCCTCTCTTCTTCTTTTGCGCTGCCAGACCGCTTCAGATACCTGGAACAACCACAAGCCTTGTCAACGTGGAAAGGTAATAATCCACGCAATTCTTGCCTGCTGTCCTTGGGAAGGGTTCAATCTCACGATAAGATAGACACTTGCTTATCGAACCCAGAAGGAAAGCGGGGGAGGGGCCCAGAGGTGAAGTTATAAACAACAGTAGTCTGGACTTGAAGCAAACCCGGGATCAGAACCGAGGTGATCTGCAGAGAAACTGGGGAGGGAGCTGGGAACTCAACGCCTGGAAATGAGTGAACAAGCTACGGCAGGAAAGACTCGACTGAAGACGGAGAGAGGGGGGTGTTATCGGGTTGACACGTGAGGAGCATTACATAAAGGGTCAAGTACCTGACAAGTAGAGGTCAAGTACCCTGACTATGCGAGATAGGTAATAGAGGTACTTCAAATTATGACGCAGATACTTCATTAGTACCTATTGGGAAAGAAAACTTGTTCCAACCATGTATTTGGTTCTATTGGAATTCCAAGAGTAACTGGATGGTGATGTACAGCAAAATCAAAGGCCCACACGCCAGATTATGTTGAACTTTTGTCTCCTGAAGAATCCAGGGCCTCCCCGCAGTTGAATGAGCGGTGAGGTGGAAAGAAATTGCCCGTTGCACATGCTCGTAAGATGAAATATAAAAAACAAGAGAAAATAAAAAAGAGCAAAAATCATAAATTACCAAAATCCCAGACGTCCCTTAGGTTGAAAGAGCAGACCTGTACATAAAACCCCATAAAACGCACCGTGTGATATTTCGCATCCTGCGACGCTTTCGTAGATGATGTTGAACTCGCGAGACCTCAAATGGAATCTCTCTTCGTAACTTTCATATCCTGACAAATACTCACCCGCTAGAATTGCAGTCAAAGAAGACTACTTTAGACGGGCAGAGGGAAGGTGCTGGCCCAGGCGGCAACCTCTTTGCGGAGGGCCAGGATCTCGGGGACGGTCTCGGAAGCGACCTTGGCCTTGAAGTCCTTGAGCTTGTTGGCCTCCTTAGGCAGTTCGCTCTGGATTTTCTTGCACAGATCGATAACTTGGTTGATGTAGTCGGCGATGCGCTTGAAATCCTCCTCGCCCATACCACGGGTGGTCATGGCCGGTGCACCGATACGAATACCACAAGGAGTCAGTGCAGACTTGTCACCAGGAATGGAGTTCTTGTTGCAAGCAATGTTGATTTGCTCAAGAACAGCCTCAACACGGGCACCATCAAGGCTCTTGGCACGCAGGTCCAGGAGGACCATGTGGCTGTCAGTGCCGTCGGAGACGAGCTTGTGGCCCAGGACCTTGAACTCGTTTTCGAGGGCCTTGGCATTCTTAAGGACCTGCTCCTGGTACTGCTTGAACTCCGGGGTGTCGACTTGCTTGAGCGCAACGGCCAGGGCAGTGATAGTGTGGTTGTGGGGACCACCCTGATGACCAGGGAAGACGGAGAAGTTGATGGGGTTCTCAAGATCATACATAATCTCCTTTCCGGTCTTGTCAGTGCTACGAACACCCTTGCGGAAGAAAATCATGGCACCACGGGGGCCACGCAGAGACTTGTGGGTGGTGGTGGTGACAACATCGGCGTACTCGAAGGGGGAGGGGATAACACCGGCAGCAATCAAACCCGAGATGTGGGCCATGTCAACAATAAGGTAGGCGCCGACCTTGTCAGCAATCTGGCGCATGCGCTTGTAGTCGATCAGACGGCAATAAGCAGAGGTACCGGCGACAAGGCACTTGGGGCGGTACATCTCAGCGTTGGCCTCGAGTTGGTCATAGTCAATGATGCCAGTCTCCAAGTTAACACGGTAGGGGAAGGTCTCGAAGTAGGTAGAGACAGCGGAGATCTTCCGGGTGGCGGTCTGATAACCGTGACTCAAGTGACCACCGTGGGGGAGGTCAAGGCCCATCAGGCGGTCGTGAGGGCGCATCAGGGCCTGGTAGACCTGCAGGTTGGCAGGAGAACCAGACAAGCACTGGACATTAACACCCCACTTGGCGGGGTCCAGGTTGAAGGCCTTCAGGGCACGGTTTTGGCAGGTGATCTCGATGGCATCAATGTGCTGGTTACCACCGTAGTAACGAGCACCGGGGTAACCCTCGGAGTACTTGTTGGACATGGGAGTACCAAGGGCCTGGAAAACAGCGGAGGAAGTGAAGTTCTCTGAGGCAATCAGAACAACCGACTCGCGCTGACGCTGAATCTCGCGCTCCTATAGATGACCGACTATGTCAGTAACCAAGATAACAGGGTGTTGAAGGCCCAATTAGACGAAATTTGTTAACGTACCATGATCTGAGCAATCTCAGGGTCAGACTCCTTGAGGCCATCGTGCATTTGCTGTACAGAAGAAGAATGAGTCAGTGACACAATCTTTGCCTGAATTAGTACTATGATGTACTTACAGCCTTGTGGGCTTCAGACAGAGCGTAAGTCATTGTGATGGATGAAGATGATGATTTTTTTTCTCGCTGATGAATTGAGAAAAGAGGGAGGGAGGAATGAAGGAAAGGACGATATATAGAACGAAGAGAAGAGAGAAGAAAAAAAAGCTGGGTGGTGGGGGGAGGGGCGGAGTGATCGACCGCTGCCTCAGGCAGAGCTCTAGCTGGACGATATCGGAGACTTTCGCCGGATCGGGGGCAAGAGTCCTTCTATGGGGAAATTCGATGTTATTTCTTTTACTTTTTGGGATTTAGGATATGGCCTCGTGATTGACCGATTGACCTTTTTTTTTCAGACGGAATATGACTTTTACCAAGTAGTTTCCTTATAACTCCGAAGTACTACGATATGCACCACTAAGTGCTAATGAACCAGCAGCACCTAGTTCAGATCCCTATTAATAGCTGATTGCTTAAAGACATATTGGGTATTCCTTTCCTTAACGCCAACGAAAAATTCTAGGAGGATGGTATGTATGCGTGTTCAGCTTGTCCCCTCTCGACTGCCTCTTCTTTAATTTTCCATTGGACAACATGTCCACCTGGACCTTCAAACTGCGGTCGCTTTTGGATGGTCTACCAGGTCCTGCCCTGCCCTAGTTCCAAAATCTGAAATGGCAGACCTAAGACGGAATACACGGTCCTCAAGCTCGGATATTTCATGTTCTTGGTCCTCGACAGATCGTTGCATGTCTGGAAGTCCTTCAACCACAGCCCTTGCCTTCTGAATTCGAATTTTGATCGAGTGGGTTTCTGTGGGAAGATTTTTGACATCGAGCGGCGGATGAGCAGTTGGATCGAGAGGAATTGACCCTGTTGTCTCTGCTATAGTCTGAGAAGCTGTAGGTCCATTGCCTTCGCCGCCAGGGATGCTCGACGACGGTTGTTGGCCATCTGGCTGTGTGTCTATGGATGTACCTGGGACTTCCGCGTTATCGCCGGAACCCCCTATGGCGACACTCCCAGCAGGTTTCTGAGAAAGCAAGCGAAGAAGAATTCCATGAAGTTGTGGGATTATCTCAAAGGTCTGCGGTGGAGGGAAGGAAACGGGCTGGGATGAAAGCGCTGCGTTTGTCTCCTTGAAAGGACTCTCGGGCGCGACCGAGGACTTGGGAAGCGGAGTAGCAGCTGTCGGAGATCTAGATGCCATTGCAGATCCAAGACAGATTGGAACCCGAGGATAGAAGGGTGAAGAACGATCAGATTCCGGCTGGGATAAGTGTTTAGGGAAGAGTCGGAACGGAGAGCGGAGGGTGACGTCGGGGCCTCAAAACCAAAAGCGTCACACCGGGAACTGCCCCTCCTTCACCGGCCAAATTTCGCCTGCAACGGTTTCCTTCTCCCCTCACTTCTCCTTTTCTTTTCATCATCCGCTTGAAGGTAAGCTATAGACCCATCGATTGAATGCATATCTATTTTCTGTTCAGCCATTGATCCATATTGCAGGTGTGATTACGAGACAATACACCCCCCACTATGGCTGCGGTCGACCAAAAAGTTGCTTTGAGTATGATCGACTTGCCCCCCAGGTCCCCAAATAACCCCAGACTAATATCGACCTTGCAGTCGTCATTGACGGTTGGGGTATCGCTGGCCCCAACTCGCCTCCCCAAGGTGATGCTATCGCTGCTGCCGAGACCCCGTACATGTCCGGTTTCGCCGAGGCGAACTCGAAGACTGCTCAGGGCTTCACAGAGCTGGAAGCTTCCTCGCTCGCTGTTGGCCTTCCCGAGGGTCTGATGGGTAACAGTGAAGTCGGTCACCTTAACATTGGCGCTGGCCGCGTTGTTTGGCAAGACAGTGTCCGCATCGACCAGACCTTGAAGAAGGGCGAACTTAACAAGGTGGAAAATGTTGTCAAAGCCTTCACTCGTGCCAAGGAAGGCAATGGCCGTCTACACCTGTGTGGCTTGGTTTCTGATGGTGGCGTGCACTCCAACATCACTCATCTTTTCGCTTTACTTGAGGTCGCCAAGGAGATGCAGATCCCCCAGGTTTTTATCCACTTCTTCGGTGATGGCCGTGATACCGACCCCAAGAGCTCTGCCAAGTACATGGAGCAGCTTCTCAACAAGATCAATGAGATTGGCATTGGTGCAATTGCCACTGTTGTTGGTCGTTACTACATCATGGACCGCGACAAGCGCTGGGAGCGTGTAGAGGTCGGTATGAAGGGTATGGTTACTGGTGAAGGCGAGGACAGCTCCGACCCTCTTCAGACCATCCTGGATCGCTATGAAAAGAAGGAGACAGATGAGTTCCTCAAGCCCATAATCGTTGGCGGCAAGGAGCGTCGGGTGCAAGGTTGGTCTCCTCCGTCTAGCATATAGCCTTTTAAAGTTACACTACTGACTGTATGATAGATGACGACACCCTTTTCTTCTTTAACTACCGTTCGGACCGTGTCCGTGAGATCACCCAGCTCCTAGGTGATTATGACCGCTCCCCCAGACCCGACTTCCCTTACCCTAAGAACATCTCGATCACCACCATGACCCAATACAAGACCGACTACACCTTCCCCGTTGCCTTCCCTCCCCAGCACATGGGCAATGTTCTAGCTGAATGGCTGGGAAAGAAAAACTTGCAGCAGTGCCATATTGCCGAGACTGAAAAGTATGCTCATGTCACCTTTTTCTTCAACGGCGGTATCGAAAAACAATTCCCCGGTGAGGTCCGCGACATGATCCCCTCTCCCCGCGTAGCTACCTACGATCTTGACCCTAAGATGAGCGCTGCCGAGGTTGGTTCGAAGATGGCCGAGCGTCTCGGGGAGAAGAAATTTGACTTCGTTATGAACAATTTCGCACCCCCTGATATGGTTGGACATACTGGTGTGTACGAAGCTGCTATTCAAGGTGTCGCTGCCACCGACAAGGCCATCGGGGAGATCTATGAGGCCTGTGTCAAGAACAACTATGTTCTAATGATTACTGCCGACCACGGGTGAGTTTTCCTAGGTCTATCATGAATATCATCAAAGACTAACAAATCGTGATAGAAATGCCGAGGAGATGCTCAATGAGAAGGGTACCCCCAAGACCTCTCATACGCTCAACAAGGTGCCATTCGTCATGGCCAATGCTCCTGCCGGCTGGAGCCTCGCCCAGGAGGGCGGTGTTCTAGGCGATGTTGCCCCTACCGTCCTGGCTGCGATGGGCATTGAACAACCCGCCGAAATGTCTGGCAAGAGCCTGCTGGTCAAGGCATAGATTGAAGACTTATGTATGTGTGAGTCATGGACATGAATCAATGATGGATGTTTGAAATGTCAATACAAAATAAAACCGAATAAAATAGAAGTGTAGTATTTTGGAATTCGCCGATCAACACAGTACTCTTCACTGGTAGTGATCAACAAAGTGTTAATCGTGAATGCTTTTTTGGGGATGCCCTGGCTTGGCCAGCAATCATTTCAAATACTGCCCAGTATTTGTTTCAGGCTCTGTTTAAATCGTATGAGTACTTCAAGTGATTTCCGGGGATTGAGTAGGTAGTAACTAAATCCGAAAGTACTTTTTAGTATACGCTTTTTGTCAAATTAATACCTATTCCAACGATGGCAGTGGGCCCATGATACTATCATAAATTTTGCAAGCGTCAAGTTCGAAAGAGTAGTGACTACTAATCATTCTAGTATTTAATAGTATCAAATGATCATCGAGAGTTATACAAGCCGCGTGGAGAGGCCGCGCAGATATCATTATATTTACATGAGGCTAAACCCAGATCAAGGTTACCTCGAAGGATGAAGAAAGCGATTCATATTGCATTTTCTTTTTTGAAAAGAGATAGAGAGAGAAAAAAAGAAACATTTCGGGTTCAAGTCATTATCAAGTTTAAGCCGAAGCTGCTGCTGCCTGCTGCTGCTGGGCCTGGGCTTGGGATTGGATCTGGAGCACCTATGCATAGACGACGTCGACATTAGCACGAGCATGAAGTATAGGCGTCGAGGACCTAAGGGGACGATAGTTACCTCAGCACGCTTTTTCTCGCTCTTTTCCTCCTTGTCCTTGATCTCTCCTTCAATTCGCTTGCTGTTTAAGAGCGTGTTAGCAAAGGATGTCTGTGAGGGGAGGGGTGGATGTAGCTCACATTTCCTTCTCGATGAACTCCAATCGACCATTCACGGCCATGGTAGCTTCAGCCTTCTCTTGTTTCAGTAAAACCGGCCCAACAAGCTTGTATATATTTGATTCATCGTCGAGTTGGGCGAATTCACTCTGCACGCCCTGATTTTCTTGCTGCTGGGACTCGAGCTTTTGTCGAGCATCGACCAGACCTTCGAGATCTGTGGACAATGAAAGGACTTAGAGACAACATCGATGGTAACTGATAGAGCAATCAGGAATGTCAACATACCAGTCTGCAGCTGCTGGAACTCATCCGAGAGTGCCTGGAGCTGCTTTTGTACATCCATTGCGATGGTTGGCGGGGAGGGAGGTGGCAGAGGAGAAAGCCCGGTGGATCGACTTCTGCCCGCCTGGTGACGGCCTCTTCCTTTTCCACCCCTCCAATTCCCATCATCCATCCCCCCACCCACAGCAAAGCCAGCAATTCTTACGCTTCGTCAAATATAAATCAGCTCTTACCTCTCCCCTGTCATTTACCGCCTTCTGTTGTGTCGTTACCTGTCTCCGCCGAGATCCCCTGCTTGGCCCCCCTCTCTCCCCGCTTTCATCGCTCCGCGGTCGACTTGCCACAACTCCGAAACGTGACGACAGGCATCATCTCGCTCCCACCAGCATGAGTAACACGGATTTCTTGGGGCGGGCAATCGATACGGTCAAAAAGGCGATCGAAAATGACAATGACGGCGAGTATGAGAAAGCTTATCAGCTTTACTACTCCGCATTGGAGTTGTTTATGCTCGCTCTCAAGTGGGAGAAGAACCCCCGGTCAAAGGAGATGATTCGGGCGAAAACCGGCGAGTACATGGACCGCGCAGAGAAACTAAAGAATCATCTTGCATCGGCGGACAGTGGGAAGAAAGCAAGCGCGGTGGGCGCGAACGGCAAAGTCTCGCAAGGAAGTGGGAAGGGCGAGTATGTCCCCTCCTCCCTGTTTCCTTTTTTTTTTGCTTCTCCAGTCTTCCTATCGCTTGCATAATTACGCATCGGTAAATTGGTTATTTTCTGAGATTATCACATTGCAATCGAACCAGTGATGATATTGTTTTGCGAATCCCACAGCGCTAACGAGGGTACACCATAACAGGAAGGAAGACGATAATGGCGAGGACGCAGAATCCAAAAAGCTCCGCTCGGCGCTTCAAGGCGCTATCCTATCCGACAAGCCAAATGTTAAATGGGAGGACGTTGCTGGCTTGGAAAGCGCGAAAGAAGCATTGAAGGAGGCCGTCATTCTTCCAATCAAGTTCCCGCATCTTTTCACTGGCAAACGGCAACCCTGGAAGGGTATCTTGCTCTATGGTCCCCCGGGTACCGGAAAATCATATCTTGCTAAGGCTGTGGCAACGGAGGCAAACAGCACATTTTTCAGCGTGAGCAGCAGTGACTTGGTGTCCAAATGGATGGGTGAAAGTGAAAGGTAGGAGGGTGTATTACCTATCTGTTCATGAGACATGCCACTGACAAACTTCCCTAGACTTGTTAAGCAGCTATTCAATATGGCCCGAGAGAACAAACCTGCAATCATTTTCATTGATGAGGTTGATGCGCTGTGTGGCCCTCGTGGCGAAGGTGAATCCGAGGCGTCACGACGTATCAAGACCGAGCTTCTAGTTCAAATGGATGGTGTGGGGAAAGACTCTAAGGGGGTTTTGATTTTGGGTGCAACCAATATCCCTTGGCAACTTGATGCCGCCATTCGGCGTCGATTCCAGCGTAGGGTTCACATCAGCCTTCCCGATATCAATGCACGGATGAAGATGTTCATGCTGGCCGTGGGTTCGACGCCGTGCCAAATGACACAAGCAGACTACAAGCAACTAGCCGAAATGAGTGAAGGCTACTCCGGTAGTGATATTAGCATTGCTGTTCAGGATGCTTTGATGCAACCAATTCGCAAGATCCAAACTGCGACACACTATAAGAAGGTTGGTTATCTTACGCATCCCATCAACCGGCATCCTTGTAACAATTTCTTTTCTCTAGGTCACTGTTGAGGGCGAGGAAAAACTCACTCCTTGCTCACCAGGTGATGCTGGTGCAATGGAGATGACCTGGCTCAGTGTGGAAGCTGAGCAGCTCCTCGAGCCCCCACTTATTCTGAAGGACTTCATTAAGGCGGTCCGAAATTCCAGGCCAACGGTCAGCCACGAAGATCTATCAAGAAACTCAGAGTGGACGAGGGAGTTCGGTAGCGAGGGAGCGTAAGCATTGAGGTAGTCTCCTCTATATCCGACTTTTCATCACAGCCATCCCCATTTTCATTTCCCACCACCACGTCACGGACAGGACATCAAGCGCCATTTCTTTTCGTCGAATATTAAACTACTTTCGTCTTGAATTAGAACCCGACTTGACCGACAACGAGATGCTGGGGCTTGAAATTTCGTGTCTCTGAAGAATTTGGTGTTCAGAAGCGTTCTTATTTTACAGGTTTCGAGTACCTTGGCAACGGCGAGGCGTTCATTGAGCAAATATCCATGTTTTCCTTTTTGATTTTATTTTGGCGGCATGTCGTCATGGGAAGAGCAACAATCACATACAATCCTACTCCCCAGCATCTATCTATTCACCCTTGACCATGGTATTACCATAGTACGGCCGATTCGTAGATTCGAACACGCTTATGCCCACATGCCTAACTTAGGCATAGGTATTTAGGCATATTACTGCTCCGGTAGGAACTTCCTAATCCTGAGTACATAGTATGTACTACGCACGGATAGCAGTACTATCTTGCAGGATTAGTTTACCAAAAAAGGCTTTTTCAACAGAAGAAGTTCGTTCCTCCGATTGGAAGATATACTATATATATGCAGGATCAGATCTCTGTTAGGGAAGGAGTCAATAAATTCTTAACAAATCATTTTCTCATGGATGTTACGAAACCAGAGATTGGCACAATTAATCATTCGATCCTACACCACTCATTATGCTCAAGCAATGCCAAATACCAAAGCGGAGAAGACAGATCAATCCTTCAAACACCATATGCTTAAAAAAAAAGAAACAGGAAAGACAAGGAAGTTGTATACAGGCAAGACATGTCGGGGAATCTCTCGTAGCAGAATAGAAGACGCTGGGAAACGAAAAAGGCACATGATGACCTATGAAAATGAAAGACACACGGACAATTGGTCGACGTCAGGATTTCAAGGGCCTAACAGACTTCTATTTGAGCTCTCGCGGCGCTTCAGCAGCTCGCTCTTGGCTCGCTTCAAGCCTTCGCCGATTTTCTTCGTCCGCCGCCAGTCTTGTCCCATTCGCTGCATGCGCACAGCGGCCACAACTACGGAGACAGCTGAACGGAATTTGCTGCGGGGGGTTCGCGTGGAAGTGCGGTCGCGAGCTTGGACGCCCATCTCGGAGATCATACGAAGGTCGGCCTCATTGCTATGGTGTGTCAAGCCAGGTTAGTAAGTTGTACATTCTATTCAGCAGGGGGGATACGAACCATGCTACACGAACACGCTCGCCAAGCTCCATTAGTCCCTTGCTCCAAGCGAGGTCGCGGCGGAATTTCTCTTCCCGGTGCAATCGGGCACGAAGCCAGACAATTTCTTTACCCAGTCCACGAATTTCCTTGTCATGCTTGGTTTTGTTGGTTGATTTCCCAAGCGAGATCTTCTCCAGTGCTTCATCGTAGCGTTGCTGAAGCGCATCTAGGTCCTTGGATACAGTTTCGGCTTTGCGAACGCAATAAGCGCGTTCCTCTCGAATACGGCACACTTGGGTTTTCAACTCGCTCAAGCGAGAATCGCGCTCAGACACCTTCAATGCTAGAGATTCTGCTTCAAGGGTTGAAGATTTGAGCAATTCATGCAAATCCTTTTGGTCCTCCTCTTTCATGGCTGCACGCTCAAGGTCCCGATTCTTGGATTTGGTCTCTTTAAGAGACCGGTGAGCGTCTGAAAGCTGTTTCCGCAAGCTTCGCAGCTCCTCATGAAGCTTGTTGGAAGGCGAGTTTTGCAGAGAGGGCGAGTCATACTTATTCATTAGAGCACCGTGGAGATCTCTCTCCAGGTCAGCCACCCGGGATTTCAAGGCACGAACAGATGCTTTTTGATCAGCCTCGCGTTGCAAAAGACTTTTCTCGCGCAGGCGAGCCTCTTCAATATTGTGTCGAAGAAGAGATAGATCACCATAGGCTGTCGACGGCTCGTTCTCCATTGGAGGCTGGTTTTCAATGATAGTTTCGAGTTCTTGGATGCGTCTTTCCAGTCGCTGCACCTTCGTCCTGGCAGTCGTCAATTCTCTATCTCGATTTCCAGAGCTGGTAAGGAGCTTGTCCTGAAGACGGTCGATCTCAGCTGACAGACGTCCCTCGTCTGCTGCTGCGCGTTCAATCTCAGAGCTCAGTTGCTTCTCGAGTGTATCCTTGGCTTCTAGAAGAGATGATTTGTCATCTCTTAGTCGTTTTAATTCATTCTCAAGTCTCGACGAAGCCTTCCGGAGTTCGACTTTCTCACGGTCGAAGCTAGTGGTATCATCCAAATTCTGCGGTCTATCAATTTGGGCGCGAAGTTCGACGCGCTCGGCTTCAATTTCAGATATGGTGATCCGCAGATCATGCATCTCAACATGGGCATTAGCAAGTTGGTCGCGAAGTGTCTGTCTGTCAGCAATTGCTTTCTGCAATTGGTTTTCCACCTCTGAAGAGCCCCTCTGCGTCCGACCCTTGATGTATTCTTGCTCGTCGGCTAAGCTCGACTGGAGTACCACAACCTCGTCCTCTAGAGCTTGTATTTTGTCCTTGAGAGAATGCTCTTCCCGTCGTGAGATACGCAACTCTTCTCTTACGGAAAAGAGTTCGTTGCGTTGTTCATCAAGTATACGTCTCTTCTGGGAAAGATCGTTGTCTAATTCCTTGATTTGGCGATTCAGAATAGCTTCTTCCTGCGCGTGGCGTTCTTTTTCGCTATCGATGGCTTCTTGAAGTTTGGACTCTTTTCCAGAAAGAGTATGCTCTGTATTCTGTAGCCTTTCAACAGTTCGCTTGTAGTTCATGGCCTGCTCTTCAGCACGATCTTTTTGCGACTGCAGGGTGCGTTTCGTACTTTCCCACCTGTCCTGCTCGAGGGCGTGGTGGCCTTCCTTGTCTTCGATCTCATGCTGGAGCGCTTCAATCTCGTCGTGCAACCGATCGACTTCCGCTTTTTGCTGCCAACGAATGTTCTGGGTATCCTGTGCCCGGTTTGTTGCTTCTTCAACAGCTGATTGAAGTTCGCGAATCCTTGACTGTGCCCGAGCAAGCTCGCTTTGCAAGCCTCCCGATTCATTAGTCAGGGCATGGTGTCGAGTTTGCAAAAGTTCCTTCTCCTCATTTCGGCGTTGGATTTCTTCGCGTGCCTCTCTGAGATATTCTGATGATCTTTCAAGCTCCTGTTGGGCCAAATCCCGTTCGCGTCTTGCCACCTCTAAATTCTCGCCGAGCTTACCAGTGTTGTTGTTCAGATCTTGCTGGATATCCTCGTGGCGCTGTTCTAGTCGAGATAATTTTTCCGTTTTTCTCTCGACTTCTGAGACGAGATTTGCATTCTCTTGGCGGAGGTTCTGCATTTCTTCTTCGAGCTTTTCAGCTCTTTCCTCCAATTGCCGGCTGAAGCCCTTGGTCATGACAGATTTGTTCGACATTTCGTCCTGTAACTCTCGAAGATCCTCCTCCGCTCGGTCTCTTTCATCGATAGCTTGTCTGGCAGATTCGTTCGCTTCTTGCGAGTCCGATCTCGCCTTTTCAAGACTACCTTCGAGCTCTTCTATTTGTTCCTTGGCACGATCAAGCTCCCCTTGAAGCTCGGTCACTGCGCCGCTCTCTTTTCCATTCTCTCTGAGCTCCTCCAGCTCTTCATCTCGCTCATCAATAGCCCGTTCCTTTTCTCGTATAGCTGCTTCCAGGTCTTCTACATCGTCGCGTAGTTTTTCGGCCTCCTGGGATTTCTCATCTTTCGATAATCTGAGCTCTTCTCGGAGTTCTCGAAGCTCGTTGTCCCTGGATTCAATTTCCTCCCGCATGGCGTCCATCTCACGCTGTACCTCCTCATCGGTCTGCTTCCTCCGGGAGCGTTCTCTCATTTCCACGAGTTGTTGTCGATAGTCCTCTAAATCATGTTCCGCCTGAGACAAGCTCTTTTTATAGCGGGAGATATCACGTTGCATGGTCAAACGCGACACCTTGAGCTCAGTATTCTCCTTGAGAGCTAACGTATTGTACTCCGGGCCCGCCTTCTCGATCTGCTCCTCCAAATAGTGAATCTTGAGCTTGAGGTTCCAGTTATCTTTATCGAGCCTGTCGATTATCTGAGAAAAATTAGCAGTTTTCCAAAGTAGTTCTGAAGTTGGAGGATTTTGCCATACCCGTTCTTGCTCCTTGAGTGTCATATTCTGACCGTCACCCAGTACACCTCTGCCGTCGCGTCCCATGAGGCCGGGCAATGGGGTACTCTGTGCACTGCTGCTGGCAACCTGAGGGAGCGGAGTCGGATCGTCGGCAGTCATGTCTTCCTCGTATATATCCGACATATCCATTGTAGGTAACCCAGGGGTATGAGCGCTGCCACGATTGCTGCCTCGCATGTAACCGGGCGTCTTCGGGTCGTCCGTGCCTCGAATTGCCGACACATTTTTCAGAAAATTGTTCTTTGTCGCGCTCTTCATCAAAGGAGTGAATTCCCCACTGGCCGGTGCTGCAGTTGGAAGATGTCTCAACGCGCTTCTCGTCGACCGCTGCGCCGTGCTCGCGCGTGGGGTCCCGACCTTAGAGGTTCCAGATGCGCGTTTTCGTCCATCTCCGAACCCCTTTATCACGTCGTTATCCTTGGATGGTGTATGAAATGAGTTTTCTACCGAGTCCAATGCCGAAAGGTGTGTTCGCCCCGCGCTTCGAAATCCGTTGGTCAAATAAGTCGCGTTTCCGTCAATTTCGGTGCGCGGCGTGTCGATGTAAGGAAACGCCATTATTCCAAAATCGCGTATCGTGGGAAATAGATCATTCAACGCGCAACCATTTCTGATCAAACGCAGTGATATCAAGGGAGAAAGATTGAGATTGGGACGTGTTTTTTGGGCGAGAGAGTTGCGATGAAGCGTCACTGTTGATGTCTAGCCTAATCCGGACTAGTTCGTTGGTCACGGGTGGGTCGGTCCTTCCGCCTTTCTCTTGCGCGCTCTCTTTTTTTTCGGGTTTTGCGGCAGGAATGCCATGAGGTCATGTGGTGAAGGATTGAACCTCCCCCAAAAGCAGCTACAAAGCACAAGCACAAACACAACAATCATTCCATGGCGACCGAGGAAGATATCGCGTGGTTCAAGTCCACCTTCCACCCTATCCCCAAACCAGAGTTGCCTGACGATTCTGTCGAGTACTTCCTTTATCATCTCCCCTCCCCCGCCCCCACCGTTATCGATGGCGCTGCCGAAACTAGAGCACGGTTACTAGAGGTTCAACGCACCGCTGCTGAACTCAGTAAAGAATTACTGAAGAATTATATCTGGCAGCGTGAATCCTTTCGGTTGGAAATCCAGAAAATTGATGGTACGTCAAATCTAAGGTGTTCCTACCATACGATATCCAATGGCCGGAGCTACGTAAGGAGCACGTCCTGACCTGAGATATATATTAACGTACCCGGCTTGTAGGATCAACATTGCTTCATGGGCGCACCAACTACGGAGATTCCATTGAAGATGAATGGGTCATTGTATATATTCTACGTGAACTGAGTAAACGCCATCCGGATATTTGGATTAAGGTTGTGGATAGTGATGGAGAATTTCTACTCATTGAAGCTGCGGGGACACTACCCTCATGGCTCGAGCCTGAGGTCGCGGACAACAGAGTATGTTTGACACCGGGCTAACCCAATGGAAATCGTGGTTCTTTCTTTCAAGGTACTAAATATTTCGACTACAGGTTTGGATCCACCAGGGAGATCTCAGAATTATCAAGCCCAAACAAGAGGCAGGCAGGAAAACAACCGAGAACTTGACACTTGCGGAAGCGCAAAGGATCATCCAAAAGGAACCAGGGCGTCTCATAAAATCCCCCATGATCCAAGAGGAAGCTTTTTACCGATTGCGTAACTATCCCAAGCAAATTGAAGAAAACCTTCATTCCGCAATTTTGACGATACCCCGCAAGGCGGCATTTCTTTTGCATCAAAAGTCGGCATATATATCACCGGCGGTGGAAGCGTTCTATATACGCGATCCCATCGCCCTCCAACCACTTCGTGCAAAAGATGCATCTGGTCTTATCTTCAGGCCAGACGATATGGTGACGGTTAGCGTCCGATTTACGCGAGTCGGATATGCTCAGCTGAAAAGTCAGGATTTCCCCACTCCAAATACCTGGATAGGTAAAATGCCCAGCATGGAAGATGATAAAGAATACGCCCGAGCTGAAGCTGGAATGAAGCTTGCCTGTGGCCTCGAAATGCTGCTATACGATCCTCACCATCAGGACAAAGCCGCCGTTCGCGAAATGAAACTTTTGCTAGAAGATATTGAGACCGGAGACGAGAGTCTTCCGACTGACAAGGAGATTGACACCTGGGACAAGCAAGAAGACGATGATAAATGGATGAACATAAAATTCGAAGACCTCGATCGAGAATTGAAAGGCAAAAGACAGGGCAGTGACATGAACACCGAAGGTGGAGATTTTGGTGATGCAGGAGCCCAGGAAAACCTCCAACGGATCGTTGCTCGGTTTGAAGAGTTCTTGAATGATAACTCAGCCGGCTTTGATGGAGCTGATTTCATCGATGATTTCAATTCCGACTCCGATATTGACGTCGACGACGATGAAGAGGAGCTCAGCGACGAAGAAGAAGACAAGGAGACATCGTTTAACGAAGAAGAATTCGCAAAAATGATGAAAGAAATGATGGGGATGCCTTCCGGACCAGGCCAGGGCCAGAGGCCATCTCTTGAAACACCACTACAGGGCCGAATCAAAGACCTCGATACAGACGAAGAAGATGACACAGAACAAATCCATGAGTTGTCGCGACAGATGGAAGCCGAGCTTAAAGGAACCGGCGTTCTCGATCTCAATAGAATACAACAGAGGTTGACTACCGAAGGACCATCTACAAAAAGCACAGGAGAACCAACTCATGCGGATACGGGAGATGGAGACGAAGACGACAACGTTAACGTCAACCTGGCCAAGAATTTGTTGGAAGCTCTACAAGGACAGGCCGGGACAGCGGGACCCGCAGGCAACATGTTGTCCATGATGAACTTGCGTATGCCTAAAGACGATCGACACTGAAGAAGGAATCCATGTGAACTCTCACATTTTGATTGAATACCTAAAATTGGTGAACACCGCCAGGGCGGGCTATTTGTTTTCGGCTTCTCGGAACCACCCCGTTGAATTCGCGAGAGTCACTATGTAATTTTGTATCTGATGTGACAACTTTTGAAACACGCACTTGATGCCCCTCTAGGGATCTCAGCCTAGAGGCGCGCGGCCGTATGGTTCTGAGACATGAACCAATCCTCTCCATCTATCCATATCTTCGGATTAGGAGAATGCAAACTGCGCGTGACATGAAGATGAGCTGCAGTCCACATCAAAATGCTTGCATCACTGAGCCGCTTAAAGAGATCTGCATGAGAGACCCAGATTCGGGCCCTCCGAGAAAAGAAAATATCATTTCAGCAGAGTGGCGAAATGATCTGCCTTCCAGATCGAGAATGCCAAGCTCAGGTACACGCCACTCCAACCGTTCCAGTTTACAGTTTGATAGCCATCTTCAACGTCCCGAAGCGTACATACTTAGTACCAGTATTGTAGATTGAATTTGACATGGGATCCACGAACCCACGGGATAATCCACGGGGAACCCACCCCGGTGTGCCCGCAAGAGCAGGTCAGTCGAAAAGAGTTTCCTCCTCGGAGGACTCGCTCCACCAGTGCTCCGTAAGTAAAGTACGATAATCGCGCAGGGCCCCTCCGATCCACGCGAAAATTCTGGTTGGGCCTGAGCGAAGCGCGCGCAAGATTACCTCCCCAGTTGTAAGTACATACTGCTGTACATAGGTCCAGAGTGTTCCGTACTCTGGACTTACTCCATACACTCCTCCGTACAGATGGTCAGAAAAGCTGAACTGGATCTCCTGGAATAGATTATTCCTTATATTGCTTATTGTTGTGTTTCCAGGGTGTTTCATTTCATAATTGGTGTATGAGGTATGGCTGCATGGATCGCCTTGTGAGAGATGCGACCGCCCTTATTTACCTAGCGCCACGTGGATATTTGGTGATCTACTCCGTACATACTCTGCAGAAAACGTAAACATAGCCTCCTAGGTATGTATGTTGAAGCCGGGGTCTTGCAGAGCCGAGGATCTGCCAAATAAGCCGGGCAAAGGCCGTGGTGATCCGAGATGCCCAAAGGAGACAAGTCGCCGTCACCCTGTAGGGGCCTACAGGGTGAGTAGCCGACCGGCCGAGGCATCATGAAGATATTCGGGTCTCTCCGTAGTACCTACTCCGTACAGTCGGTTGGATGTACGGAAGAATCCAAATGAAGCAGGTACCTAGTTACCTGTAAATATGTACTACTTGACTCCAGAAGGACTCCGCACTCCGTAGGTAGCTACGATTTTGTCATGCTGATGTACAATACCTATTCTACTGTGAGTACGGAGTACATTACTTTCTAATGTAGAAGTGAGTGGTGGTCCACCAGCCCCATCTGTGCTAAACAGCATTAATAATATGGACATGGCTCGACCTAAGCCTCCGAAAACCGTTGTGCGTGCCGATTTGACTTGGCTGAATGTATGGAGTACGGGAGTAGCGCGAAGATCCAAAAAGGATAAGATCGAAATTAGTACTCCGTACTTGAAGTAACTTATAGAAACTGGGGACTGCAGAATCGAAATAGCGTCGATAGGTCATCCACTGGGGGAGGACCCATTGGACCGTTACTCTATTGTACAGACAGCCAAAGTGGTCCGGATCCTTGGGTGGCTGGCCGCTGCAGCAGCCATTACCTCTTTTCTTCTTTTTTTTTTATCATTTTTATGGTTATTATTATTTTAATTTTTATTTTCATTTTATTTCTAGCCATTCATCGTGGCTTGAGTAAGCCCATTAAATCCCTCAAACTGGAGACCCCTCTGTTAGCTTTCTCGTTTCATTCCGTGTGGAGTGGAAAGGGTATGAGGAGGAGAACAGCTCGTTCGACCAGGAGGGTCCAATGAATTCCCACGAAAAGATGCATTACGATCAATTCTGCGGGTGGAACGGCTATTCGAAGTCGGGCGCGGGTGGACGGAAGAGCGCTGTTCCCCTTCATTTCCGGTTCCGGCGGTATCGGGGGCCGGGGAGGTGGAAGAAGGTGTCCTAATAGCTAGTATTATAGGTGGGAGAAATGAGTTACAGACAGGGATCGTAATGTAGGTTATCAACTCTCATCAATTTGGTATCAAGTTTTACTTTTTTTTTTACTTTTTCAAGGGGGCCGAATAGCGGCCCAACGTCATGATTCAATGGAATTGACCTCCGTGGCGTGCGCGTAGCAAATAATAAGAATAGTCTTAAGTTGCCACGGAAGATATTTGGGACCGGTACGGAGTACGGGGTACTTAGGCAAAATCATTTATTCAACCGTGCTGACGAAAGGAATAATTCAATACCCTGATACCCTGTACTCCGTATTCTGTGGAATTAACGGTAGGCAGCCTTGCTGAGGGGCATACTACTGCAATGCAATACGAGGGCTAGAGGAGGTGGGAGACCATCCCTGTCAAAGGATGCACTACATACACCCGGCATTTCGGACGCTAGTGGGCTAGTGACCTGACTGCGGGCTTGGGATTTCTGGAAGGGCGGATGGAGGGTCGAGACGACGATCGGTTCACGATCGTCCGTAACCGAGGCCAAGATTGTGGTTGTGGTGGAGGTGGAGGAGGTGAAGGTGAAGGTGAAATTGGATTTGGAATTGGAATTGGAAATATTGTACAAGACCGAGTAATTAGTAGTAACTACATTCTTTTAACTAAGATTCTTAGTCTAATAGTACTTGTAGTAGTTGTAGTACTCGTACAGAGTAGATTGCAAAGAGTTCAATTTGGGTTCAGCCTTCTAAGTTAGAGTTTCGTCGGAGGAGATGGATGATGCATCCCGTCGATATTCTTCGGGAACGAAGAGCAAATCGGAGGGCAAGGAATGCGCCCTCGTTGGTGAAGGAATCAGAGTTAAACCCCCCGTGGTTGCGGATGAAACGAGGGAAGCGAGGGAAAAGAAAATGGAATGTTCTCCGGAGACGGAGAAATGAAGAATCAGGAGTCAGGAGTCAAGTTACAACCTCGTGAGAACTCATTTCAGGCGAAACATGAAAAAGAAGCAATGAGCACTTGGTACGACCATCTACTCCGTAGAGAAGATAGACAAAAAGGAAAAATGGGAAAAAAAGAAAAGAAAAGAGAGTACGGAGTATATACTCCGTATTGTAGGTACTCCTCCGTATTATCTGCATACTTCTCTCATACTCTCTCCCTCCTTAGTTGATAGATCGCAAGCATCCAGACCGGAAGAAGAGCCGGCATTCCCCCCGGGACTGTTTGCAGCCCCTTCCAGCATTGGGCCACTACCGTACGGAGTACAGAGTAAGCCCTTTCAGATTAAAGATTTCAGAGTCGACAATTGGGCCGACACCCACTGGTTCACATGTAAAGGGGGTGAAGTAGGTAAGGAGTGAGAATGTGAGTTGTATGGACATGAGATAGGAGTATTCTTGTACGGAGTATATGGAGTACACTAGATGATACGAGGAAGTGTTATTTCATCGATATCCGTGTTTAACGTGCCAGGCTTAACACCTAGTAGGTGTTCATGATGAATAGTTCGCATAGAATACTACAATACTAGTGGTGATCAGTATGACTGCCCAGTCAGATGACTATCAGTATGGTATGTCTCCCAGGGGCTGTACACAGTGTCGCATAAATACATATCCTTAGTAAATATAATTTACCTATTTTTGTAGAACTAGTCCACCATTTACTCTCAGTTCTCTCAGCTGATTCCTGTAACATCTTATTGTGCACTTGGGATCCAGAACGGAGTAAGTACGGAGTAATCGGAAAAGCCTCAGTGGGCGAAGTGGAGCTATTCGATGCTTCCATGGGCCTTCCATCGTCTCAGAAGGGGAGGCTGTCGCGCGAGACCGGCTCCACTCGGTCGAAGACCGAAACAAGAACACATACTCCGTAGGTACTACGGAGTAGTCCTACTGGTACCTAGAGTACCCTACTGTAGTAGTACTGTACTCCGTATGGAAATAGATACTTACTCCGTACGTACCCGCAATGGTTTAATACCCTTTTGGGCCGTGGCAAAAAAAACTGTTGCTGCCCTCTCCACCCTTCATCCCTACCCTACTGATTTAGCGTCTTCTCTCAAAGATCGCTCCCCTCCCCCCATTTCTTTATATGCATCTTGCTCGCCCTTCCTTTCTCCAGGAACCAGGTCGGTGGATCCGCGCATACCACGCCAATCGCAGCATGCTCCGTCATGACGGACTGAACTGGCTTGCTGCTGCTGCTGCGTGAAACGTCGTGATCTTCCTATCATGGATTTCATAGTGAGTTCCCTCCTCCAATAGATCCTCTTCCTCTTCTTTCTCTTCCTCTACTCCCTTTCTCTTTCTGCCTCACCACAAGACAAATCATGTCATGCCATTCAATCGCCTCGTCTCTCCTTTCGCCTTGAGGCAGTCCTGCTCACAATGACTTCAATTCAGCTTTCCCTGACGCACTTCTGCGAAGTGCATGGGCCCACCTCCATCATTTGTTCTCAAGTCGTGCCTTTCTCCTGTACACAATGCCATCCCGACCATGATGAGATCTCCACCACAGCAACCTCAACTTCCTCTTCCCCCCGCGAATACACCTCACCAGATCTCTCATCAACCGAACCATCCGGTTCAAAGTCACCCAAGATCGAAGACCACCCATACTTCCTACGTCCCCAACAGCCCGCTTCCCCCGAAGACCGATCTAATCGAGCTGGCGGCGCAGACGGCGACACATGCGCCAGTTGTAGCCTATCGCTACCCGAAGGAGTGAGCAAGCAGTTGCCGACCGGGGCTTCCGGGAACCGTGATAGCAAGACCAGCAGCAGCCCCGTCTTGCGATCGCGCGAGGTCGTCTATTCCTGCGGTAACAGCCATTCCGACCTAGATGACGACACGACAGACTCCCACACCCATTCATCTCCCCCCGAATCATTGCACTCTTCTTCCGTCGCATCTGATGCATCATGTCATACCCACATTCTCACTTATCTCTCCCTGCGCGGTCCTCCGAACCCGGCGGACTATGCGCTTCTTCGCCGCTCCTCAATCCGAACTCTGAGCTGTGAACTCCTTCCCCGCGGTCTATCCTCCGGCCCTCTTTGTTTTGGCGACTCTGTCGCTGGCTACACAATTGCATACATATTCCGCCTTCCGGACCCCATGGCGCGTGGCAAGCGACGCAGCTATGCCCTGGTGGCTCTGGCCGGAAAGGATGCCGGAAGAGCATTCCGAGCCTGCCCTATCATCTGGCGCGCATTCGGTCGCATCGCATCTAGTATTGTGACTGCTGCTGAGAATTTCCAAGAAGAGGAAAAGCGTCGTGAGGAACAGTCCAACTCTGCAAACAAGGCCGCCGGCCGACAGTACACTCCTGTCTCCTCTTTCCTGACAGGCCGCGCCATGGACCCTACAGGTAACTCGCGACGGCTCGGCCAAATTCGCGCTCGAAACCTTGCAGAAATTGTTGGCAACGAGTACATTTTTACTGAACTCCATGCTCATTTTGTTGCATTATTGCAGCAGCTCGGCTCGATGTTTGGCGGCGTCCCTATTTCCGACGAGCGCTTTGTCTGCAGCACTGTGGGAGATGAGGAGACTGCTGGTGCAAACCAGCCAGTCATAGTTTCAACAAGTGCAGACCGTGCCAAGAAACATCAATCGACATCTGACTATGATGACAATGATCTTGATCTGGGCAAGCTCAACATCACCTCCGGCCCTCAGCCGATTCCTATCACTACTCAACGGTCCCTCGTGGCCTGAAACATATCTCAATTTTCATCCGCACCTCTGTTCGAGATACCCCGGTTACTTTGATTTTTGCGAGGCATGTTTCACGTTTTGTGTCGAAATGATTTTCTCTTTTTCTCTCTCATTTTCTCTCATTTGGGAACATGTAATGTTTCCCTCAATTGTGATTACAAGCGACGCTGCCAGAAAATGGTTTGATTCGTTTTGCATATCTCAGCCTGATTTCTTCTACTGTTTTCACTTGTTTACTGCATGACGGTTATTTGGGCATAGATTATGGCGTCTCAAAGACAAGGAGATCGGAGTTTTACTGGGATTCTTTAATCTTTTTTTTTTCTTGCCCGTTTCTCGTTTTCTCTCTTTTGTTCTTGGTTTCTACTCTCCTCTCTTGGATGCCACGCGTCCCTCCTGCCTGAAGAAGGACAAATCACCCTGCCATGTTCTTGAAGGAGTATTTGTCTTACCTCCAGGCATTTACTCGCATTGACTCATGACTGACCGTTTGATGATTTGTAACGAGGCATTCAAGAGATATGTATTCTATGTACTATCCGAACACGACTACTAAGTGCAGCCATCAAGAATGGCTTTTTCAACATTCAACCACATATCTTGTATTTTTCATAGTATCTTACCAAGTAACATCCCATGTTTCTTCAGGCAGGAGGGACGCGTGGCATCCAAGAGAGGAGAGTAGAAACCAAGAACAAAAGAGAGAAAACGAGAAACGGGCAAGAAAAAAAAAGATTAAAGAATCCCAGTAAAACTCCGATCCTCACGAGCATGGGATGCTCGTGAGGACTCTAGCTCGATTTCGAATGATACCAGTATACTTCGGAGGAATATTCCGGAATAACTAGCCTAATTTGGTTATTCCGCCGTCCCGGGCCACAATCAAAAATCCCACCAAAAAGACGTCCAAGGACAAAGTAAAGACCCGCACTCACATCCCCCTCCTTAACAGCAAAGATGGTCGCCTTCGACAAGTGTGAGACCCGGCCGGCCCATATTGATGCCATCCTCAATGGCCTCGATCGCTACAACCCCGAGACCACCACCGTCTTCCAGGACTACGTCCAGCAACAGTGCGAGGATCGGACCTTTGACTGCTACGCCAACCTGGCCCTACTGAAGCTGTAAGTTGGCCGACTTTCATATTCTATTCAACCGCATTGGAAAATTCTGCACACCGATTTATATGATGAACGATCTTTTTCATACACGTTTCCTATTACCTGACAACCTGTTACGTACGGGGCAGTTGAAAACTTTCGAACTTTCTGAAAGCCTACCCATTGCATTTTTCCATTGGGACTGGGATCGCGTGTGCCATATGCTTTACCAAATTTTCACTTCTTTGCCATTGAATATCAGACGAAACATCGGTCTTCGGTTGGGCTAACACGGGCAATGAACCCACCAAATAGCTACCAGTTCAACCCTCATCTCCTTCAACCTGACACCGTTACCAATGTCTTGGCCAAGGCCCTGACCGTTTTCCCTTCTCCCGCCTTCTCGCTCTGCCTCGCTCTGCTGCCCACTCACACTCAGCCTTTTCCAACTACCTCCGAGGCTCAAGCGGCTTCCCAGACTTCCGACTTCGTTGAGTCCGTGCAGAAGCTCTCCCGACTCTCAACCCTCCTCGAGTCTGCCCAGTACACTCAGTTCTGGTCCACACTGAACTCCGACGATCTCTACGCCGATTTGACTGCTGATGTTGCCGGGTTTGAAGAGCTGGTCCGCATCCGCATCGCCGTCGAGGTTGGCAAAGCTTTCCGCTCCATCACTGCCGATTCTCTGGAGCAGTGGCTTGATGTACGTGGCCGTGATGCCCTCAGCAAGTTCGTTGCCGATGTCTGCGGCTGGAAGGTCGATGGAAACGTCGTCAGCGTTCCCACAAACAAGGAGAACGAGGCTCGCAGTGAGGTCAAGAGCGAGCGTGTCGGTGTCGATATGTTCGGCCGTGTGATTCGCCGTGGCTTTGAGCAGGCCGCTTAAGCGTCCCCCAATTCCCTCCTCTTTTTCAAACCTCAATTATCCCTTTCCTTTCCTTTTCTCTTCCCGATTTAACTATTTTTTTTCCGTCCCTCCTCGCTCGTGTGATGGAGGTATTCAAAAAGAGAGACATGAGTTCATGAATCCCCGATCCGTCTATGAGACGGTGATAGAGTTCGCATGGAGGAGGCTCGGAGATGAGTCGGGATCTGGCGCAATCTGGTGTTTCTTTTCCTCGAATTATTTGCCCCCCTGTTTTGTATTGAGATCCTGTGTTTTGCTTCTGATCTGAAATGATTGGATTATGATGGGAGACGTGAGATGCGATGCCCATGTTCATACCATACCTCTTAAGCGGGCTTAACCTAACTCAAGGTTGGTCCGCTACAATATAAAACATACCGAGTAATTTTTCTACGAGTAAAGCGCCAGATATCTAGTTAATACCGATTTCACCTGGAATATTGGTTTTGGGCAAAACCACTGGGTTGCAACACCTTAGTCAAGGCTAATATACAACTAGTATCCAAGTAGGTACTTGGACATTACAACATTCATGGTGATTTGACTTGCTTAATGATATCGTAGGGACAAAATGAAATCTATTTTTATGCAACATCATCTCCCTCTCCCTCCCTTCTCGTGGCCTTCCCCGCGGGGTATATATCAACTAAATTAGCTGCATCTATTTCATTTCCTCCCACTGCACACCAGCCCACTCTTCTCTCCATCCCGTAACGCCAATCTTCTGCGGAGTGCAGTCCTTTGCACAGACACCAAAGATTATAGTCCCCCATTCCATTCCTGAATCGTCCTTCCCGAGTCCCACACCTTCACGCCCATCCTCAAGCACACTAATTGCATGCGGCGTAAGTTGGAATTCGAACACTCGCTCGCTACCGCAGTATTCGCAGTGTGGGATACTGCCTTGAGCTGTCGTAGTCACCTTCCCTGCGGTAGGATCGGAATGTAACCGCCTGCCGACCTGGTCTGCGTAGGAATACAGCAGAGGCACGCCACGGTATTCGTAGCGTAGGATTTGCTCAGGGTTGTGAGCGAGACGGGTGGAGAATTTCATGAAAGCCTTGTCGAGCTCTGATTCAAAAGTATCCTTCAGATCTGCTGTGCCCGCACCCCCATCTTCATCCATAGGCTCCATTTGTACATTATCTGGAACGGTGGGCGTCGAGGGCCGCGAGAGAGTCTCATATTCTGCATCCAGGAAAAAACTTTGGTACGGGGCTGGAAAGTCGGACTGGGCGGGCCAGGGTTTCTGAGAGCTTGCAGACTCGGGTGTCTGCTTGGTTGCAGAAACAGAGGTTGTAGACACACTGCTAGAATCATCTGGTGATGATAAACGGACCTTGTCAGCGAAGGATTCGGCCAGCGCATTGGTCTCGCTCTTGGTTGGGGTCGCGGAGATTGCAGATTTCGGCGTCGCGAAGGGATTGCCATCTTTCGATGGGGCCCCGGGACCGGAGGAAAATGGATTTGTATTCGAGGAGACACTACCTGTCAGAGATGTAGCTCCAAAAAGACTGGCGCCTAGATCTTGCTTGGGGTTCTCAGGCTTAGGTGTAGGCTCGGGAACTTTCTCTGTCGGCTTCTCCTCTTGTTTGTGGGACTGGGGATTCTCCAAATTGAGTTTACGAGCTGCGCGATAGGCACGGATGCTTCCTGGTTTGCGATTGCATGGTTTTCTGGGGCATCCAAAGAGGTAAAGCCGGCGCTCGTCGTTAGGGAAGTGGTCGGGCAGATCGCCGTGCAATTCAAGCAATAGAATCATTGGACGATTGCAGACTTTGCAGTTGGAGAATTCGCCGGGAGGGGGTGTAGACTCATCAAGCCATCTCTATATTGAAGGCATATTCATCAGCATCTTGAGGGCGCTAGGGATATTAAATTGAGTATGGTTCTAAGAAGCATACCGGCCAGCCACCTAAATGACTAATTGTGTCTTCGATAACCTCATCATTGGCATACCCAAGCAGAACGCCCGTCTCAGTAAAATCCTCATCAATACTGGAGTCACTGTCGTAGGGATCCATGGCCATCAACTTAGGAGGGCGAGATATGGGTGCGTTAATGTCGTGAAAGTCGAGAGTTGCAAATCAGAAGCCCCGCCGTTCAAAAAATTGCTGCGATAAGCGATACGTGTGGGGGGTGGCCCAATCCATACAGATCCTCTGCATTGGTATGGTAATATTTGTAATTGGATTACACTACCGCCATCTGCCACCCCGGTCCCGTGCCCCATGATTACTACAAGTACATAACTGCATGCGATCGACCTAGCAGCTGTCCCTCTTTCATTTTACCACCTCTTTTTTCCCTTTGCGAGGTTCCAATCTGAATTTGCTTACACCGAATCGAGTAGTACAGGAGAATGTATAATTTTCAAAGCCGGAGTTTCATTTGGCTTCTACTATGTTTATTAACCGCCTTCACTCCAAGTAGCTACGCGGCTCAGCAGCAGCCGCTAGTGACAAGTGACGCCCCCAAGCGAGTCGCTATCATCGGTAGGCGCCATACCTCCTATCAATAAAATTGATCGATGAGGTAGTGTTAATAAGAAGAATAGGAGCTGGAGCTGGAGGCTCCTTTGCAGCTTATGAATTGCGTAGGCTTGCGAATGAGGCTGGCATCCCTCTGAATATCAGTATATATGAGCGGGCCTCCTATATTGGCGGCCGCTCCACGACGGTTGACGCCTTTGATGACCCAGCATACCCGATTGAATTAGGTGCTTCAATATTCGTCCAGGTCAATCAAATCCTCGTGAATGCATCGCGCGATCTCGGCCTCGGTGTACGCAGCGCTGATTACGCACGGCCTAGGGAAGCCGCTGAATCTATCGGGATCTGGGATGGAACAAAATTTGTCTTCACACTTAAGAATAACTACAGCTGGTGGAATATTGGCCGGCTTTTCTGGCGATATGGCTTCGCGCCCCTTCACACACAGAATCTGATGAAGAATATTGTGGGCAGATTCCTACGCCTCTATGAGAAGCCTATCTTCCCATTCCAGTCACTTTCTGAAGCCGCAGAGGCTGTTGATTTGCTTGAGTCAACCTCAGAGACTGGGGCCCGATTTCTCGGTGAGAAAGGAATCGGCCTGCAATTTGCCAGAGAGATCATTCAAGCGAGTACCCGCGTGAACTATGGCCAAAACCTGGACATTATCCACGGTTTGGAGTCGATGGTCTGCATGGCCACAGACGGGGCAGTCTCCATTGAAGGTGGGAATTGGCAAATATTTGACGGTGCAATCAAGGCTTCCCAGGCAGAGGTACGATTGAACACCACCGTTTCAGCAATCAAGCGGAGTGACGATCTTACATTTAAAATTGCATCGCATCGGACAGGAGGTTTGGATTCATTTCAGTCGTCTGAAGAGGCCGAATACGATGAGATTGTCCTTGCGGGACCATTGCAGTATTCTGGAATTTCAATTTCTCCCCCGCTAGATCATATCCCTGATGAAATTCCCTACGTCAAATTGCATGTCACGCTTCTTTCTACTCCACACCGCATATCATCGGCATACTTTGGCCTCCAGGGAAAGGGTGCCCGTGCTCCAGAAACTATTCTTACCACCCAACCTGAAGGCCAGCGGTCCGGAAATAGCCCGTCAGGAGTCGGACCAGCTGGATTTTGGAGCATCAGCACGCTGCGTACAATAACTCGGAAAGCTGTGAAAAACGGCGAGGAGTATCCTGAGCAGCATTACGTGTATAAGATCTTCTCGCCAGAAAGGCCCTCCGCCGAATTTATTGCAAATCTCTTTGACATTGAATACAATGACACAAGCTCAGCCGTTATTCCACGCAACAACACGAATATCGGTGACCTTCCGGAAAAAGAAATAAGCTGGTTCCACGAGAAAGTCTGGAATCCGTATCCGGTCTTACACCCTCGAGTGACATTTGAGGAGACACTTTTGGCACCACGAGTGTGGTATACCAGTGGGATAGAGAGCTTTATCTCGACCATGGAGACGAGTGCATTGATGGGACGGAATGTCGCGACGCTTATACTGCAATCGTGGCAGAAACAAAGCGAGCAGGACAGGGGCAACCGTATGCAATATTTCGGCCCAAAGACTGAACTATGATTGCTTGAATCTCCAACATGGCACCATGAACTTTAGCTGAATAATCAAATTGTTCATAATCACTCCCTGGCGCTTTTCTCTTTCCTGGAAACTAGAGAGCAAAAACTGATTTCTTTTCCTTCACATGAAACATTCAATGGGGAAGAAACAGAGTGACAAAAACAACGACAACAAAATCATTGATGCTTACATTCATATTATATCAATTAGTAGGTACCAAGATGCTTCTGAATGACTCATTGACTAGATGATTTAGCTATAGCTCAAAATTTCAGTGATGTGTAATTAATTATAGCTACTGCTAACTACCTAGTTATATTACTAATGATTAGGAACCTCCGAGAAGTCCTTTCTGGGTTTGACCAGACTATTCAATCCTGGCGTTGCAATTATATCGACGTATAATCGTGTGGTCTATGATATTATATTGGCAGCGAGAATAACTAGTCTACATAGTGTATATAGGCTTGAAAGCTCTTGAAAAAAGCCGTACAAATGATTTCGCTTTCTGTGAGAGATCATTTTTGCCATCCCAGCACAAAATAGAGTATATTACCAATCAGTCTCACTCTCGCTCCCAGGATATGCCTTCTTTCTCAATTTCCACAGAGATTTTTCACGGCGAGCGGCTGCTTCGCGCTGTCGGCGGCTATGATCCTCCAAAACTGTCATCCAGGGTACATTGCTTGCACGTCGTATCCTTTCTCGCAGGAGCGACAGAGTTTGCTTTTGATGTGTTTGGTGGTCGCTTTGGTTATTCCCATCGATGGAATCTCCATTTCTCTTGGAACGAGAGATAACTTGCTGATACCGTCTTTCAGCAGCCCGCGCAGCATGATAATCTTCACTAATGGCCCAATTGGGATTGTCAAGCTGACCACGCACAAGCACAATGCTGCGCCCTTTCTCCACAGCATTATAAACACGCGAGGGATCGATAGGAGTTGAAAGCTCGAGCTTATGGGAGACAGCATTGACGGACCGAACAAGAGCTAAACCAAGACAATTTGATAATTTCGGATCGAGAGGAGTGCAGCTTCCGGACCCAGCAAAGATATATGGGAGACCTTCTGGAGTCCTGACTATGAGGTCCTCGGTAGATGATGACGGTGTTCGTCCACTCTGCTGATCCGAGTCTATAATGATATCTTCAGCCGACTCATTTGACGTATATTGACCCCAGAGCATACCCGGCGAATCTACCTCCACCACTGCGACAATGGCACCTTCGATCACTTCACGGAGCATCTCAGGATGGATCTGAGACCCCATAATCATGATACCAGATATGCCTTGCTCTTCGCCATTGTAATCGACTGCAATGGGCCTCGTACGAGCAAGGGGAGCACCAGACCAAAGTGGATTGCAGACGTCGAGCGAATGGGACTGGTGAAAGTAGGACTGGATCTGCATTGAGCGCAGTTGAGAACTTGAACGACTAACAAATTCAGTAGGCTGAGAGGGCAAGATAGTAAGCGGCACCCGAGCTTGGCTAGCAGCTAGGCCGAGGGGCTCAACAACTTCGAATGGCCCTTTTTCGCTCATGTACACAACATCAGACAGCCCAAGGCAGCCCACTAGCCAGGTAGCTACCTCCAGACCCTGCCCAAATATCCAGCCAGGGTAGTTGACGATTAGGGGGCATTGGGGGTATCTTGCGAGCAACGAGTGATACTGATTTAGTAAATCCATGGTAGCCATGGCATAGTGGTCGGGATCCTCCTTCGGTGATGTAGCGCCAATATGATGGGCCCTCAAGATCTGACCTTCATGGGATCCATCGAGGGATGGGTGAGTAAACGGAGGGCCAAAGAACGGGGCCTTGAGATGAGCGAGATATACTTGGCCCATGGGGGCGAACTCAGGTTGGCCTGGGTCCAAATCCAGGAAAGCGACACCGTCGGTGTTAGTATAGCCACTTTCAGCTTCGGGGGTTGGGCTCATGACATGGTTTAGGAGATAACGAGCAAAGGTGGATTTTCCAGACGCCTTTGGACCACAGACGAGTACTCGAAGACGCCCTTGCCTCTGAGAAAGAGCCTTCATTGAAGCACTCCATTTTTTGTCAAGGTGAAGAGGCCGCAGATGCCGTTTTAACGAATCATCGGCGGAAGCATAAAGCTACGAGGGAGTTAGTCGTTGAGTATGATGTCCAAACAGAAACAGGAGCTGCGTACCACTGAGAAACTGCGCCGAGAATGCGTAGCCGCGCCCTCAAGGGTGAGCTTGTCTGCCACGGAATTTTGCCCATTCCAAATCTTTTGATATAAAGGAGAAATATCGCGAAGGCGGGCAAGTCCATTATGGCAGGACTTCAACTCTACTTCGGCCTCTCCACTCACACCGGAGACGCACTTGATGACAGGTAAAGAATGAGTTGAAGGAGCATAGACTCTATAGGCCCTTGACGATGGGTACAACTTGGCACCCATAAGGCTTATGACTCCTCGTTTAACCCAAATATCATATTGACCCAAAAGTGTGAGATTCTGCAATTGATTAATAAGTTTGTTTTTATTTTATTTTTTTTACTGGACAAACCACCCAACTGACACATACCATCTTTTCTTTGACACGAACACACAGGGTGCCATCGTCTGCATACACAACATTGTTTTTGTTGAGGCGCGCCTTAGACAAAGGGAAATTCTGAGGTTCTGTTGAGGTGTCTGCCGGGGACTCGTAGCCATTAATATCACCGGCAATGGATGCGACTTCATCTTCACTCATATACTCCGGGCTGTCGAATCGGCTGTCACTTTTTTCATTATTGGTTTCTTCTGGCTTGGGGCGAGTAGCCTTCTTCTGTCGTCCGTTCACAATCTCCGTCGGCAATGGAGAGTTTTGCTTCTTCGACGACCTTGTTCGCGGGCCTCGACTTTCCGCTTCGCTGGGCTCTTTAGCCTCACCTGCATCGACAGACCGGCGTGGCCGCTTGGGCGGAGGCTCTATCATAGTCTCGCCATCAATATTGGCTTTCGGTGTCGAATTCTGTGCTTGCTGTTGCCGAGCTCTGCGCGCCGCGACGGCACTCATGGGGGCTGCGGGGGACATTAACGCGGGTTCGGCGGCCAGGTATTCAAAGCTCGTATTTCGTACCAACGGACTGTTGCTTCTCAGCTTTCCGTTTTACCATTTGGAATCTTTGCGGCGACTTCTGCAAAATCAAAATCCAATGTCCTAGGATGGTTGATCCTCGGAGGTCGATAATGCGGCGAAAGCTGCCGATAAGCAAAAAAAAAATGGTGGTTGGTCCGTGCTCCCGCGGAGCAGAAAAAAAAGATCGGCCATGCATCTCCAACCTTTCAACGTCGCAGGCACTGGTCAGTCCACGATAAATTGCACTGTCAATCACCCTAGAGGGGCTGCGCATAGCACTCAAACAAGAAGCACTCGCCCAATTCGTCCCGCGCACTTCTGGTCCTGCAGGATCCCGGGCGCAATCAACGCGTATCCTGCGGATACCACCATACAAGTTCACTGTCTCGCCGATTGAACATTACATTAAAGTGCCATGGCTGCCTCATCTTCATCCGATAGCGACAGCAGCTCCAGTCGGTCTACTTCGCCCGAGCCTGACAACAAGCAAAAACAAACTTTGACGGGCAGATCGAAAGCGAAGGATGATGCTGAAGATTCCAGTTCCAGCGATTCCTCTGGCTCCTCTGACGCCTCAAGCTCGGAGTCAGATGAAGAGTCAAGCTCAGACGAAATGGACACAAGTGAAGATGCTTCACAGGCAAAGAGGTGAGATCTTCTGTGGATTGAACTCGGCCGCGCGGTAAGCTAATACATGAATTTCTAGGGTGAACCTCTCCGGCTCAAAGCCGTACAAGGCGCCGTCCGGCTTCAAATCCGCAAATAAGCAATCGACTCTATCCTCCAGCGCATCGTCTCTTCTTTCCAACTTGCATGGCAAGCAGATCATCCATATTAGCGCCCCGGCCTCTCTTCCACTATCCAAGGTGAAGGAAATATCGATGTCGAAAATCATGAAGGGGGAGCCCATTCTCGAGTTCGATGGAGTCAGGTACGGGATCCCAGCTGAATCCATCACCCACGAAGGTTCGGAGGGCAAAAATTTGCTTGTCTACGATGAGAACACCCAAGCATATGTCAGCAAGTCCGACAATGTGCCGAGTTATCAAATCCAAGAGATGTTTAATCTACCAGGCTCAGCAGAGGGCGACCTTGCTGCGATTGAGGCGATGCGTGATACAGTAAAGCCCCCTAGGCCCCAGCCAAAAAAGCTAAGGATGCGCTTTCGTCCCGTTGGCAGTCTTCCCAGCCAACCCGAGAGTCTCGGATCTAGCTCGGAGTCGGAATCCGAGGAGCCTTCTGTCAAGTTATCCGGCGGAGAAAAGGAAGAGAAGCGCAAGAGGAAGCACCAGTCCGCTGAAGGTGACGTTACCCAAGCGGCTTCCCTTCCCCGAAAGAAATCAAAGAAGCAACCGTCACAAGAAGATGAAGCGGAGGAGGGCAAGAAATTGAAGAAGTCCACTAAGGACCGCGAAGAGAAGAAGCGGAAAAAGTCCAGCAAGGCATGAATGGCACTCAGTGTTTTATTAGCTAAAAGATATCTTCGTTACTATGATTCACAAGACTTCAATGTACACTTTACCATCTCGGTTCGTTCCTACGGGGATTCTCGTTGTTTCTCTATAGAATGAGCTGTCTCAAATGGCTTTCATCCCAATAAATTGTTATTAGCTGAGCTCTAGTTACGAAAGTACAACGTGGGGCCGACAATGAAGCGAATGAAGCGAGGACGGGCGGCTGGTTTAGAAGCTTTACTTAGGTGAAATTCTCTCATGTTTTTCAGTTTGGAGTTCCCGCAAGTTCCTATAAACCCATCACCTGCTTAAGTGAGTATCACGGCCAAGATTCCATATGATTCGTCAGCGTGGCCCTAGGTCGATAGCCAATTCCAATCAAGACAACGAATTTATTTGGAATTTCTCCCTGCTAAGTACATACCAGGATCGCCACAATCTACCCACATCCAGGCGATATAGGCCGACATACCAAGCTCCTGACGAGTCACTCTTGGCGATCTGGATTATCACGCCGATGACAGAAAGAGCTGTCGATCCAATGATACAGATTTTAAGTCCACATTTGTTGACCAAGGAGGGGGAATACTCCAGGCTGGTAGCCGAGCGTATGACTGGAATCTAATGGTTGGTGTTGATGATTCGATGCAGGGACCCGCGGAGGAAACAAGAAATCAAGCAAAGCTTTTGACCCCTGGAAGGAAGTATTCCAGAGGGCTCTCATTACTCCTCCAGAAAACAATGAGTTTTGGACACCGAAATCCCCTGGCACTTCCCGGTGATATTAAAAAGAGATACTACTAGCAGTAGTTTGTAGTAGTTAGTAGTAGTTACTCTGTACCGGGGATCCACTGTTAGCATTCCTCGCCGATCTTCCCCACCCGACACAACTAGTAAGTAGTAGGTAGAAGCAGCAGCAATATTTGCCATCAGGACATTCAAAGTCTAACGGTCAATGGTAGATAAAGAAGCCCAGAATCTACCATTCCAACTTGAACATAGACTTACTAACTGGTTGGTCAGTTAGTACTAAATACAAGGACAAAGGACCCTGGAAGGAGATGACATAATCCATCACCTGACAACAATGGCATCACATGCGGCCAAACGACTTTCGCAGGTGATGCGCCTCACTTTGTCCCATTTGGGCTGATACTCTGATACTCTGACTCATTTGCGTTCGTTTGATCTTACAGCGGTGTCATTCCTCTCAACGTCTTTGATCGCGCTATGGCGCATTTGTTGCGGGACCTTTGATTGCCACAAGCTTATCGATCCCTACCCGCCCATTTCATCCCATAGTGAGCTTCTCTTATCAAAGCTCCAGACCATTGGATATCTATCAACACGTACCGTTGGTAAACCCCATTTTAGTTGCTCGACTCGTCATTTGAAGCCCGACCGCAGAGTCTCTCCACGTTGTTATGACCTTGTCAGTTGAAGACCCACCGCTTGGCCAGATTTGATGCCGAACCCGCCTGACGTGGGCACCCATTCTTGAGATCCTCTATCAGCCCTGAGCTGTCACCTGCAATATACCCCCCCTCCTCCAACGGACCCCGACCGCTGCACCCCCAGGGTTCCCATCTCATACTCTAGCAGCTTCCAAAATTTCTTACTCCTCCGTCATTTTTCATTTGCATTCTAGATCGATATACCTTCTCGATGAAACCCTCCATAGAAGACACCAAGTGGCGGGGTGATCACCAGTTGAGTGCAAGTATGCGGCCTACGTCTACCAATACACTCTCGTCGGACCGTCTACCTGAATTTTTTAAAGATGGAGATGATGCGCAGGTGGATTATACTGCACCTCCCCGAGGTATAGGCTCTCGGGATGGCAACATCCACTTCATGCAACAGTCGCTGCTTGGTATGATCGCCGCAGTAGGCTCCCGGTCTGATTTTCGAGGACGATTCGATGATTCTAGCGACAGCGGCAGCGACATAGATGGCGAACCCGACGAGATTTCCCCCACACAAGCAAATTTGGTACCTGCTAGACAGACAAACTCTCCCGAGCGACCTCCATCGGGCCGAGATACGGAAGCGAAGATTATAGAGGAGAATGAACAGCGAGGGCGGCGACATCGAAGGACCATATCCGAAAACAAAATTCGACAGAAGTTTCCAGGAATGGGTTCAAAGGATAGGGCGGATGATCCGTCAAACCTGAGTCTATCAACTCATACGATTCAGCCAAGGCGTACACGCAGTGCCACCCCGAGGGCAGCTCCGATTCTCACTCGCATGGTGCAGGCACAGAACCATTTCGATAATGAAGCAATGTCAGAAAATACAGCTTTAAGCCCAGAAACCCAGAGCTATGACAGGCAAGAATCATCCGTCCCTGCCCTCTCTATCCGGCTTATGGAAATGTTTGGGTTTGAGAAACCGGAAAGGGTTTTGGTCGAGTATGCTTGCTCTTTCCTTCAAAGCATGCTCCTTCAAGGTTACATGTATGTCACAGAAGGGCATATCTGCTTCTATGCATATCTCCCCAAAAGATCTATCGAGCCAAGCAAGTCCGGCTATATTTCAAAGCGTGGTCGAAAGAACCCAAAGTACAATCGATACTGGTTTGTATTGAAAGGAGATGTCTTTTCATATTATGGGGACTCCTCGAACCTTTACTTTCCAAGTGGTCATGTTGACCTGCGATATGGAATATCGGCCTCTCTGGTAGACTCAAAGACTGAGGGTACCGATGCAAAGGACTTTCAAATCACCACGGATCAGCGAACCTATTACTTCCGAGCGGATAGTGCCCCCAGTGCCAAAGAATGGGTGAAGGCACTGCAGAAAGTTATTTTTCGATCTCACAACAAAGAAGACAGCGTCAAAATTTCATTCCCGATTGAGAACATCATCGACCTCGAAGAAAGTCCAATGATCGAGTTTGCAGAGACTTTCAAGATTCGCGTGATTGATAGCACTGAAACTTTTGCCATCGATGAAGTAAGTTTGTGCATCACTTTCATCTCAAACATACGCTAACCTCTTGACAGTATTTTTTCTCTTTCTTCAATTCGGGACAGGATGCCTTCAATTATCTCAAGAGCTTGGTGACTCCCTCTTCTGTGAAAGGTACCCCGGAAGAATCGCCCGGGAAAAGTGATGTGAAACGTCGAGTGGTGTCAAGGGATGTCCACATGGAACGCCCTCGACGACGAAGTCTCAGTGTCGACAACACCTTGAAGGACTCTGCAGCATCATTTGCCCATTCTGCTGATCGAACAGATTCATCGCGTGTCGTTCAATCCTTAACGGAAACGACGGAATCTGCTAGCCAAATTCTCAATCGAAGTGATGTTTTCCAATCGCCAACCATGAATTCTTTGCCGAGAGGCGCATCTGATGTTGGGGATATTTCCCGACGCCGGTCGGACGATACAGCGCGCTCCGCGACAGCAAGATTGGACGATACAGCTCACCTATCTGGAGCAAATTACCAGGACAAAAGTGCCGATGAAATTGCTCTTGCTTCAGGCTCTGAAAATAAAAAGATGCTGCAATCTCAGCACCACCCGAAGGCACCCTTGAATGGTCTTGTCAAAGCGGGGACTTTTCCTCTTCAAAGAGCTGCCGGGTTTGCGGAATACTTGAAGAGCAGATCCAAACAGATGAGTAGCCTGCTGGCAACGGAATCTATGGGTTATATCGAAAAAGTTTCCGGTATGTGGGCTGGTGGTCAAAAGCACTATGGGGATACAGAAGAAGTGCTACTCGATGATAGAACCGCGGACCCTGATGACCATGAAGGTGGTCTGCATCATGGCGATAGGTTCCGAGAGCACTTTGGTCTCCCTAAATCTGAAAAATTGCAAGCAACGTATTATGCGTACTTGCACCGGGTGCTTCCTCTCTATGGCAAGATTTATCTCAGTGAGAGGAAGTTGTGCTTTCGCAGTCTTATCCCTGGCACTCGTACGAAGATGATTCTCCCTCTCAGGGACGTTGAGAATATCGAAAAAGAAAAGGGATTTCGTTTTGGATACCACGGGCTAGTCGTCATTATTCGTGGCCACGAGGAGCTTTTTTTTGAATTTAAAAGTGCTGGTGCCAGAGATGACTGTGCAGTCACCTTGCATCAAGGCCTCGAGTCGGTCAAATTTCTCATGGAATCGGGTCTGCTAGCAGAGGAGGAGCGCGAAGAGGTTGAAGCCGCGAAATACGAGCATCGTCTGTTGCAAGAGGCTAGGCTCGATGGACCCGAAGAACACGATGTCCGACCAACCCTGAGCGAAGACTCCTCGGAAGTGAACCCATTCTTTGACGACACTCGTGCCTCAATTATCAACTTCAAGCCTGTCGATCCACTCAAAATTACTTGTCTTACCATTGGCTCTCGGGGTGACGTGCAGCCCTATATTGCTTTATGCAAGGGGCTTCTTGCTGAGGGACACAAGCCGAAAATTGCTACGCACGCTGAATTTGAGCCTTGGATTCGGAAACACGGTATTGATTTTGCTCCAATCGATGGAGACCCCGCCGAATTGATGCGGATTTGTGTCGAGAATGGCATGTTTACCTATTCATTCCTTCGGGAGGCCTCTGCCAAATTCAGAGGATGGATCGATGATCTTTTGTCATCATCTTGGGCAAGCTGTCAAGGCAGTGATCTTCTTATTGAGTCGCCCAGTGCTATGGCTGGGATTCACATCGCAGAAGCTCTTCGAATCCCATACTTCCGGGGCTTCACTATGCCATGGACAAGAACCCGCGCATACCCACATGCTTTTGCAGTGCCAGAGAACCGCATGGGAGGGGCTTACAACTACATTACATATGTCATGTTTGACAACATATTTTGGAAGGCGATAGCAGGTCAGGTCAACAGGTGGCGAAACAATGAATTGGGGCTCAAAGCTACCAATTTGGACAAGATGCAACAGAACAAAGCTCCTTTTCTGTACAATTACTCACCTTCAGTTGTGCCTCCGCCCCTCGACTACCCAGATTGGATTCGCATCACTGGTTACTGGTTCTTGAATGAGGGGTCAGAATGGACACCCCCATCAGACCTGGCAGATTTTATTGCCCGAGCTCGTGCGGATGGCAAAAAGATTGTATACATTGGGTTTGGATCGATTGTGGTCTCGGATCCCGCTGCTTTGACAAAAACGGTCATTCAATCTGTTCAAAAGGCGGATGTGCGATGCATTCTGTCGAAGGGGTGGTCAGATCGTCTTGGTGATCCTTCTAGTGTGAAGTCCGAGGTTCCTCTGCCGCCAGATATTTTCCAGATTCAAGCTGCACCCCACGACTGGCTCTTCTCACAAATTGATGCGGCTGCCCACCACGGAGGGGCAGGGACCACTGGTGCAAGTTTACGAGCCGGTGTACCTACCATCGTCAAGCCATTTTTTGGTGACCAATTTTTCTTTGGAGGGCGGGTTGAGGATTTGGGCGTTGGCATTTGTATGAAGAGACTAAACGTCAGTGTCTTTTCCCGGGCTCTATGGGAAGCAACACACAGCGAGCGAATGATTGTCAAAGCCCGCAATTTGGGCATTCAGATCCGGAATGTGAGTGTACCGGCAAGTATAGGTATTATATGCGATACTAATTTCGGTTTCTTTATAGGAGGACGGTGTAGCCACCGCGATTCAATCCCTCTACCGTGATCTAGAGTATGCAAAGACACTCGCAAAACAACGTTCCAATGTCTCATCTACCCCTTTCTCACCGACGCCTTCAGCCAAGGCGTCACCCTATCATGATGATGAAGAGGTTGACGACATTGAGGAATGGACCTTCGTCTCGGACGCTGAGAAACTGGCTCCCGGCATGTTGAAATGACACGATCATTCACCAAACCCCACCCATTTGACTCATTTCATCTTGATATTGGTGTTGTGCTCTAATCATCTACTTTAATGGGCATAACACTGCATGAATTATGATCTTATGATTTCTTTTGTTGATTTAACCTTGTTTTCTCATCTGGGGTGTTCATGGCGTATCTCATCTAGCGGTTTGATTTGTGATATCAGGCATCGATTGAATACACCGCGCTTCTATTTAGCTAATCAACTAGACATATTGATTCTGCAAAGCTCTCTCGATCGATTTCTTCAATCTACAATTTCTGGGAACTCATGCATAGAGCAGTAGTTATTAGTCAATTCTGGTAGCACATAGAGACACTCTGCATGTTGAGCAACTCTGTGATCTCCACAAAGCCCCACTATCAAAGTACTCCCCTCCCTGCCTCCACTTCCTTTTCACTCTTTCAACTCAATCCAATTCTACTAGTATTGTGTTGTAGATGCCGAGAACCCCTGCCGGCTTTCTCCATATCTCCCGGATAGAACTGCATACCCCCGCAATTCCCCAGACCCGGAGGTATGATAGATTGCAGCCGGTCCACTTAGATCCAAGCCGTGTTCGCCCCGCAATGTTTCACAAGAGGTTAGTTACGGAAAAGATTACTTGATAGTAGTTATCCATTAGGTATTTAATCGCATCGGGCCGACTATACCGGATAATAATCCTGCCAGGGTTGGTGGTTGAACAACGAAGTTAGTAACAGCCGTTTTGTTTACCGGTAACTAGTACAAGTACTACTTGTAGCTTGGAGACCTTCGAAGTCTATGATACTAGTAGTTTCGAAGTTGAACACCATTTACCAGTTATAAATAGGTTGAAACCTATTCATATCGACTTGATTCGGAATTCCCTTTATGCCAAAAGAGAAACTAGCAGTCGGGTCAAACAACTAACTACCGGTTTTATACTATCCGAGAGAACACAGTCTAATCACTGTGAAAGAGTGTTTGGTAATCTTTAAGATTCAGACCAACTTCAAACCCTTATATCAATCAATATGATATTTGGACAAGAGACGGTAATACTAGTATCCTTGGGTTTGCTTGCAGGGGCTCGGGCTTCGATCTCAACATTCTGTAGGGAAGAAACATTTTCTTCACTCACTCTGAATGGTATTAAAGTACACACACTCAATGTTACCTCTGCGAAAGGTCTTCCGATAAGTGGATACTTGGGCACCGGCGGCACCGGGAGCATCGGACTAGCGCCATCCATCGTGGATATTTGCTTGGTTGCATTGGGGTATACACATCTTGGAAAGGGCGATAATGTCAACACATATATTGGACTTCCTCTCAATGTCGAAAGTTGGAATTCACGATTTCTTATGAACGGCGGTGGAGGCTGGGTTGCAGGAGGTGAAGAGATGGTGCTCTCGCCTGTTTCTTTGGGTTATGCATCATCATCTACAGACGGAGGGCATAATACGACTACCTCCACAGCAGAATGGGGACTGGAAGCTCCTGGGAAAACTAATTGGCCTGCACTCGAAGACTTTGCAAAAGTAGCTTTGCATGAGGCTGCTGTCCTTGGAAAGATGGCTATCGCATTATACTACCATTCCGCACCTCGATATTCGTATTGGAATGGCTGCTCGACAGGTGGTCGCCAAGGACATATGATGGCACAGAACTATCCTGAACTATTCGATGGTATAGTCGGAGCTGCACCGGCTATCAACTGGGATAACTTCATCGTAGCCGAATTCTGGGGGGCCTTCATGGCAAATATCTTAGGTAAATGCTTCCAAAGAGGTTTGATTGTAATATCTTATACTTACAAATATTCAAACTACAGACGTTCAGCCGCCATCTTGTGTGCTTCTAGCCGTTAGAGATGCTGCAATCAAAGCCTGTGATCTTCTTGACGGTGTGAAAGATAGTATTATCGCTTTGCCAGGTCAATGTCATTTCCAAGCCTCTTCTATCATTGGCCAGACTATGGAATGCACCGACCCAAATGGCAAGATCATTATCACTCCAAAGATGGCAGCTCTTGTACAAGCTATGTGGGATGGTCCACGATCATCAGGAGATCAGTTTGAATGGTACGGATTCCATAAAGATGTCCATCTTACACGCATTCTCTCCTCATCATGTCTGTCGGTGGATAATTGCACAATGGTGCCATTTACTATCGCCGATGACTGGATAAAGGTTTTTCTACAGCGCAATGCCTCCTTTGATACGAAAACACTTACACATTCCGATTATACTCGTCTCTTTCATCAGTCAGTTGACGAGTATGCCACGATAATTGGTACAAGAAATCATGACTTGACCAAAATGAAACGGGCCGGAACCAAGATGATTGCCTGGCATGGTATGCAAGACGAATTGATCATGACAAATGGCACTGTAGATTATTACAATCGCGTCTTAGATAATGACCCTGATGCTGCAGATTACTATCGCTTCTTCTTAGCCCCTGGCGTTGAGCATTGCAATGGTGGTACGGGGTTTGACCCCAGCACCACCGTCTTTGATACATTAAGAGATTGGGTTGAGAATAGTACAGCTCCAGAGACACTAAAGGCTACTGCTGTCGCAGTTGGAGGATCGAAGACATCTTCAACGCGAACAGGAAATCTCTGCTTATATCCCAAGGTTTTCACCTATACTGGGGACGACCCCAACGAAGCATCGTCGTTCTCATGTGTCTGATCTATAAGTCAGTTGATTTTTTTGCTAGGTCAACAACTATTTCCTATACATACGATATAGTATATCAGAAGATACCCTTGTCATTCAATGATAAGCTGTTGAGCTGGAACTCGAGAACCACAGGGAATATGGGGTTTACGTTAGGCAGAATATGCAAATTGCCCCTGCTCGGACTTGGGGTTTGTGGAGATAGTGCGTGTGTTATTTTATTTCATTTTGGTACCCAAAAGTATCCGATGCAGCCAATTACGCCTTCTGTGCGTCAGTCTTTCCGTCGGCCTTGTCTTTCCGCCGTTGAACAACATCCCAGTTATATACGCGAGCTGTAGCAACCTCGAGGGTCTATAAGATCAAAGTTAGTAAGGAATGAAAGCCAATAGCAAGCAGTGTCAATTGACTATAATTCTTGCGTTCTCAGACAATGTGAAACATACCGTGATCTGCTCACGTAAAAACTCCAGGTCCTCCTCGCAGTTAGCTAAGCTCGCCTCAGCGGCAGTCAATTTTTCGGCAAGCATAGTCTCGGCCTCGTCCAGCGGGTACGCGAGCATGACATTGGCACCAAGCCAAAGATAGACTTCCTCCATGTCATTTGGGGAGATAGAGGCGCGGGAGTAGAGGGTATCGTTGAGTTCAAAGTTGGTTTCGAGGTCGGCATCCGGGTTGGACTGGGAAAAAGCGAGAAAAAAAAGTCAGATACTTTCTGATCGGTTTGACCTCGTTATTCTTTTTAGTTGGGTAGGGTATGTCACGCACTTCTTTGCGCAGTTTTAAAAAGCGCACCATCTCCAATGTCTTCTTGATATCTGGGATTTTCTCGCGCAGTCCGGTGCCACGGCGCTGGGTATTAACTTCCATGAATTGATACTTGGAGATCATCTCCTGGAATGAGCGAAGGGTCGGCTCAACCTCCTCGCGCGAAGAGACATAGTCGCTAACATTGTCGATAAAGGGCGCCACGGGAATTCCGCGCGGGTTGGTTTGTGTCGTTACCGGCCTGGCGATATGGAGGGGTTAATCGGGAGAGCTTTTGGAGAGGGGAGTATTGATCATAGGCGGGCAATTCTCGAAATGGGAAATCAAGGAAATGATAGCAGAGCAAAATGTTCTGGATCGATTGAATTGACTGAACACAGGGGGACTTTACTCACGCTTTCGACTTGGAGTCCGCCATGGCTAATGCGGGTGGTTAAATGAAGAGTTGAAGTTGAAGTGGGGAGAGCTTGTTGAAGTTCCCGCAAGTCAAAGCCCGTTCCGCTCTCTTCTCCGCCGTTGATAACCACAACCACCACGGCGCGCCATCTATTCCGCGTCTCGACCAGCGCAGACTTTCCAATATGGTCCTTCTCAGTGTCACAGATCGGATTATTTTTGCGTTTGAAGCGGTTCCGATCGGTCGCCGGGAAGAGCTCGAACTTCCTGCCACCCTGGAGCTCCATGGGCCGATTGAACATGAGCAACTCCTCCGCCTATCGAAGCACCTGGAACAGAACCTCGAATATACGGCCTCGTACAGTCCCGATACTCGGGATTTTACCGTTCTAAGTGGCCTTCTTCGTGGCACAAAAGTTTACGTCCCTCCTCCGCCAAAGAAACCCGAGCCGGTAACCTTCCTACTGAACCAAAGCGTGCATACTATGCATATTGTACCCCAGTGTCACTGACATGTCTCTAGAGCCCGGAATATCTCGCTTCCAAAGCGCGCCTTCTTGCTATCGCTCAACAGGCCGAATACCAACGCCTCTTAAATCCAACCTATACACCCGACCCAGACCAAGCAGATCCTCATTCCTCCCAGGACGCGCCTCTCTTCACAGAAGATCCTCTCACCCCATCCCTCGTCCTCAATATATTCCTTTCCGTTATTATCACCGGGTTCAGCGTCTATTGGGCCCTCACAAAATTTACAATGCCACATATTCTGGCTACAATATTTGCAAGGTGGACTGGCCCCCGTGTTGATGATGAGTATCGACCAGCAGGCACATCAGATGCGGTACGGGTGCTCTTATCACTTTTTGCGGCATTGTCAGTTGCCGTTGCGGAATCTTTCCTATATGTCTTCTATATTGGAAAAATTGAGAGGGCTAGGGCCAAAGAGAAGAGCTTCAAGGAGCGCAAAGTATTTGTTAAAGAGGTTGAAAACGGCAAGGGCACAGTTGAGAGTGAAATTCTCGATGCTGATGAGAAGGAGAAGATCTGGGGGAAAGGTGTGAATGGAGGTGTAAGAAGGAGAGTTCGAGAGAAATGGGAGAAGGAGAATAACGAGAGCTAAAGACTTTGAAGAGAATCATATTTTTAAGTATACGAAAGTGGATATACCCCAGGATTATAACTATTTTTTTTTTCTTTGGAAAATGGAATTAATGAGATGAAATAAATGTCTTTTTTGAAAGTCTATGCCTAAGCTACAACACGCTGTCATTACTCTAACGGGTATGAATGCTGTTCAGTCATTAGTGCTCGTCAAAAGGGTCACTGACCGAAAACGAGATGCGGAAATCGAGGTGAAATGAACATAAAAAGATGGCGGTGGCGATCTGCCAAAGGTCAACTTGTCCCAAGATTCAGGAGGACAAAGGAGATGCGAGAGAATATTTAAGCAAATGGGAGGGGAGTTCAAACTCGTTTCTCGAGGAGAAGCTTGCCTGCCGGGCCCTTGTCGCCGAAGTTGTTCTCGCGGCTGAAAACCCGCTCACCACGGAGCCAGGTTTCACGGACCATGCCTCGAAGGGTACGGCCCTGGTAAGGAGAGCACTTGTTGCGGAAGAGCATGGTGCTGGGCTCGACAACCCATTCGGCGGAGTCGTCAAAAACACAGATATCGGCATCGAAACCAACACGTAGGTCACCCTTGCGTGACTCCAGGCCAACTTGGGCAGCAGTGTTGGCACAGCAAAGACGGACTACGTCTTGAAGGGCGTTTTTGGTGTTTTCGTCATCCGGAGAGGGAGTTAATCCTTTGCGGCGGCTGAGCTCAGTCCAGAGAATGGGCAAGCCGAGACCAACGGAGGAAATACCACCCCAGGCCGAGAAGAAGTTGCCGGTCTCCTCCTTGCCGGTGTCGAAGTGACCAGGGATATGGGAAGGAAGTTGTTTCAGGTTGGGTGTGCAAGGAGAGTGGTCAGAAACAACGGTTTTGATGACACCGTCACCAGTGTGTTGCTCCAGCTCTTCCCACAAGCCATCCTGGTTGAGCTGAGAACGAATGGGTGGACAACACTTATGACGGGTATCACCGTCACGAATTTGCTCAGAGGCCAGAGACAAATAGTGGAAGCAGGTCTCAGCGGTGACCTTAACGCCACGAGCACGCGCTTCACGAAGGATAGGAATGGCCTCCATGGCAGAAAGGTGAACAATGTGTAACTGTAGATTCGGGGCAAGGTGGGCCATGGACATGATACGCTCAATGGCACATGTCTCAAACTCCGAGGGCCTCGAGTCCAAGAAGGTCGAATAGGCCTCCAATCGACCAGTTGGGGCAGCTGGGGGATCTGACGACTGGGCCTCATCACCAACGGACTTGGTGATGGGAGGCACCATTTCGGCGTGGAACATCAAAGTTGTCGGCTCATCTGCAAGTTCAGCCATAGCCTTTTGGATATCTTCTTGGCTCACTGCGGGGAACTCATCAACCTGTAAGAAGACCAGAATTAGTATTCAAGCAGCAAGAGTCACTAAATATGAAGCGAACCACTTACGCCACTGTCAATCAAGAAGCCTTTGAATCCACGGACACCCTCTTGGACCAGACCTTTGAGCTCATGGGAGTTGCCCGGAATGATACCACCATAGAAACCCACATCGACCCAACACTTGCCCGAGGCAGCATCAAGCTTCTCCTTCAAGCCCGCCACAGTAGTGGTTGGGGGAATAGCGTTCAGAGGCATATCAATCACGGTGGTAACACCACCAAAGGCGGCGGCCTGGGTGCCAGTGTAGAAGCCTTCCCATTCGGTACGGCCGGGTTCGTTTAGATGAACATGAGCATCGACCAATCCAGGCAAGAGGACATTAGGCGAATAGTCGGTATAAGGTGTATCGGCGGGGAATTCCGAGGCAGGGATCACGGAATCAAAGACAGCAGTAATCTTGCCGGTAGTGCGAGAGATGACAACTGTGGCCGAAGTCAGACGGCCAGAAATGACGGCCCGCGAAGAGGCCACCACGGCAATGGAGGGGATGTTAGTTGTCGCCATGGTAGCTTCTGTATTCAAGACAAGTTTCTCTTGTATGCTTCACAAGAAAAGTGAAGTGGGCCGATGAGGTGGAAAGTGTAAAAGATAAGGTGACCCTAGTGTATGAGAGACAAGGGTTTCTTATTCTTATTCTTATTTCTAATAAAAGAAAAAAGAAAAGAAAAAAAGAGGAAAGTAGTGGAGGGGAGAGAAAAAAAAGAAAAAAGAATATACCAAAATATTTAGGTAGTATTCTTTACTGATTGGCCAGATAAAGCTGAAGGACAGAGGCTTATCTGAAGGGGGAGACCAGAGTGGGAATGAGGGACACAAAGATAAGCACGGATCCGGGGGAGGGGGAGGGGGAGGGCGAATATAAATAACACTTCTTACGAACCAAATGAATTAAAAAAGAAAAAAATGGAAAGAATTTGGGAGGGACGGGGAAGTGCGCCGGCCCACTGTTGGAGAAGTGTCCCACTGTGCCGAGTTCCAGTTGCAAGTTGCCATCGAGAGGAGATTTTTTTTTGTTTGTGATTACTCGATAATTAACATTGACCTCGCAGGTCAAAGTCTGGCTCATTCATCGAGTAATCAGTTCGGGCAGTGCAGTGCAGTGTGCATTTGCAGTGCAATAACCACATGATCAATCGAAATAGTCCTCTGTACCTTCGTCTATGCCCATTTAAGGAAAGTCTGAGCGCAGGTACCGAGGAAAAGGATGCAAAGTCGTTGTACTCCGTACATTTAGGATCTATTCGGCGGTGATCTCCTACCTTAGGTGTCTATACTGAGGTGGGACTTTTTTTACTCCGGACACTTCATGTCGCCTCCTGACCCTTTTTGCGGATCAGTACCGTGGTTTTCCAATGAGGACGAAAAGAAAAAAGTCTTTGATGTTGCTGGTTGGATGAGACAAGTGGACATTGAAGTTGAATTTGGGTTCTAATTGGGATAGAGGAGAGAATATCCCAATGATTACTGTAAGTATCTTACAGGATCGATCTGGAAGAAAGGCCCAGCGGTGGAAATGCATCGGGCACCTCCGATGGAATCTGCCCGGCGGGCGCCCTCTTACTGGCCCGTTCTCTGCCTGGTTATCAGCGTGTTACTCGATCAAAACTGTCCGCATTGCTCCGAATTCAATTCTTTTTACTCGATGGGAACTGCAAAGAGAGAAAAAAAAAATATCGCTCTGCTTGGACCCGAGAAATATACCCGTGACCAATTCCTCTCTTTCCCCTCAAGCCTCCCATCGGCCGTCTCCGTCTAACGTCAGAATGGCTACGGAGTACTACTTGGTCGAATTTGTGGGTTCTGGTCAATGAGAACTTGCCCATCTGAGAGTTTCAATTTCTCTTCATATGCGAACTCCTCACCATGATGATGAATGACGGGACAATATCCAGATGGATATGCGCGAACCTCGACCTCGAGGTCGGGACCCGACTATCCGATAGCTAACTTGAGGTAGAGGAGTCATAACGCCGAAAGGGAAAAGCCCTTCCAAACCAGACATGTCCATCCGACCTTTCTGTCATTAACCATATTACTTCTAGTAGTACTAGGTACTACTATAGGTATCTACCGATCGAGTACCGTAGTCACACCTACGAGATGCCCTGTCCAGTTGAATTGAATTGGAAGTTCAATGAAAGCAAGGTTACCATAAGAGGATTATTCAATTTTGCAGGGTTCGATATTGATAAAATTATCAGGTCATGCAAAAAATAGTGAATTGGCTACTCACCCTGGCCGAGGCCTGCAAGGTAAAACCAGTGGAGATCATCAAGCCCCGCTAGCGCGCGGTGGGGGTGGATATCTAAGTACTTAGATCGTCTGTTGCTCACCCACTTGATCCTCATCTTGCTCTGTGATTTCGTCTAGACAGCCAAGTCCTTTTCCCTTGATGTCTGAGGCCCCTGCAACGTTCTGATTGTGCTCAGATTTTCCATTCTCACCATTGTCCCCATGACCGTCGTTGCTATCAATTTGCACGTCGTGGGTGGTCTTGCCTTCGATATCCTCATCACTGCCTACATACAATTTCTCCAGACCTTCTTGGGTTTTCTCATCCAGATCTCTACCGATGATCACTATCTGTTCCTCGTACGCAGGGTTTTCGTAGAGCATATCGAACCAATGGAGCATATCACGCCAGGCACTGGGAATAATGCATTCGGTGTAGCAGGACTCTCCCGATGAGTAGCAGTTGCAACCATGGACGCGGTAGCCTGAATGACGGGTGCCCAATTCTTCATTAGACAGCACATAGCCACGGCATCGGGCAGACAGGAAGGCCGTAAATGACTTAGTATCGGGCAAAGTTCTCATGTCAATATCAGTGTTAGTATCCTGAAGAGGATCGCCAACGCAGATACCAGAGATAAAGGGGCGCCAGGTCTCCCCTAATATTTCATTCAGCTCGGAAATATCGTCGTTGATTGTTGGATGGTTCATACTCACAGTTGGCCTCGAGATACTCAATTGCACCTAAACCACCCTCAGACATGCCGATAATATCAATGCGGGTTTTCTCATTAACACATGGCCGAAGGACCTTATCGAACACATGCGCAATATGTTCTCTCCAATCCTTGTTCCCTGGGATTTTAGTTCGCCAGCTCATGGCTGGCGGTCCCCAGTTTCCGGCAGGACGAGGAAGAGAAGCCCAGGTGACATTTGTCACCGCACGGGAATAGGCACAATTCCAGAGCAATTGGCCAGTGTTCGCCAAAACGAGTGCAGTGCCTGTCCTATTTCCTTCTTCGCCTAGTACAGCTCTCGCAAAATCAACAGCAGAGCCTTTGTTGATCTTGTCTTGGCCGATGATTCTGTAGGCCCAGACACCGAAGTCCTGTACAGGCTCACCAAACACCACAATAATGCGAGAAGCCGTGCGTAAATTGCTAGAGACCATGATAGGCACATGTGCCTCGTCAAGACGACTCTGGATGATCTGGCCATCTGCCTTTTCACGAAGTGGCAGACGCAGATCTTCAAGTCCGACGTCATGAAGTCGTGCTTTTATCAACTCGCGAATACAGTCTTTGACCTAAATTAGCGGAAATCATAGAGATGCCATTGGATCTTACCGTTCATTGCTTCGCGGTGCTTGACGTTGAATCGTTCATTTCGATTGATCCTGTATTGGAAAACTGCCTCAGGGTCGCTAATCTTGCGAATTTGATCGTTCTTGGTAACGAAGTAGCTGAAGAATAAAGGATTCATAAGATGGACCGTAGAGAGACAAGTGGTAGGCTTACCCGAGCTGCTTGAGATCCGATGGGTAATAAGGATCACAAGGGAGATCCTTATTGCGATACACGAACATTATGCTGAATGTGAGAGCAGAGTGCCTGAGATGATGTAGAACGAGTAACACTGAATGGATTTTGGGAATGGAATCTGAAGTGAGAAAGGGGTGTGGATGAAGAAGAAGAAGAAGGAGGAGGAGGAGGAGGAGCAAAAGAGAGTAAGTAGATGTGTACGTGAAAGGTGAAGGGTACAGGCTGCTCCTTCCTCAATGGCGAAAGTTTGCTTCTCCAAAAGCCTGCCCCAAGCAGGGTGCTATGCGGAAAGGTGAAAAGATAAACAGATAGAGCTGTGGAAGTAAAATTATAATGGTGATCGTATTGTCTCATTGATCGATGAAAAGAAAGTACAAAATGATCTTTCATAGTATTGGATATTATACAGGCTCCAAATGAAGCGAAGACGAAAAACACCACGGCGCGGCCCAGCCAACCCCAATATTTCATGTTGATATTGTTCCCCTGGCATACTTGCAAGCTGGCAGCTTGTTTCTTACCAGCTTGCCTTCTTCACACCAGGAAGCTCACCGGCAAGCGCTTGCATACGGAATTGAAACTATAAACAAACCCCCATCGGTGGTTAGCAAGATTGCATTGAGAAGCCCCATTCATCTGTGATATCACTCACTCGGTTGATTCTAAAATCACGGAATACGGCACGCGCAGTTCCTGAGGCCACACAGCGATTCTTGATCTGGGTCGGACGTGTATAGGCGTGCATTTGGGAGAGCTGGAGCTGAGCCTGGGCGCGGACTCGCTGGGGAAGGCTGGTGTTACGGATCATATAGCGCAGCGCTTGGCTAGAAAAATAAAACAAGTTAGAAGTCAGAGAATCGCGAGGTGCCTTTTTTTCTATTTATGGGACAGGATGGCGTACCGTTCTGGCTCGGTCTGTTCGAAGGCATTGCGCTTATTGTGGTCGCGGATCAGACGGGTGTTAACGAACCCTGACAGATCGAGCTTCTTAGGACGGAACATCGACGCCACCTTTGACATGTTGACGGTTGTGTCTTGAGGGGCAGCAGGAGATCTGGAGGAGGACGTCTGAGTTTCAACGGGTCCTTGTCGGCGGCGCAGTTGGCAAAAAGATACGGTTTCCCGATCGGGTTTAGCGGCACTATCAGGATTTCCGCGCCGACGGACCGAAGCTCATTTGATCATTCGACGATGGGATCCCTCGTAGCTTTAATTGATATTTACAAAATGTGGAGGTTATCTCTTCGTCCCCATTCCCGGGATAGGTTTGAATAATTGAGAATAGAGCCTTCACCGAAATCCATTTCAACAAAAAACGACGGTCTTTCTGGGTGACCTGCAGAAATATAGGCGAAAGAACGGATATGACCGCGTTGACGATGCTACGAAAAACCAACCATAGTTGCCATGAGCAGACCTTGAGAGGAGGCTCGGGGTGTCTTGTCGCCGTTAAATGGAAATATACCAGTGGCCGGTTATACCAAATGGGAGGAGTCCACACTCGACGAGTGCAATATAGTAAATAGTGGTACAGCTTGTGAATTGATCCAAGTCACCCAGCAGGGTATCTTCTATTTGCTTGGACAGAGGGCAAACTGCCCGCGAACTTTAAAAAAACACAACCATTGCGAACTGCGACCACGAGGCGCTAACTTATATTCATTCGCTGTCCTCGTCGCAATGACTCGATCCGCTCCCGTCTCATGCCACTCGGGGTGACTTCTCACAAGGCTTCGTCATCGGTCGAGAATTTAGTGACCAGCGTTACCGGACTTGGCGTTGGGGTTGCGAGGGTCGTTCTTGAACTCAGCAGCTGCAATATTTCGATGGTAAGTTAAGCGTTTCATTGAACTGGTCCATCTTCGGAGTAGGGCGAGCGAGGAGATTCGTCTCGCGCGCCTATTTCACCGCACAGCAAGCACGAGTTCAAAATTCCGTAGGGTCACTTACTGTTGGAGAGAGCGTTCTGCAGAGAGTTGACGCCGTACAAGACAATAGCACCTAGAAAAGAGTGTTGTTAGAACACGGGGGTTTCACGGACACAGGCGGTTTGTAGGTCAAGCCCGAAAACGGAGAAAACCCGCGATTCGATTTCCAGGCCAACAAGAAGAGAAGGCAGGGCATATGGCTAGCGTACCGGCAGCGAAGAAGGGGGTCATGGGCTTGCCTGAAAACGAGTAAGGTTAGTACGGAATTCTCACGATCCTATGATGCTGCTTGAGGAAAGGGCGCAGATATTATGCAATCACTTACCCAGGAGGCCGGGGAACTTCTTTCCAAGGAGAGACATAGTGCCAGGTAGTGCGAATGTGGGGTGGTTTTGGTGTTTCGCGGAGGAAAAGGATACAGTGGTGCAGGAGGAAGAGGAGATGTGAGGTTTGGCGGGAGGTTGCCCGGTCCGCACCATTCCTCTTCGGGTCTAGTGCCATGGCCGCTTTACCGATCTGCTCCGAGTGGCCTCCCCTCGTAAACAATCCAAACGTCACAACTGCCAGCAATTATTGACTCGCCGTCTTGCTTTGTCTTGTCAATATCGTGCATTATGGCTTCTTCACTTTCATCCTCAGTTACCTCGCTACAATCATCGCTCCAACTTCTCGACAATTCTATCACAACTTTGGACTCAGGTGTCAATGACTTCCCCCGCTTATGCAAAGTCCTCCAAACAACACGGGTATGAAATATGGCATCACGCGTACCCGAAGGAAAACTTTGCTTGTTTACTGTGACTAACATTTCTTAATTCAGCATTTTGAGCTCCTCCCAGAGCCCACACTTCGCGAAGCCCAACAGTCTCTCCTTGACGAAATCACTCCGAGTATTGCCCATTTGCTCTCCTTAGCTTCGAACCACGTCGAAAGGCTAGCACGCCGCGAAGAAGGATTGAAGGCAAAATGCGATTTACAGGAAGGTCGTCTTTCCTCCAAATCTGAAGGTCGATCTACCGCTTCTCGGGGCCAGCTGAAAAGTAATAGTACAACTGCGCGGGGCCAACTTGGTGGGATGGGCAGTTCCGCCTCCAAAACAGCAGAGTTTCACAGACTTGTACAGAAGAAAGAGCGTCTAAAGTATGCCGTTGACCGGCTTGAGTTACAAAGTACACAGCGAGAGCGACAGTTGAGAAAAAGCATGGCTGCTCAATGAAGATGAGACGTGTTTGATTTGCATGTGGCTTATTTGCCATGGTATCGTTCGGAGGTTCAAGTTTGTCTTTTGAGCATGAATCCTTCGCCGATCAAAGAGATTACCGCTTTATCCGTGAGCTTAACACCGCGACCTGGGCACACCTGTTCCGATCCACGGACAGCCATGAACAGACACCGGTTCGGTTTTGGAAGAGACATTATTTCTTCCAATGCTCCGGATACTTTCAAAGTTATAGCAAAGCATACCGCAGTCCTGATCCTGCATGCTTCAATGACGCAGTTTCAACTATGCTGCCTTGATCAAATACTGAATCCAAATGCACATCAGTACATTGGATCTATTTTGCGCCATCACTATGAGTTCTAGTCCTTCCATGTCTCAGCACGATGGGCCCCATCTTTGCATATCTTTTGTGCTCTTATGATGAACTCTCTAGAAATTGAAGTATCCCCTACTCGGTTTCGAACAAACGCTCCTGTGCTATATTTTATCTATGCCAGATGATGGAAATCCGAGTAATCTGTTCATGCACATCACACTCCTGAAGTATTCGTTCAAAGATTCAAATGAATACAAAGTGACTAATGTGCCCCATGCTGGGAATGAAAAGCCCGAAATTTCACTGGGGCTGGAGTTTGTGGATGAAGACCACTAAGATACTGGATGGATGTGGTTCATCTAAGTACATTAAACCCATTTAATTGGGTAGTACGATTTCTGGATTGAATTATGAATTCATCCAGAAATTGTGTTATTGAAATTAAATCTAGTGAAGGTTGGGCTCACTCGCGGCTCTATAGAATTTGTGTGCTACAAGTCAAAGTCGAATAATCAAAATACATTGTTTTAGTGCAGGTAGCTTCTACTGGTAAATCTGAGTCGGGGTGTTTGTTATTCTGAGTGAAGAGACGTGACATAATTTTCTTCCAGTATGGAGATTATCAAATAGTGTACAGATGCCTTACCTCCATCGCCAGTAAATGCTCTATGGTGTTTGTTAGTAATATTACAAGGCCAAAGCCGAATGATCAAATCAAATATAAACGCCAGTCCACAAATATTTCCTCTGCTGATCACTTTCGAATAGAGCCAGCCTCGCAGAATGCTTACTCTGCATCCTCTGCGGTGGCACGACGCTTGTATGCCTGCCGGACTTTTTTCTTGTCATTATGCTTCTTCCAACTCGGGATATTTTGCCCTTTCTTCCGTTTTGGGATATCGGGGATGTCCGAAAGGTCATCATGTTCATCGATATATTCATCTTCTTCTTCTTCGCGTTCCAAATCACCCTCCTCGTCCACCTCCCGGGAAGCAGCCTTGTCTGCCGCCCGGCGAGCAAGACGTTCCTTCTTCCCTTCGCCATGTTTTTCGCCCAAGTTCAATTTACGGGGAATTCGAGTCTTGGCGCCCAATGCCCACAAATCACCCCAATTGGACTTGCGCGCATCACGATATGCCTGGCGGCTATAAGAACGAGGAACCGTCCAGCGCTCGATTTTCCCAGCTGGGGTGCATAGGTCAAAAATGACGTGCCCTCGCCGTTTCAGCGGTGGGTAAACTGCACGAGGAAGAGAAAGGGGATGGAAAGGAACAGTTGGCTCATCGAGATACTCGAATCCTTCAAATGCGGTGTCTGTCACTTTTGAATCCTGCCGAATATCTTGCTGCTGCCGTAAATCCTGTCCTCTTTGTACTGCAATGTAGCTGAATTTGATGTCTTCATGATTCCGATCTTTGGCGCCCATTATACGTTGCAAGAATGGGGGGCGGATATACCGCTGTTCGAAATGACAGTAGTCTTTGCGTCCCTTTGTAGCCCCCGCAGAGTTGTGCATCGGGCAAGTTGAGTGATTGGTGCAGGGTGCAATAATCATGCCGGGTTCCTTTTGGACTGTTTGATTGTCGCCAGGGGAGTCAAGGGAGCTTTCGTACTCGGTTGAGTCAGGGCTTGCGATGTGGCGCTTGAGCAGCATTTCGCGAGCACCGGCGATACACTCGAAACCCTTCTGGCGGCCCTTTTCAAGTAGAACGAGGATGCCCCCATCTGGGTTAAGGAGTTGCCAGAGGTTCTCCACATATTCCTTGCGTTGATAATCCTCTTCTAATCCAAGAAGGGAGTGTGGCGCAATGATCACATCGTATTGCTTGCGTTTGGGAGCGGCACGCGAATCATCCAATGTAGGCTTCTCGCGTACATGAACATAGTCTGGGAGTCGGGGTAGAAAGCTCGTGTTATCAAGCATAGCACTAGCTCGTAGACGGAGCGCCTCGGAGCCAGTGAGTACTGTCGAACGACCATAAGGAACAGGTGCTTCCTCCGGATGATCAGGCACCATAAGCTGATATTCTGCACGGATTATATCTCTCCAGGCCAGAATACCTGCACCACCACCACTCGCATCAAGAACATTTGGCCCGCCTTCTTGAGAGATTAGTGAACGGATCCAATCAGTCCCCAGCCGTTTGCGGATCTCCACAAGAACGCTGAGGACCGAGGCATATATGCCAGGGTACAAGGCGGCAAGATAGGCATTGGCTTCCATTTCTCCCATGTGGTGCTGGGATGCGCTGATAGGAATAGGAAGTTGTGGTAATTGTGCTCGTGGGGGAGGTGTTGTAGTCGAGTGAGGCAAGCCCGGGCCACCAAAAAGGCGATGTGCAGTATCTGCGATATGTTTGTTGGAAAACTCCGAAAGAATTATGGAAATCGGACCTGTCAAGGTATTCTTTGGCAGGTTTATGGTGCCAGGGTTTGTTTGAAATCTCCCCTCAAGAGTCAGGGGATGGGCACGGGGAGCAGAGTCTGGGGCTGCCTCGTTGACAAACTGTTCCATCATTACCTCGCCGCCCAGTTGTTCCGCAACTTCTCGCGTTCGCTGCATGGCAATAGTTTCCTCCAGGGCCGGGCTAGATTCCATATCATAAACAACTGGAGTGTCATCTTGAGTCTCCGCGGTTTGTTCAAATTCGACTTCCTCCCAACCGCCCTGTCCATTCTCGCGAAACAAGCGATCAGGGTCTTTTTCCTCTCTCGCGAGGTCCTCATCTGGTATTTCTTGGATATGCGGCTCTCCATACAGTGATCGATATAATGAGAGCTCTTCATCATTCAGAGCGCCGTCAGGAACGATGTCTCCAAATTGTTGACGAATCATCTGTACCCAAGACTCGAGGTTGTATTTCTCTGTGTCACCAGTGAGAGGTTCTTCGAGGCTTTCGGGATTATTAGAGTCTTCCATGATATCCAATTCATCCATAAGCTGCACCATTTGGTCTTCATTTTCGTTGATACGTTCGATTAAGGTATTGATTATCTCTGTCTGGCTGGGTTCTGTCGGCTCGGGCTGAGGAACGGCGGCAGAAGACGAGGGCCTCCGTCCAGAGATCGATTGGACGTATAATGAGGAGCGTTGCTTGATTCGGTTCGAAAGGGAGGCAGATATGCTCCGTGATAGGTGTCTTTGCGTAAGATTTCGCTTCTGCTGTGGCGAAACCAATCCCGCAGCTTCGTGCGATGGTCGCGACACAGCTGGGGTCGAGACCAGGGGGCGCAACAGGTGCCGTGTATGTGGATAACTGGCCCTTGATGCTGAAGAGCCAGACAACATCTTGTGATCAGGATCTGGCGTTGATCCGGCGATGAAGAGACAGTTAGAAATTCTGAACCGCGCGAAGCTCCAGAAAGTTGATGCCAAGGCCATCACAAACTGCGCTCTGCTGATTGGTTGGGGAGGCGGCCAGCACTGTGTGGTCGACTCCACCGGCTTAGTCTACTACAGTGCTGTTTCATGAGTTTGAATCACCCTCGTTTTTCTGCCGCCTTTTCTGCCGGTCAAAATCAGGTTGGAACCCCAGTAACTCTGTAAAAACTGTGTTATTTTTGTAGTAAATTGTGCAATATATACTATCTAAACTCATTCTTCAAGAAAACATATAAAATACGCCTGTAGATTGCTATAAACCAACATATAGATAAGTTCAGAGCGAGGCGGAGAGCCTAATATAGTGGGCGGTAGTAGTGGCGGTGGAGAGGGTGATTCAAACTCATGAAACACCACTGTAGACTAGTAGTTAGTACAGAAAACATAACCATGTACCTACGAGTTATGGTAAAAGGAATTCAAATTGAATAGCTGGCCTGACCTCAACATGACTTGAAGACTTAGAATAATAAGGCTAGATATTGTCGTTTAAGAGTTAAAAGAATCAATCAAACTAGAGCGGTGACTGTCATAGGTGCGAAGGAAATTAAAGACTATGTATTCAGTCATTCTGAGGACGATGAAGGCGCCACTTGTTGAGAAATGATGGAGATAATGGGTTTAAATAGGAATTGGGGATATAGTGGTACCAAAAGATTTCCGAGTGCCCCTCAAATTTCTGGTTATATACTAATGTAGTAGATGAAGGTTCATGATCTGCGGGGTGTATCGTAGGAGAAAGCAATATCACTCAATACACTTTTGATATGAGATTCAACTTTCCAGGTGGGACTTCATATTGAGGTTGAGCTTTCCCCGCCTGTTATTTGGGTATTTATACCTCGATTTCTTAAACCTCACTCTCCGTATCATCGTTGCCCATGAGAACTCGCAATGCGCCAACCCAGCGCGTAACCTCATGTTCAAGGGCAGTCAATTTTGCCATGACTGACATGAGACTGGGATCCTGGCTTTCAACTCGGATTTTTTCGCGTACATGAACTTCTTCACCTTTCCAAATGAAAGCGTCGCCTGCTTCATCATGTGCCCGTTGCCTACTTCCAAACAATCGATCTCGAAGAGAAAACCCTGTTAAGGATATATCGGATGCGAAGGCTGTTGGGGCTTGTGCTACGGCGTTACTTTCAAGGGTGCGAACAAGGAGAACCAACGCAGAATCTGCAATGGAGAGATGAAAGGAGAGGTTGGGAGGAGGGGGAGGGTCAAAGATCTGTAGTGTCAGGCCAACATTAGCGAACTGCTCTTCCCGGGGATGTATCATCCCATGTTACTAAATATCGGGAAAGGGGGATTAGTCCTACGTTATCAGAGACACTGGTCTCCCACCAGTTTCCCCGCACATCCCCATCGCCCTTCAGCATCTGCCGAGCTTCGCTAATGGTTTCATGCAAGAGATGCAGCTGGCTGAAGATAAATCCAGCATCATGGGGATTTCCGGTATATGTGCTCACGTCAACGATATCTAGGCTCTGATTGACCAGATTTCGAACCGATACTAATTGTTGCAGTGCCATATCGGGAGCTTCGGGGGATTGAGAGAGGATCAGACGGATACTAGGGGAGCCGCGTGGAGGAGGTAATGATTGAAGCCGGAGCTGGACATCCTAAATTAAAAATGGACACTTAGTGTTATGTCCAGTCAGTATAAATATGGTGGGTGATGTTGGACCTACTCCTTTGACCAGTTTTGTACCAACCCGAGTGACGAAGCCTTTCACATTTTCGGATCGTACCGAGGAGAGGACCAGGGTTGACCCTGGCTCTTGGGGTGCGAGAAGGGCAGCGCACTCTTGAAGGCCTTCCTTCAAAGAGGCAAGCGACTCCTGTAGTGATTGTAGAAGCCATTGAAGCTCCCGAGCCTAAAAATTGAGGAAGTTGGCCAACAGTTCCACCAACATTTAAGTCTAATCCTGGAGATGGCCTGTTTTTGACGATTCCGCAAGAGCCAATCAGGGTCGAGTATTGCAGATCGTCGCAGGTTGAGATCCAGGAAGAGCCACTTTCTTCTTCTTCATGAACGTACCAATGCGGAATCCGCCTCTCGATTCAGCCGGTCGGGTGGCAGTGGGGGATATGCCCAAGTAGCCATGGCGGCGCGGCAACAGGAAACAACGTGGAGGGATGGAACAGAACCTTCCTTACTCCGTACAGTCCACAGAGACAAGATTTCGGAACGAGCAAGGGCAAGGTCAAGGGCAAGGCAGAAGAGTTTTGATCAACGTCACTTATGGGGCATGTCGATGCACCGGGGGAGGTGGAGGGGGCGTCCAGAAGGGAGCTGCAACGTTGGTAGGCGCAAGTTTGCGCGGTGAACGGAGCCAATGCTCGTCATGGACGATAGTGCGCTAAGCCGAATCGGGACTAGTGAGCGGGTTAGAGTGCAAGCTAGCTTAGAACAGCTAGCCGATCAGGTGCAAGCATGACGTCGATGATCCTCACGATTTTTCTGATCTACCTTAGATTGAGCGGAGTTGCCCTTATATCAGGCGAAGGAGGGGAGAGTTCGCCCGGATACGCCGGCTCTTGAATTGTTCATTCAGGACTTTTCTGCACTTGAGCTTCACCTCCTTTTTTTTCTCTTCATCTCTCACTCGTGGATCACCTCTCTCTCCCCAAAACACTATTGCGCCTTATCTCAACCCATTGATACCTTGGGCACTACCGCAATCTACAATCCCTCTGGGCCCCGATCTTCAGACCATCTCGTACGGCGAACAAGAAATTATAAATTTTCTTCTCCCTCGTCATACTCCACAGACGACTCGGACTTTGGAACAATTTACAATGGGTCTTAGCAGTATGTGTGATAAGTTTCCGGGTCAAAGAGCAATGCTCTGGAATAGAACCTTCATTGTTAGCTAATCGAATTCCTTCTACAGGAGCATCATTGGGCTTTTTAGGCCTGTTTTTTATGGCCGGATCGATCCTATTGATATTCCTTACACTATTAGCGGGCACACGAAACACCACCCCACTCAATCAAGTCTACTTTCTCCAGGCCGATACGGGTAATATCCCAGGCGCGCCGTCTCTCTCACGATGGACCTTTTGGAATCTGTGCGGTGTAACAGATTCGGGAAAGAATGACTGCGGTAGTTCACACCCAGACTTTCCTTTCGATCCACCAAGTCACCGCAACTTTGACACAACGGAGAATGTACCGTCGCAATTCATCGGGTAGGTGGAGTGAACGTCCCAACTTGCGAGTAGATCTTCAGCTTACAAAATTACTGCAGAACGAAGCATTACTTCCTCATGACCCGTTTCATGTTTCCCTTCGTTATCATTGGCCTTTTCTTCGCCGTGGTTTCACTTTTCACTGGCTTGCTGGCCATGTGCACTCGCATTGGCAGTTACCTCTCTGGATTCGTGGCTTGGCTTGCGTTGACCTTCCAGGTCATCACTACCTGTCTCATGACGTATGTTCCAATTCTTTCTCGGTTATAACCTTGACTTTCATTCAAGCTTACACCATCATTAGTGCTGTCTATGTGCAGGCTCGCAGTGGCTTTAAGAGCAATGGCCAAGATGCCAAGCTTGGCGTCAAGGCTTTTGCTTTCATGTGGACTGCAAGCGCCTGTCTGTTCCTTTCGTGCCTGATGTACTGCCTCGGTGGTGCAGTTGGTCGTAAGGATGATGGATACAGTGGGCGTAAGGAGCGTCGTCGCGGATTCTTCAACTCAGCCCGATCCAATAGCGTGCGAAGCCAGAAGAAGGAATCCTATGCTTAGCTGTGCATCAAAACAAATTCCCGAACCAGCAACACCCAGCTATCTCTCTGCCACTCAAGGAAAGAGAGACAACTAAAGTGGCCATCAAGCCCTCGGCGCAGCTCCCGATTTCTTCAACACCCCGGCTTTTGACCTACTATCGTACACGATTTTTACCGCGTTGATATCCCGTTGAGTGATCCTCTTCTCTCGGAGATTCTTTCCCCCTTGCCTTGGTTCTTTTCACGTGTTTCCATGCTCTTTTGGTTTTTGAAATCTCACCCTACCCTCACGTTCTTTCATGCTGCCACGAAAACCTACGATCTTTACTGTAATACATGTCTCTCAATGCCCCTGTTGATCACCCGCGCATACTTATCTGGCAATGACACTGTGTGGTTGGTTGGTTGGTTGGTTGGTTGTTTTTTTTTTTTTTTTGGACCGACGAATTCTTGACAAGCCTATATTCTAATGTTTTGTTGGCATTATTGAGGCCTGATATCTGTTCTATCTACCTAATCTAGTTGTAATATAATTTCAGTTTGATCTTGAGGGTATTTAGTTGACTCCAGGCAGAAATACAACCCTTCATTACGCAGAAGAACCGTAGAACGGATAGTTTTGGAAATAATCTAGGAACCCGAGGATGTTCTTCATCGATTACCTTGGGATGATAAGGGCTGGAACACGGCAGCGACCTACCATGGATCGAACACTTGAACATGGAAAATATCTTATTTGGTTACTTTCAGTTATGAGTCTATATATAATTGCAAAACTCGAGAAGAAATAGATGACTCCAAAAAGATAAAGACGGGTGGGTAAAAGGAAATAGGAAGAAACAAAAGCACAGCCTCTATCAGTAATGCATGCGTCATCAAACCATAAAGAATCGGGATTTTTTAGGCAGGAGAATATCTCTTAAGCAGAGCCGTTGATGGCACCACGAACGGCAGTAGAGCCACCGACCTCGCGCACGGCGATCTGCAGGCCCAGGTCGGGGTTGACGTGAACCATAACCTCGACCTTGCTGCCAGCCTTGACACCTTTGACGGCGAGCTCGGCAACGGGCTTCTCAGTCTTCCAAACGATTTCACGGATATCTTCCTCTTCATCCTCCTCATCAGAAAAGTCAGAATCCTCATCGTCGGCGGTTTTCTCTTCCTCAGGCTTGGGCTCAGGCTTAGTGACCTTGATGTCGCGGGCACCCTCACACACGCGGACCAAAACATCACCACCCTCCTTGGCGGCGACGTATTGAGCAATGCGGCGAGCTGGAAGAGCGGTCTCAGCATTGAGAAGAGGCTGGAAAGTGGTGTCGGTGCTGGAAGTGAACTCAACGCCAATGGCCTTGCTCAGGTGGGGGGTCACGGTGACCATGGGATGAATGGACTGCTCAATGTCCTCGTGGTCAAATTCCTGGACCAAGGAGGCTTGGAAGGCGGCACCACGAGCAGACAGCTCCGAGGGGTTGATAGCCGAGGTGAGAGTGGAGGGTGCCAGGATGGCGGTCTTCTCGGGGAAGATGTTGCGAGCAAGCTGGGCGATCTTGGGGGTGTGGGAAGTACCACCAGAGAAGATGACCTAAAAAGCAATTAATACGAATGTCAATTTTGCAAGACGGGGCATTTCGGCGTTGAGCATACCTCATCGATGTCCAAGACATCGAGACCAGCTTTCTGAACGACCTGCTCGATCAGGCCGGTGAACTGGGAGAAGACCTTGCCAGAAAGCAGCTCGAAGCGGGTGCGGTTAACGGTAGAACCAAAGTCAATACCGTTGGCCAGGGACTCGATACTCAGCTGAGCGTTGCTGCTGAGGCTAAGAGCCTTGCGGGTAGCCTCACCCTCCAGCTTCAGCTTGGCCAAACCACGGGCATCCTCACGTGGGTCGATCTTGTGCTTCTTCATGAACTCCTTAGCAAAGTGGTCGATGATGATCTGGTCCAGAGAGGCACCGCCCAATTCATAGTCGTGAGCAGTAGCCAGGATGGTATAGATTCCACCGCGGCAGGCAACAACAGCCACATCAGAGCGGGTGCCACCCAGGTCGGCCACAACGGTCAACTTATCGGTAACAGTGGCTTCGGGGCGGGCATCGTATGCCATGACGGCGGCAACGGGCTCATGGACAAGCTGGAGGACATCGATGCCGGCAGTCTTGGCGGATGCGACGAGAGCCTCGCGCTGGGCATCAGTAAAGTTGGTGGGGACGGTGATAACGGCGGCATTAACCTCCTTGCCCAAGAAGTCAGTGGCGGACTGCTTGAGACGACGAAGGTGGCGAGTGGTAATCTCCGAGACCGTCACGGAGTTGGGGCTCTCGCTTGGGGTGTCGCGGATGGAGAAAGCAACAGTTGAGTCGCTCTGCTGAGGGTGGGCAGAGGCATGGCATGGGGTAGGGTCGATGGACTTGAAATCCTTGCCTAGATAATCCCGGAAGTAGGCAACGGTGTTTCCGGAGTTTCGAATAAGCTGCGCCTTGGCTTGGGTACCATGATACTCCTCGCCTTCGATGTAGGAAAGGACGGTAGGGATTTGTCGGTCTAACATAGTCAGTCATGAGGGAGTTTGGTATTGACATGAGTGGGAGAAATTGAGACATACCACCCTCCTCGTTGGCAATTACCTCGGCCTTGCCATCCTGTAGGGTCCAGATATCAGTTATAGACCTTAGTTAGAAGCAAAATGATCCAACATACGGCTGAAATACGAGCAATTGAACTGCAAGAGTTACCAAAGGAGATACCAATAGCAAAGCGCTCGGCCTGAGCGGCGACACCGTTGGCTGCGTCACCCATTTTAGATGTGAAAGAGAAAGTCCGTAATCAAGAATGCGAATAAGGAATTCCGCAGTATACTGTGAGCAGGAAAGTTGTCGGGGGGAAGTGTCCGACAAAGAGGAGGGGAATGTCTTAATAGTGGGGGGGGGAAACCAAATCGAAAAATTTGAAGATTTTCGGCGGAAGCGTGGCTGGTGCTTATCGATACGGTTGTGGCGGTGCCGCCAACTTCAAAGGGTAATAGTAGGGTACTATTCTAAAGCTAAATTTACTCGGATGCAGCTACGAAATATTGTGGAGAAAAGTAAGGCTACAAATATAATTACTGTTTAAGAAAGATAGAGGACTACCTCTTGCGAAGTGAAATAGTTTAAAGGCCTGGGAGGTCTACATATATGGGATACGGACTCCCACCCTGGGAGTCCAGTTTGCAGCATAGGTCACGTGCTGATACTAAGAAAGTGGCTGACGTTCCAAAATCCCAATTATTTCCAATTCTGCTTAAAGCCAATTCAAGGTACCAAATTCGGGGTTCTGTGTCGGCATTCGTCATTCATTTCATAAAGCCAATCGCTTCATCATTCAACTGTCTCGATTTTAACAATACTGGAATAATATTTTTTTGCCCCTAAACCTATCCGCGCCATGTCTACACTCGTCCTGCTACCTGGCGATGAGGTGCCCGGCAACCACCTCTCATCCACAAATTCCAATCCTCTCAAGCTAGGATCAGGTGTCCGTCTTTTGTCACAGCCTCCAGCTGCGTCAGCGGCGCCGAGTCATATCCTTACTGCAACACAAGCTGGCATCTTGTCGAAAGATACCAAGCGAAACCTTGTCTCTCTTCAATCCTTTTCCAACCGCCGATACATTCCTACACCTAACGACCTTGTCATCGCACAGGTGCACCACTCTAGCATTGATTACTTTCATTGCATCGTGACGCCGCACACCGCACAAGCCTTGTTAGGTCAGCTCTCGTTCGAAGGTGCGACGAAGAAGACCAGGCCAATGTTAAAGGGTGGCGACTTAGTATACGCGCGTGTCTCATCAGTTGGCGTTGGTGCAGGTGCCGAGGTCGAGATTACCTGCGTTAATCCTGCGACCGGTAAGGCCGAGCCGGGTGGTCTTGGGCCACTAGTGAATGGCATGGTCTTTGATGTCTCAACGGGCTTTTCTGCTAGGCTAATACGGGCGAGCTCTTCCTCGGCTGACCACGGTGACGCAACCGATGGGCTCGTGGTACTTTCCGAGCTTGGGAAGAAATTGGAAAGCTTGGGTGGTTTTGAGATCGCCGTGGGCCGCAATGGCAGAGTTTGGGTGGACTGTTCTTCCGCGGGTGAAAACGCAGTCAAATCTACCATCGCAATTGGACGGTGTCTTCAAACTACTGATGACAAGGGTTTGAATGCGTTGGACCAGAAGAAATTGGTTACTCGAATCCTGCGCGAGATGAAGCTTGGTTCATGACAGGCCTATGTGGGAAACTGCTTTTTCTGAAAGACATCTGATGCAAGATCTTATAACTCCGGCGTACTTGAATCACTACAGCCTTGATTCCATAAATTTCTCCAACGTCTCCGGCCTTCCTCTATGAGAAAATATTGGAAATCAGCGAGTTGCCAAATTATCGTCATCGAGCGAATTTGCAAGGCAATGTCCATCTGCCACCCGATTTGCTGGTGCTCCTGAAGCATATGCCTCATGGCTAGGATAGAATTTGGACGCAGATATGGAGTCCGGTTAAAGGATGACAAGAAGAGGGTCCGAAACAGAGAGTCGCAAAATGCAAACAGCATAAGGACCGCGGACCACTCATGGTACATTGCATGATACAAGTAGTCGGCGTTGAATTAGCAACAAAAATTTCATTTCTTAGTGTCTGTCTGCGTTTGAGAAACAGCGTTCTTCAACAGGAAATGAGATATTGTCTAGTTGGTCTCGAAATGGCTTGCAATTGCTCTAATTTAAACCTCGTGACATTTACAAAGATTTGTCTTCATCCTGTCTGTAATCTGTCTGCCCATAGTCATCAGGCGATGACTACTAGTATTTAAGAGTACGCAGTAGAGTACGTAATAGAGTAACTATCTATATAGATACTAAGCTAGGGTAGTCATATCTACCTCAACCATATTATAACATACACCGCCATCTTCTCCGCCCAGGATACCACACAGCCTACTATTCTAATGTTTTAAGAATGTATTAATTGTACTAGTACTACTTAGTAGTCATAGAATACCTCTGGATCTTAACTAGTAGACTTTTCATGGAATCATTTGATCATTCAAGACCACCAAATAGAATGTTCAACCAACTCACGCAATCATTTCTACGATCAAATCATTAGAAATTTATTTTCTGCTGGTTTTATTTTCTGCCGGTTCCTGGTGTACAACACCGTACTGTACGGAGGAGTACTACGAGCGGTTTCCTGGGCGGCGAGGCATTCTGCCGGGAACCCCCCGTCAAAAATTGGAGAAATCTGGTGTTGCGCAGGACGCCCTCCGCTCCGTTTTTCATGTCGCTGCGAACGATGGCTCGACTAAGCATGTCCCAGACTGATGAACCAAATTCTCAAGCATCCGGTATGTCGATGAATCTATAAGCTCAAGCTATATCCGCACTGAGCTATGTCATTGACTCCACCCGTTTCTAGACGCGCAATTTTCAAACACCCAAAACGCAATGGCCGACGATAAAACGAAGCACAAGAAATCTCATAAGCAAAAGTCCAAAAGTAAAGATTCTTCCAAGCACACTGTCGACGATCGCGTCAAGTCCTCGAAGCGAAAACGCGACTCTGAGCCTGGGCGCAACAACAAAAAGAACAAGCAGCATGACGCCTATGATCGCATAAACGGTACTCCTCTCCTTGTCGCAGAAGAAACAGACCGAAAGCCCATTATTGTAAATGGATTGGCTACTTCTGTTTCTGATGAACCCGCCAATCTACCCCTTACTCCGACGCCCCGAGAAACCGTTGGCTCGGAGCCCACCGACACTCCAGCTAGTAACAGCAGCAAGCGCCGGGGAGCACGAACCGGTGCTAAAAATGGGAAGAAAGTTGGGTTCTTTGAAGAGAAAGAAACCAAAGCTGTGGAGAAATTCAAGGTCGAATTTTGCAATTCCCACGGTCTTGATGCGACAACTTTCGATGCGATGGTGCAACATTCCGAGCGCTCCGAAACCGAATTCCCCTGTTCAGCAGACGTTGGTAAAAAGGAGTTCTGGTCTAGTGTATTTGAACTCCTGCCCGATAGAGACCGCCGGTCTGTCTATCGCTTCATGCGTAGACATTTCCAGCACTCGACCCAGAAGCCACATGAATGGACTGAAGAACAAGACGAAGAACTTATCCGAATGCACGCTAAGTATGGACCAAAATGGACTAAGATCGCCAGGGATCTCGGCCGGAGCGACGATGATGTGACACAACGGTGGAAAAATCACCTTGAACACCGCAAGACAATGAGACATGGAACGTGGAGCAAACAGGAGCTGCAAGACCTACTGCATTATGTGGTACAAATCGCGAAGGACCGCCAAGAGCGTGGCTCATCTGAGAATGAATATCAAATGGATGACAAAATTATTCCATGGGGTACAATCAGTAACAATATGCGTAATCTTCGGACTCGCCAGCAATGTGCCGACAGATGGCGGAAGATTCGAAAGGCCATTCTCCACACAAGAGCTACTACTGATCCAAACGCTGTCTTTGACCCCGCTGAAGCGGCGAGGAGGAGCTCAAGAGGAAGCGAGAAGCCTTCTACCCAAAAGAGCAAGGAATACGTCAATGAGACCGACAGTGACGACGGATCTAATGAGCGAACGCTACCCGCTCGAACATCCGTGGATATTACCAAGGCCCATGCAACCGAACCTGCTCCTCAGACAGATTCAGAATCAGAACCCACTGACCAACAAGACGATGCAAGCTCCCAACGATCGAGCAGTGGTCGGAGCGACAGTTAGTCGAAGAATTTTCGTCCGAAAAGGAAAAGAATATCTCTCTTCTCCCGTCACTCAACGACCTCTTCCAGTAGACGAGAAGAGGCGGAGCAAGGGGGAGAAACGGCGACAGAGGAGCTAGCTATTTTGATGGGCAACGGCCCGACTACGCTACAGACAAAAGTGGGGAGGAAAAAGACAAGAAGTGAACAGAAGGAGAAAGAGAGTCACAGAAAGTCAGCCAAGGGGGTGGACATTCTCGATGGCAGTTCATTTCAATACCCAACACCACTCATTTGACCGAAATACGAAAGACTGCGTATCGCCAGCCAAGCTTCAAAATGAACGGATGGAGGTTCAGTGGACGGACATGTACTCGATGGCCTTTTGAAATTGAAGCAACTGAAGGAAAGCACTCAAAAGAGAAGATAACGCTGAACTTGGCACGGTACTGGATGAAATCGTGCGCCGCTATTTCAGTCCCGGACTGGTTTCGATAATGGTTCAAATCTCTCTGGTCTTTTGAGGTCCCAGTAAATAGAAATGAAGGCTACCGGTCTATTTGAACTTATAATCGGAAACTTAAGCGGTGATTTGGTCAATAATGAAGCATTCCAATAGGTTTGACAGCAACTACGTAGTACCGTTTTGTTTTGATGCATGAATTATAACCAAAGTTTGAAGTTGAATTTCTTATGCATGTAGTGAAAAGAGCACGTCTATAATTCATCCTTGCGCTCTTCGTCAATCTTTTTCTCACCATCAACATCGCTGTCGCCATCAAAGGTCTCCTTCTGATCCATATCCTCGCCCGTCTGCAAGAATTTAATCTGCTCCGCGTCAACCCGCTTCGCCAGAGCACCAATCTCATCATCGTAAACTGTCCATTCAGGAACCTGCCGTCTGGCGCGCGCAAGTTTCGGCTCTTTAGTCTGCGGGTTGTTGCACAGGTCGATGGTACGAGCCTTAGGAAGATCCTCATCAGAACACCAAGTCTCGCACCATAACCACTCCTGGGGCAAGCTGTGGATGGGGATGTGATGTTGCATGTTGTTCGGGAGATCCTGGTCCAGATTACTCAAACTATTGGGATCAGCCGAGAGCATCTGGTACTGGCCGCGCAAACGATCACCGGCAGCAATCGCACGGAAGCGTTTCAGATCAACTACATATAGCGCCGAGATATGGTAAGGCCGTTCACGTAGAAAGTTTTTCCAATAACCTTGCTTCCAGAAACGGAAGCCCTCCATCTCAGTGCGAGAGTCGCCCATGGGGGTAAAGCCATACGGTGCGCCTTCCAGGTCGTGGGTGACAAGATCGTACATGTCAGTGCGAACGATCTGGTCCGCGTCCACGAAAATGACCTTGTCAAGGGAGAGGGGGAACAAAACATCTAGGAAAAGCATCTTGTATCCCCAAATTTCACGCTGCTTTTCACGCTGCGCACGTAGCCAGTGGGGCCATTTGTAAGTGACCATTTCATAGGAGAAGCCATATTCCGCAGCAAGTTGCGGAAGGAATGTACGGAAAGAAGGAGAGAGGAATTGCTCGATGAACCAAAATTTGACGGTATGCTTGGTGTTCTTCATGACCGACACCATCATTATGTTCAACATGCGTTCGTATAAATGGCCGCTAGCAACCGAGAAGATATTTATGTCGGCATGCTCGTCATTCCCGGAGCCTACACCCACGCTAGAGAGGACACTCGAGGCAAAGTTGAGGCCTTTGGATACGAAATCCATCGCTGAACCTGAACGAGAACCTTCTTCAAGAACATCTTCCTCCTCGAAGCCTGGCTTGCGGGATAAACGGGGGAAGAGAGTTCGACCCTGGAAGGAGAGCAGAGTCACTTGATTGTTCTCGTCACCGGGCTGGGGATGGTATCCAAGACCGCCGACACTGTCGATTTTGAAGATCTTCTCGCTTCGACCAGGCTTGAGGTTGATTTGCCAAAGGCCCGGCTGCGCTTTGAACTGGAAATAGCCCAAGTTGGCCATGATTATGGTGTCCGCAAAATGATGGTTGTTCTTTGTCCCCAGAACGAGCTGGACCCCCCGTGGTGGCGAATTAGTGGTAAGATCGCGAGAGTGGCCCTCAATCAAGATATGTTCCAATGCATAGGTTGCGTCAACATTGGTATCGGCCTTGAGTGAGCTCAGCTTGATATTGTCTAGGTCGTGAATAGAATCCTTTGGCGCAACAAGCCATGAAGAGGGAACATCCATTCCGAGTGTCAGCAACGCCTCGACGGGCACACCGGTAAAAGATGCTTCAGGTCGCGAGATCGATCCGTCGCTGGAAAATGTAGGCTCAGATTCGAGTACATAGCGATAAAATCTTTTGACGGGAATCTCCTTTATCTCCTCCTTCGGATTAAGGAATATTTTAAGCTTGACACCTGCCAGCTCAGACAGGACCTTAAGGATGGGCAGCCATCGTTGAGCATTCTCGGATGCTGGGTCCAGAGCAACAACAACATTGATCATAGGGTCATCAGAGTTGGAGACTACAACCACAGAATTTTCGATCTTCCACTTTTCAGATATGTCGATTCGGAAGTCTGGGGTAGACTCAAAAATCCCCTCAGGGACATCTGAGACGGTGGAGAGCGAGACAAGCGCGGAGAGCTTGGCAAGACCAAGAGGGTTGGAGATTCGCATGTTGAGGCCCAAGTTCATGGCGGCCTTTGTAACAGCATCGATACGTTTGGTTCGCTCATAATTGATCAGTTGGCCAATCTCATCGATGGTTAACCCATACTCTTTATCAATAGGACCAACAACCCTGCCGTTGACAACTAAGCCCTCAACGCCAGGTTCGAATCCAAGCTTGGAGGCGAGGATTTGGTGTATTCTGAGACTGTCTTCAAACTCAGACTCAGACTCAGACTCGGATGTCTCCGTTTCGATCTCGTCCCAAGTATTGACGACAGTTATAATTTGGTCAATGTCTTCGCCTTTGCGGATTGATTGGTGGACCATTTCCAATAGAGGACTATTTTTAGCTGCGTCCGAGACCCCATTGTAGACTAAAAGAAGTTCAACTTGCTTGTTCTCTTTTTGAAAGCTTAGTGCATTGAGAAGCAGTTGCTTTCCTTCTTGCGACTCGAAATCACCAACAACTATGAGATGGATACCGCTTCGTGAACCATCCTTTGCCGCAATTTGAGGTAATTGTTCGATGTTATCTGCTTGTGAGCCCAAGCAATCTCCGAGGTCGACAATTCGGACGCTCTTGGGGTCTTCTGGCATCAGGAATGTATTGCGCCTTTCAAATGATGCAGCTAGAAAGAACTCTGGCAGCCAGGCATCCACGGGAAAAACACCCTCCATGATACCTTGCCGAACAAGTTTAAGATCGCGGCCAATCAGCATACTCATTTCTTGCATCCAATTACCCTCACGGGGAATCGAGATGCCGTTGATCAAGATATTGGGACTATCAATGCTTAAGCTCAAACGACGCTGATACTTGATCGCGTTAGCAGCAACAGCTTCGTAGCGATCACTTCTCAGGACCTCTTCTAGAGAAAGATATATCTTTTCTTCCTGGGTGTCTCTACCCTGAGTCGCAGAAGCAAATGCCATCTTATCGGGATTCCCACGCTTCGTCTTGGACGCAGACTACCCACAGCTTTGTCAGTATTGTATTTGGATATAAATCAAATGAAAGTTGACTAACCTCTTCAAGATATTGTATCAAGGACGACAGCCCGAATGTCTCATGCAGATAGTGTACCACTTTCAATTGGGCGGTAGACTCTGGTGACGAAGCAATTGGGACCAGTCCGAATCGGACAGGAATCATGCGATTCACAAACGTATAAAGCTGTCTAGAAACCAGCAGCATATCTTCGGGCTGGGAAAAGTCAAGGGGCAAGACAACGTTGTGCAGGTCGCGGCCAACGGGAGGGATTTGCCCTGGGTAGGCGTTAGATATAAACTAGTAGGGTCAGCAACATCTTGGGTGAGAGTGATAGGCCTAGAACATACAGCTTCCAGATCATTCGGCCAATCTTCATATCTAGAGTCTTTCTCGAGGTCATTTAGCCACACAATGACATTACCGCCTTCCAATTGATCACGATAGTCATATCGTTGCGCTTCATCATCGGCGCGTGCCTCTGCCAGAGCCGGATGAGCTAAGAGCTTAACTGCATCCCGGCTAGAGATACCAAGGTCACGGAACTTTTGTATCAACTTTCTTTCACGACGGAGAATGTCGAGAAGGGAGAATGCATCAATCTGGCGCGAGTCTATCTGTAAACCGTTGATCCACATTGCATTATATCCGGCTGGGATCATTCTGGCTCGATTGAAACGAATTTCTTGCAGAAGATCTTTTGAGGCATTGTGAGCGGCCACCTTAGAAGAATGTTTGGGGAAATTTTGCGATAGCTTCAGTAAAGCTTCCAGTGGATCCTCGCTGTCCATAACATAGGCCGCGGCATTCATGCCCAACCTGGAAACTTCGGACGAAGAAAGAGGTCGGAGATCAATCGGATCGTCTTCCTCCAAAGCATCTGGTGTATTTTCCTCCTGTATCTCGTTCCGCTTCTCGGCATCACGATCATCGATAACAATATAATCGGTCCGCTTTAGAGCAAGCTCCACACCGTAACCAGAAACGAACAATGGACGAGGGGTCCAATGTTGAGAAGGTCGATAACGTACACGGTACGAAATTTGACCTTTTTTGGCCATATCACTTAGTACTTCGTGGAATTCCTTGAACATGGGGGCCGAAATGTCTGCGTATAGTACAGCTGGCGGGAGAGATAAATCGCCGAGGACTCGATCAAAAGGCAATTCCCTTGGGTCTCTAGGCAAGAGAATTTGATATGAGCTCGCGACTGAGAAATTCATAGGTTGAGGTTTACTTACAGCTCTCCTTCAACATCTTGCTGCGCACGCTGCATCGCAGATGAGCAGTACTGCTTGTCATCGTAATGAACCCAGACTGGACAAGCTGCATCCTGGGCGGCCATTAAGGACTGCTGAACTGAGGTATTGTAGAATTGGTAGTGTGCTTGAATTCTGGGAGCGGGTGATCGAATGGCGAGCGATAATTTGAAGGAAGAAAGACTCTCAGCGGTGGGGAGGTGTCCATCTTCATGAAGGACCTGTAAGAAGCGGTCATATAGCTCCTTTTCACTAACGGCATCGTCGAAAGCACCACCGGCAACTCGGTCAAGAAGTGGGAAATAAGATGTCGCATTCTCTTCAGCAGCCGATTCTCTGAATGAGGTTGGTATGTAAGCTCTCGGGTCGCCTCTTGAAGAATATGTCAACGAAAGAGGGCAAAGAGGACAACGTACAACAACTCTACCAAATATGGAGACGAGTCAAAGGAAGCTTGGAGTCCAACATTGACCGATGGCTTAGCGTCGACAAATAAGCCATGGAAGAGAACGCCGACAGCGGCGTACCAAGGCCACAGAGTGTGAGATCTCGACGAGACCTTCATTCTAGCGCGATGGATCGCGGAGGTGTGGTTGAAAAGTGAAGGTTATGAAGGGGAAAATCCCCAGCAATTCAAGGCCGTGCGTGCTCTACTTGGTCAGCTCACAGATCAGTGGAAGAATAACAATCTAGAAGAGCCAAAAAAAAGCTCAATCGCAAACAAACGCGGAGACCCCCTGTGGATCTTGTCACGACGTGGCAGCTCTCTGAGGGAAGGTTCGCTATCTCTTATCGCACAGCGGCAATAACTTGGGAGGTCATTAAGGTAAGGTAGGCGGTGAGGGGTGAGCACTAGCAGTTACTATTCTAGGAGAACATCTAGCCTTGACTACCACGGTTGCATCATCTAATATTATCTATAAACATAGTTCTAACTTTCAATTTCAGACTAGCTGATCTCGTCAGTTCCTGTTTGAGAAAAAACTTACTTCTCATTCAATTGTTAACAGAAACCCTTATGCCCCAAGAACCATGATAATTCTGGTACCAATTTTCTACATGCTTAAAGGGCATTGTATGCCCAGGAAATGATGGGATATACACATTGTAAATCGTAATGTAGTAAACAAATAATGATGCATTATTTGTTTACTACATTACGATTCGATTATACTACAGTAGCGCAAATTACATTAATGTATGTATGAGAGAAACTGTTTGTTTTGACTGATTGCATTGAATTTGCTTATGTAGTTGTTCGTGAGGCATAATTTCGTAAAATGAAGTGAGAGATATCCCTGCGCCATTTTTTTTGTCTTCCATGACATGCTATGACCATGCGCCTATTGCTCCGAGTAAACGATGAAAAAGTTGACAGTTTATGTGCAACCCAGATGTCGATCTTCTTTTTTCTCTCTCTCCAGTGTCAGACGTCATGGGTGAAATATTTGGGTGAAAGTTTGAGACAAGGAAATAAGTCGAGTCCGAGCTCAACTAAAGAATGTAAGTCTACCAGTCCAAGCAGGTGGATGTTTTGGAAAGACTGCCTCAAAAGAGAGGTGACCCCCTAGGACTGGGAAAATTTGCGACTAGTTGCCTCGCCGACCAGGCGTCGGCGCTTTTGCTCATCTATTTCAAAGAACGAGCTTTCTGCGTAGCTATGCTGGCTGCCAGGCCGAGCATTGAGGGCAGTCGTCGATTTCATCTTCCTGGGGTTCTTGGCCCGAGCGTTGGGTCCCAGAGATCGCACTTCACGGGCAATGCGTTCGAGGAAAGAACCTGCTTTGGTGGGGTTTCCTTTAGGGACGGGGAAATGAGGAAGAGGCTTCTCAACTTCACCTTCCGCAATACTGGTGTCGGTTTCGGAAGAACCAAAGCTAATACCAGAATCGACCTTGCGGCCCTTATTGCGGTAAGGGGAGCCGCCCTCGGACAGGAAGGAAGGTTCATTGACAAGCAGACATTCATCAATAATCTCATTAACGCAGTCCACATAGCGTACGAGACAGTCGTAAAGTGAAGGCCACGATGTGCTCTCGCCTTCAGGCGCACCCTGGGCGATTACAGGGTCTAATGCTTGCTTGCCATGAGTGGCAACAGAACCAATGTATCTGAAAAACCCATCACGTTGAGTCTTCAAATGCTGATAAGTCAAGTGAGGGGTTGGGGTCTTTGTCTTGTCGGTGACGGGCGGATACAGAGTGTTGAGCATCGCAATGTGGTTTCCCTTGTTCTGGGGCTCAAGTAGCATATCATTGATGAGAACCTGGGAGACTAGTAAGCAATCCGCTTGATTATTACTATTACTTGAGTCGTTTCAGAGCACTTACCCAGCGGCGCAAACCGACATAAATCTGAGTGTACAAAGCTGTTACAGTGCGAGCTTTGGCGTTCATTGTATGTAGCCAAGTAATCACGCCGGGATATTTTCCAGCAAATCCAGAGCAATTCGGATTTTCTGCATCTTCGCGCTTGATACCCAATCGTGTAAGAGCAGCCTCCATTTCTTTCTTCCAACGGCTCTCGAGATCTTTAAGGTAGTCGATAGCGGTCAGAGCCTGAGGGAAATCCACGTTTTCAAGTTCGGGGGTGAAGCAACGATGCACGAATGCTGTCAAGAACGAAACTGGGAGTTCGCAGGGTTGAGAGCTTCGGTTGGCGATCTGGTGGCTCATGAGCGAGCGAAAGTCCGCAGCGGCATCGAAGGAGCCATTGGATGAACGAGAGGAGTGAGTGGAAGCGGAGTTTCGAGGAGAGAAAGCAGTTTCTGGGGAGCGAGTTCGGGGGAATGGAGTATTTGTCGGGTTACAGTTGAATGTGTACATATCTCGCAGTGGAATCTCATAAGAGGCCGGGTAGCGAAGGCAATGGTCGAAAATCCAGGTGAGAGCAGCACCATTTGGGCTGTCCGATGACTGCGGGGGACGAGGAGACATTTTGTGGAATGTGGTAGACAATGGAAGGCGGAGAGAGAGAGTGTGTGTGTGTGTGCGTGTGCGTGTGCGTGTGCGTGTGTATGTCTTGAGGTGGAGAAGAATCAAAGGACTACTCGGACAGCCAGCAGAGCATAAATAGCGAATATCTGGGTCGAGATTTCCGAGGGCTGGAGTAGTGAATCAAAACACGCCAAAGGGGTGAGAGCGTGGGATGAAAAGAAAAGAAGGAGATGAAAAGAAAGAAAAAATCAGATAAAATCAAGTAAAAATTTCACTTGATTTGAAGATAATAATTGGGGGTAGGATTGTGAATCAGATGGAGGCAAACACGGCCATGCTCCGCGTCAAAGTGGCAAGAAAAGTGTGGCTGAGGGGGAGGGGTGTCTGAGAGTGAATCCTCAAGGCGAAGCGAGGGATAAGATTCGGAGATAATTGTTGGTTGAATTCCAGGCAGCTGCAAGATGGGATCTGATGCGAAGTGCAGTATTCCCAAAAGGAAGTAAAGAAAGGCTGGAATTGAATAGTTTAGGTATTGACCGGAGCCTTGCTCTCGAATGAAGGTGAAACAGATGTTTTGAAAAACGAAAGGCTGATAACGATGATAAATGATGATGATGATGGAGAAGGAGAAGGAGAGGATGTGATGGAAAGCAAAGAGAAAAGAACGGGGGGGAAGAAAGTTGGGGGAGGGGAAATAATTAAACCTCCCACCTTCTCAACTCGACTTTCCACCATTCCACCACCCACTATCCTCCATCCTTCATCATCCACTCTGTCAGTCCAGACCATGGTGGATCAGATTCTCTATCCGTTCCCACTACCATCGGGCCTCTCAGGTTTTCCGACTTGATGGATCCATCGCCCGTTTTTTCGAGGCTCCACATGCACTCAGCCGGCACCAGGAAGGAGACCGAGGGGGGAAAAGACAACCGTTGGACTTCCGGCCTTCCGGATGGCCCACAGGATATCGTTGCTAACCCGAAAAGATTCAATTTGCCCTCGCTTGGCTGCATCTTCGAGCCCGAAGCTCTGGGTACTCACCTTAGCGTGGTCATCGTGCATCCGTGACCGCGTCCCTGGATGCGAACCCGTTGAATCCTCAATTTTGTGCCGCCAATTCGCCTTTGCTCTTTTCTTTTCGGTACTTTTGTTTACTACTAGTACAACCTCACAGAGTCTACCAACTTGACTCGGACTGCATGATAGATCCAGTACGGAGCCAAATCCTGTGTACGGAGTACAAAAAACTGAATAAACTGGAACATGCCGACCGTAAACATACTCCTAGGATCTGTGTGACGAGTGCAACGAGGATGTCTTTTTTTCAAGCAAACTCGCTACGATCAGTGTGAACCCGATTCGATAGAGCAGAGGTCCATATTCTGTACACTTCATACAGCATCCACTCGATCGACCTTTATTTTCATTTTTATTTTTCATCTTTTTTGGGAAAGAAAAAAAAAAGTTATTTATTATTAGGGTGCGTCGTCGTCACTCCAAGCCTCGCTGGAGGCGAAACGGTTCACCTTCATCAGTGGGGCGAATGAAAACCCTGCCACTGTCATTTCGATATCCTTGATCCTCAACCGTCGTACCAAAAAAGAACAGACACAAACCGCATCTGCTAAAAACACGAACTATCAAATGTGGAATTATTTCCATCAAATCCAAGTTTGCTTCCAACTCGATCAATAAACAACCGCAATCGGAGGTAACAGCCATGGTTCTCACCGTGTCACCCCCGCCCACGACCCACGGAAACGCACACTTGGTACCTGCGTCGTTTCAGATTCCTCATTCCCACGACGCATCACTTTCATTTGGTTACTCCATTGGTATGTACTGTACCTATCCAATTCGTACTTCTGCGAATTTGTACTTCCAACATGACAGATCGCACATGTGCCGGATATGACAGTTCATGTCCAAAATATGTAGTACGGAGTACGAAGTACCTACATTCTCGGGTATGATTTCCTACCTGCATCCACATCCGGTCCAATACATACTGTAGTACTCCGTACTTATGTACGGAGTACTGCTATGAATTTCCGTCCCAGCACGATGGGAGAGACGAACATCCTCCCAGCTGGGGGCAAAAGGCCCCGGCCCTCTGCTCGTGGGGCGAAGACACGACCTTCCAAAAACAGGACAGTGGAGTGGATCTGGCTTCAGCTCCGCAGCACCAGCGATCCCCAAAGCCCAGGCTGTCTAGACATGACGATCGACGCTCTTTTCATTCAGTCGGTGGATACTCCCTACATTAGAACCCCTTCGATCACGAGGGTGTCGACACGGGCTAGACGGCGATCATGGCATCATGCCCCTGGAGTTGTAAGTAGCCACATACGAAAGTAGTACTACTCCGTACTCCGTACCTGGACACTGGGCTCCCAGTTGCCAATCCTTCGGGCCGGAAATCTGATTAAGGTGAAAGAATCAGGGCCTGTGGTCAAGCTCCCGATCCCTTCACCTAAAGGGCAATCTCCAGACTGAGTATGGAGTACTCGAGGAGGCAGCTTCGGCATCAAGGAAAACCTGTGTGGGGCGCGGGGCGCAATCCAAATCGCGAATTGGACCTGTGCCATTTTCAAGTCTTGCTCTCAAAGACCAATAACGTCAACATTTTCCAGCCCATTCCAGTTTTTCACGCTCGGTCACATTCCAGTAGCAATTGAACTGTATCACCCAAAGCCCAATCTCCGATTCAGCTCGGTGTGAAATTTAAGAGGCAATTGACTCTGGGAAACTTGGGTGGAGGGATCCCGATGCTAGAATACCTATAGGTATTGGTGCACTCATCACTCAAAGTACAGTAACTAGTTACTCTTCATGTACGGAGTTCTTTGTACACGCTACATGGAAAGATATTGATCTTCATTGTGATTTCGTGAACTCGAATATTGTATTCCGTACACATTCCACATCACTGTACTAATCAGTATAATGAAGGCAGCCGAATTTTCTCCATAACGTTCTTTTCCCATTATCATACCCGGTCTCGACCCAGTAAGTAGGTCTCTAGTTCGATGATCATCGCGTGAGTCGGGATTGTGACGCAAATCGGAAAACATCCGTACTTAGTCGGGATCTTCGTTCAGCATCATGCATATGTACATAGCGAAGATCCCACCACGAGTCCCATCCTCATTCAAAATTCCGAATGGTTCGTAGTTGCTCGATTTCTCTGTCAACGACCTGCTTCTCCTGGAATTGCAAGAAGCTGGCAAAAGTGCTACTAGTGGGAGACGATGATCGAGCTCGGACCTGGAACCCCCAGCAGATCAAAGGGGGAACTTCGACCCACCAGGGTGAGCATCGATACCAGCACCTGGACGACGGAGTAGGTGTTGCGGAAATGGAGAACCGCTCAATTGTCACCCTGTACGGAGTGCTTAGCTTCGTCAATGTTTGGCAACCGGTCAGAAGAGCCATTATCGTTCACCACGATCTTGCCAAAGTAGAACCCGACCAATGCATCCGAGCGTGATCAGGAATCGAGAACCATTTGCGCGAGACCAAGTGGAGGAGTCTAATACTTGGTAAATGGCTTAGTCGCAGGCTTGAAGGCATCAATCTTCAGAGGTGATACACCACCGGCCTGGAACGATCCGTATGCAATCCATATGCGGCAAGCTCCGAAGTCGTCACGCCGCCGCTCGGGTAGTGAACATCGGTTGGCCATGGTGCCGATAATTGCGGCATGAACTAGCGTAGTCGTTCAAGTAGACATCCAGTGCGATTAAGTCCAAATACAGAGCAAACCGTTGCCAGCACTCAAGCCCAGCGCCGCATGTGATCTGCTAACAAACAAATGTCAATATCTTGCTAATGCCAGTGGCAACAAAAAAAGGCACCTTGCACTTTTGAATCTCGTGGAACCCAGGGAGCAATACCTCGGGGAAGAAAAGTTCACAAGTTAATCAGCTTATAAGGTATTTATGTTAGTCTTTTCAAAAAGCCTTGAAGACCCTAGGGCGTTAGTAATGCGCTAGTGCCGTTGGGTTTACATGATATCTTATGTTCTGCCCGAATTAAATCATCATAAGACAGTTGACGAAGATCAGAACCTTAAAAGCAGATACTCGGCCACATCTGCATATGTACAAATTGACGCCAAAATTATGAGGAGTACAACATTGATTGAATCATTGCTATTATGTTTCTCTCTGATGGAGTTGCCGGCTTGGTTTGACAAAGTAGTCCCTTGAAAGTAACTGTGTCTACGGTGAGGTTCGCTGGAGAAATTCTCTCATCGAGTATTCGAGCCAGAAGTCTTGCGGTCGCTATGGCCAGAACTGCACTGACATTTGTATTCGGCCAGAGACAAAGTAAGGTCACCGTGAAGATCCTGACCGCCCGGGCTTACCTAAAGTAACACCGGGCGGTCAGGATATATAACCGCAGAAAAAGACAATCTAATATCAGCGATATTTCCTCACTTTCTCAAGCTTCATGCGATAGCTTCTTTCCCCGAAGCCAAAAGGAGAATACGAAAACAGGAAGTACATTTTCTGCATCATGGGAAAGGGCCCACTTGAGCGAAAGCTCAAATTCGAGAAGCAGAATCAAGAGTTAGTGAAACTGCCGCAGTGTAAGTTAGCCCTCGCCGGCTCAAATCGTTGGCAATACTTGCAGGATGGAATTAACAGTTTGTGTTTTCAGATGCAAGAGTGGAGAAGCGCCCAATTCCTCACGCCCCTGTTGCATCTCCATATGCGGGCCCGAGCGTGCCTAAAGTTGTCTACGTATCTAGCAACACCCCATTCATGAGTGCAGTGAAACGCGTGCAGAAACTACTCCGCCAAGCTGAGAAGCGCGCCACAGCCAAAATCAATCTTGAAGACACGCGCAAAACCGAGAAGCAGATGCTCGCGCAGCTCGCTAATGCTGTTGAGCAGCAGGAGGAGGTCTACGTCAAAGCTACTGGGCGAGCAATTGAAAAGGTGCTAAACGTGGGGAAATGGTTCGAAGAAAAAGGATCGGAGTACACCGTCCGAGTGAGCACTGGAAGTGTTCTAGTCGTGGACGATGTTGTTCAGGATGAGATGCGAAAGGAGAATCCCACTCAGAAGATGTGCAAAAAAGAGACAACCACCACCGAGCCTGAGCAAGGAACCGTGAAGTCTGATGGGAAGAAGCGTAAACGAGAAGAGCCCAAGCTTGCTGATGATTACGAGCTACCCGAGACACGAACCCGATGGGTTAAAATGGTTGAAGTCGCCATCAGTCTCAAATGAAACGATTACAAGAACGGGGTGCGCTAGTCGCCTATCGCGTGCAGTACCCCCAAACTCAATCCTATCACATGGGAGCTACTCAAACATTATCGATACTATTGCCATTAAACGATATCTGTGGATGCTCACCAACGAGTCTTCTGGACACACATCCTTGGCAACTACTCGGCACTTTCAACAAGCCAACTGAGACGTATCAACATCGACTTAACAGGCACGAATGATGAGGGGGTGATGCAGGCCTCTTTCGGAATTTCTGAAAGCAAATTGCTAGGATTGAAGTCCAGGCCCTTTGCCGTCCACCCACCCACGAACTCCTTGCCCGAAATTAATGACCATGGACGAACACAATGATACCCATACAACATCGCTCAAGACTCCGCAGAACAACATTATTCTTGTCTGAATAGGAATGTATAAACCGAAGAAACAATATTAACATGAAAAATCCGTATCTTCAGAGCCTACCATGCATGAGCCTCTAGAAATATACAAAGCAAAAGTATTCTCGTAAGCGTGAGTAGTAAAAATAAATCAATAGACGCGCTGAGAACCAGGCACACAGGCCCAACTGCACCCATATCGTTTGAACGGTAAGGGGCGCAACTTCTCTCCAGATGATCGCGGCCGCTTCATGCCATTCTCATGAGGCGTGCAATCCCACCATTCGACCCACTCCACGCGACGACTCACAAATTCTCGCTGGCAAACCGAGCAATACCATCCGCCATCTGCACGTACACCCTGTGCTAGATCGAGCAAAGGGATAACAAGTGATGGGAATTCGAGCTTTTCTTCGTCTGTGACCAAGTCAAGACCAGGGAGTTTCCATAACGCTCGAAGAGACAGTTCGCGCAAGGATGGGGCATTCGTTCGTGGGATATCTTGTGTGTTTGCTGGCCTAGAGGATGGGATGTTCTCGATAGGTTTGCCGTCCATATTGTACAGAGTTGTGGGACCCGTTGCTACGTGAATGGCAGTCCAAGCATCATCGGGTGGGGTTCCTTCATATTCTGTGAAAGTCATTTGACTCTGCAAGCCCTCGTCATTGCCATTATCATGTTCGTCATTCTCGTCCTTGTCGGTGTTATCGGCCTGGCTTTCACAGGATTTGCGATTCCACTCGAAGATTTTAGCATCTTCAAGAGACGGAAAGGGATTTGGGCGTGGTGTGAAGTGTTTGAGTTCTCCTTTTTGAAGAAGCAAGAGTAGCTCCCAAGGGAGATGGGTGAGCCGATTGACTGAAACGTTCAGTACCTGGAGTGCTGTGAGGTCTCGGATAGTGCAGGGGATGGAGGCGAGTTTGTTATTCCGTAGACTAAGTACTCTGAGATCCTTCAGTTCAAAGAGCTCTTTGGGAAGCTTTTCGAGTGAATTGTTAGGAAGATAAAGGCGAAGAAAAGGTTGGAGCGAGAAGTAGGCATTCTCTGAGATCGGGGGTTCCCGTAAGGAGGGAAGTTTTGTTAAATGCTGAAGTGACTGAAGCATATCCCTTGGGATAGTCCTCATATTCATGTTCCTGAAAATCTAGGTTAAAATGGAATTGTAGGGGTTGATAATCGGCGCGAAAGAAACTTACCCCAAGTCGATACTCTCCTCGCCTTTCTCAAGGCACTCATTAATCACTTTTCTTGCAAAGCGATGCTCCTCCGGCTCTTCATAACAGTTTGACACAATCGGCCGGGGTGGTGCTAGAATTGGCACTGTCACTCTTGATGAAGGTAGCTCGGCAGAAGCTTTGCCTGGTGCCCGGGGATCCAGAACCGTTTTCAAGAGATCCTCTCCCCAAGCTGGCGTATCTTCCGAGGTCAAAGGAGACTCGGCGGCAGACTCATCACTGCCCATCCAGACACCACTGTCCACATGACGCTTTTCTCTGAAATCGGCTCGCTTTCGCTTTGGATCCTGAATTTGCTCACCCCACCAAGTCCCTCGATATCGCCGCTTGCGCCCCGGACCGGCTACTGGCGCATTATAGTTCTCTAACCCAGATGCAGGAATATCATCGCTTGAAAAGAGGGCCGGGTCACTGGAAGGCTGGCTTGAGCGATCATCGAAATGCGACAGTCGTCGCGACTTGCGAAAGGACGGTGCGACTGAGCCAGACGTTGAGGAACTTGCGCGTGCTGGGGATCGATAATTCAACCGCCGGGGCGGAGGGAGAGGTACTTCGTTGTCCATCACGACCGATATGATCGTCGATTGGACTACTGATTATTCAATCCTCTCAAGGGGGCCTTGAGGAATGTGCTTGGCAGGTAAAGTGGGTGCGGAGGAGCTGGCAGATGCGACGCGTGGTGGAGCCACCCCAGATGACTCGGATGTCAACAACGCGCAAATCAAACAAAGTCAAGGTCCAGTGGAAAAGACGAATTAAGTGATTCGGATCAATTGGAGGCAGAAAGACTGAGTTTTATAGTGGTACCCATTTCTTCAATTGGAACCAGGCACCATATAAGATCGAATCAAACGACTGCTTTCCTGAAGCGGGAGACGCGTGGACGCACGGGCATCAGCCAACCGCGGAGGCTACGGCAGGCTCTGCCAGATCCGTCAGGCATGTTAGATCGACATGATCTTCACTATAAACATATTACAGCTACTACGGAAAAGTGAATAGTCAAATATTGTAGATATCAATGATGTAGGATTTTTTTATATTGAGAAGTAAAATAAATTGTCTGATTTCCATGCCGAGTGTTTGAGAACGGGGGTTCATTTAGCCCGTAAGGGCGAGCGAATCGGACGGATTCTCGCTTGGGTGTCCCACGAACTTGAAAGTCCCTGACGAATATAGACAAGAAGAAGGGTAATAGTATAAAAAAGAAAAAGAGAAAATTGGGTGTATAAGAAGTAGAAAACAACATCAACTCGTGTCCACAAAGTCGTTAAATGGGGGTATTTGAGAAAGTTTCAACATAAAACCGTTTCCATCGTAAGATGGAATCTCCAACCAACCGGAGGATTGTAAAAGTTGAAATGAAGAATAGAAAAAATTATAGGTCCAAAGTAAAGGTTGTACCTCGGTTTTCTGTTGAAGATGAACGGTTGAAGTAAAGAGAAAGGAAGAGAGAAGTAGAAGGTGAGATGAGATGAAATGAAATCCCGGTATGATTCCCTCTCCTACATTCAATGTAAAGGCAATCGCCATCGTGGACAACTGGGTATCTGATGAAAACAATTGATGAGAGGGTTGATCGGCCGGTTTTCCGATATCTCAGGGTACCGCGTCTTCACCCTGCGGAAGTGGTAACGGGCAATTACACAGCCAGACCCATGATCAGTGCGAAGGATCCTGCACCGAGCACGGCCGGCATGCCTGCGCCCACATAGGCTGCGGCGCCAGTTTTAGTAGCCGATGCAGCAGATGGAGTGGCCGAAGTCGGTGTCACTAGAGGAGTGGAGGTAGCCGGGAAGGTCGTCATGCTAGAGCTGGGAGTCGCAGTGACGGAATTCACTCGGATCAGAGTCTTGGTGATGGTCGTTGTCGATTGGGAGGTGACGTCCTCGGCGGCGGCAACTTGGGCCGCCGCAATGCAGAGCAAAGAGGTGACGAGAGAGCTGAACTGCATCTTTTTGACCTGATGAGTTCAAACTAGTTTGCGCGTGTGGTAACTAGTAGGCCAGAGCAAAATTGCTTGAAGACGAAGTTTGACAGTGACAGGACTTCGGGAAGTCTGACAATAAGTGGTCAACTAGGAGATACTAGTAGGCCGATGTAGTAGCAGGCACGCTAGTTGTCGCGTATTGATGAAACAATTCTGAAAGAGGTTTTGTTTCGTGGGTGTTTTGGAATTTTGAGTGTAAACGAGTGGGACTCAAAAAGACAAGGGTTTAAAAAGAGTGTGAGAGAGAGCACGGCTCAGATGGGAAGCAAGATGTAAATGTATATAAACGAGTGACTGGGGGGGAAGAACGAATGACTGGGGTGAATAAATTCTTTAGGGCGCCAACGGAGGGGGAAAGAGGAGAGAGTATGACAAGGTGTGGCATGCGCCCTAAATACACAGAAGCCCAACAAGCCAGTCGAACCTGGGGAAAGGGCCATTTCACACCTTTGGGCCCTGTGGAGCCCAAATTGAGGGCTTCAACGGAGTACTCTGTATTTTTTTATTATTTTATTATTATTTTTTTTTTTTTGTAGGACTGGTGGATGTGATTGGCTTAGATCATACGTGGTTCCTGGGACTATGGAACTATGGGCTGGCCTAAGATCGAACTATGGAGCAATACTGTAGTAATCACAGCCCTAGACTACCCTAGACTACTCCGTATAAGGCCCCTAGTGGGTAGTACTAGTACAGTAACTACCAAATCCAGACAGGGTCTCGTTTCCGCACAGACTCTTCGGACTCGCAAGGGACTCTCAATCAAGGGGATGTCAACATTAAATAACACGAGTATGTTCACTGCAAGAACATGCAGTATTATGTACATCTGCGGTGTCTTCAAGCCTTCACTATAGTAAAGATCGTCCTCTAGGGCTACGTACTACTTAAATACTAGGTGAAAAGTCATTAAACAATGAACCACGGGTGGTACGGATTAACTGTCGATCGAATGCAGAGGCTCGGATTTGGGCGGGGGCAACTTGCTTACCTAGGGTTGGACGGAAAACAAAGAACAATTAGATCCGCAATGGCGCCTGGCCACATGCACAATACCAAATTCTCTATTCCGTACGGAGTACGGAGTACTGGTACTCCATATCCCTGGAGATTAAGATTCCACTGGCACTCGTGCTCGTGTTTGGGTTTCTGTGGAATCGATGGGGCGTTGGGGTCCCAGTACGTTGGACATATTCTGTGGCCGCTGTGCCTCTCTTAGAATGATGAATCACCATTGCCTCTCAGTATAATGCACGACCTGCAGCTGGTAGCACACTGGGCCGCATTCAATACCGACGCCAAGCGAGTGTTTTTTGTACAACCCCTAGCGTCATTGGGGGATGCAGGAACGGACAGCACGGATCTCGTAAGGTTGGGCGGCGATGATTCGCACCTCGGATGGCAAGAATCGACCGGGTTTTGGGAAAATGCTTCACTGTTCAAGGGAGGCCCGAGAAGCGGCGATCGGATTGGCCAGAACTCGGAGTTAACCGAGATTGGCTCAAAATTTGTCTCATTTTGCCTCGTTCGGGTGGTGTTGGCCGACACGAGTGAGAAAGCGGGCAAGCGGGGACTGTGAAATGGGAAATGGTCGACTTTGTGTGTCTCGGGCTTGGCAGACTATCATCATCCAATCAGCTGTTTGTGCCTGAACGAGGCCCATGGATTCCTCCCGAGAGCCCTTTAAGATGGAGATCGACTGTTCAACCTTCCACTTGAGGTTTAATAGTGTCCGTTTGTGAGAGTCTGGGGGGTTCGAGAACTTGATTGATCACCCTAAGCATTTCTTTGATGTACTAGGCGGAGCACGCTTTTCAGTACGGAGTACCACTAGCATCTAGTGGTAGTCCATGAAGGGCGTGCGAGTCGCGTGTAGAGTGGCCCCGAGATTCAGCTAAAAGAGGCGACCAGTACGAGGTACCTTCGTACCAATTCAGTGTTTTCCGATAACTAGTTATAGGCCAAGGCTTACTACAGTGGTGTTAAATTAGTTTGAAACCCGATCTCTACCGCCTTCACTGCCGCCCACTATATTAGGCTCTCCGTCCTCTCTCTGATGTCACATTATACGTTGTTTTATTGTGTACTACAGCGTATTTTGTATATTCTCTTTGATAATCAGTTTTTGTAGCATATACTTTACTATTTACCACCAAAAAAAATACAGCTTTCATTAAGTTATGAGGTCTTCAGCGTCATTTTGGCCGGCAGAAAATATGGCAGAAAAAAGAGCAGGTTTCAAACTAGTTTATTTTGGACAAAAGACCACCGATCTGCACAAGACCCGGCACTGGCAGCGGCTGCTTCTTGGGTTATGTACTTCGAATAATCCTATATCTTTATACTTAGAGACCTCTGTTTTTCATCGAAGTAATATCAGCCACTAAAAGAATGTATTTCAGACTTGGGGGTTGTACTCCATAGCCACTCTATCAATCGACATGTAGAGAAAGACCTCCGGAAGAGGCACACGAATAGACAGGACCAGAAGTACACGAAGATATTCTACGCATATACTTTGAACGCGCTTGAGAATTGAGGATTTGCAAGAGTTTTGAAACCATTTGGATGGGGCATTTAGGTGTGTATAAGCTATGCATGTGACTAATATCCATAATTGGCTGTCGGAGGCTGCCGAGGGTTGTTCCAACCTTGGAACTCTATCACGCACTCCATGGCCAACTCTCTATTGCTACCCTAGCATAGGGTATGCGATGGGCCTTATCACCAACATTACAGAGGTCTGTAGGAACACAAAAGTAAGACTAAACAGATTTACTCAGGATTCAGACGATTACCGATCATGTCTCCTGTTGGAATATATACAATAGGTATTCGAACCTTATAAATACTAATGTACATTACTATGTATACCTGAACTACTAGGTACTACTACTAGTAACTAAGCTAGGTAGCTGCCTTCAAAAGGTTCAACCTTTTTGTTGTATACCAAGTTACTACCAGTGGTAGTACCAATTTGTATAACTACTACCTACTACTTACTAGGTAGTTAGTAGTGGTAGAGAAGTAGAGGTAGGTACCTCTCTACCACTATAATAATTGAGTTGTTGTTGTATCTCAGCTATCTAGTATTTATTTAGACACCTAGTGGTGTCTATTCAGTACTACTAGTATCTTTCCCAAGTTAGTATATACTATATACTACCTAGTATAAAAGTACCTACATAGGAATGTCCTAACCTGCTCCCTCATCTATGCTAGCATGAACCATCATGCTATATTGGTTTACAGCATTACCGAAGCTCAAGAAGGCACCGAGTTTCACGAGTGGAGGTCATTTTTATTTACCAGCCGCCGCCAATTTGACAAAGGACAAATAACCTCAGGAACCAACGAGCATGTTTAGTAAATTGCATACAATTGTACCGTTTCTGTGATACAAAAAAGGCCGTGTTCCCCAAAAAAACGGTTGGTAATTTGTACATTACTAAATGTCATATAAATGCGACTGCGACTGGCATATAAATGAATACCAATAGTATTGGAACGTGGGTGTCATTTGGCCTTCTCTTGAAGTTCAAGTCTTTCAGGTATGAAATCCCGGCCAATACCAGCCCAGTGTTTCATGGCTGTCGAAAACGCTTAACAAAATTTAATGATTATATCGTACAAAATATGCCTTTCTCCTCGCCTTTCGATTTAGCCATCGCAAATCTGGCGAACTCTCTGTGGTGAAAATGTCAAGCAACTCCATGCTCATTGACGCATAGACTGCAGAGGGCTTTGGCGGGGAAGCATCATAGGAGGGCCGCGGGCACGGAGCCAGGCATCGTTACGGGGCCCGTCTGTACGAATCACGCTGCCAATGGACATGAATAGACTAGAGGTGAAAAGCAACGGGCGTTAGCACTCGATTATCAACCAAATATATCCATGATGGGGAATCAAAATATCGAGAATGATGTTGAGAGCAAGGCGGGACCTACCCAAAAGTGGCACCGGAGCCCAACATATACTTGCCTAGGGTGCGCATGACACCATTAGGGCCGGCACCGTATTGGAAAATAGTCACAGTTCCTGCACTAAATAAGCTGACCGAACAAAAAAGATTCATTCCTCTTCCCTCCCGTCTTTCTCCTGGCATTGGAATCTCACTTACCGATAATGAAGCCCATGATTCCTCCAACGGCTAAAGGTGGAGTACCACGTCAGTCGGGCACAGCTCATGAACTTCAGTTATAGCATATACATACTCGAGCCCATCAGACCTCCCATTTTCACTGGCATTGAAGTTAGTTTAAGTCTGATTTGATCACTATCGCTCGCTTCGACGTAGTTCGAAAAGAAGATTCTAAGGCCCACTTACTCTTGTCAAATGTCGAAGGACCGGCAGCACCTCCGCCAGGGGCAGGACCTGCAACAACGGGCATTTTGTGACTGAATTTATGGTATCGGTGCCTGTTACGAATGAGGATTGATTGAGTGAAGGTCGAAGAAGTGGATGAAGCGAAGCTGAATGTTGTGAATGGGATTTGGAGAAGCTGCTTTTTCTCCTCAGCGCATCACGGAGCCGTCTCCGCCTTTGTCACCTGATCGTGACGGCACCACACGTGCCGATCGTCCACGTGACCTACATAGGCCAACTACGACTCCCTTCCACCTCCCCTTGGGTGATCACGCTTCATGGCCGACCACCCTCGATCTTTGAACTATCATCCCTTGACCCATTCTTGTTAGGGCGGCCCGAGCCTGTAACAAGGCGGCAGACCCGTCCAGTGCTTCCTCATTGTCCCTAGGGCGCTGTGAGACACCGGTCGCTGCTCAGTTTCGGCAACAAACCTCACACGCCTCCCTGGTCTGGGACACGGCTCTTATGTCCCAGCAATAGATTGTGATCAAATACCCTTTATTCTACGTTTAACGGGTAAGCCTCTCATTTAATAATCAGTTGAGTGGTGACTGGATGACTTCAGTTCACCTCAGTCGTTTGGGGTTAAAATAAATTGTTTGGCAAGCGACCGGCGCTAACGCGACCGTTCTGACCTAGCCGGCCAACCAAGAAAAACAACATCTCTGTGCGTTATACAGACAATCGTTTCACTCACGAACGTGGTCACGACCAGGCAGGAGCCGAAAGGTGTAAAATCATCTACCCAACCGGAACCCCCAATCCAACCTCATCGATTCGCGCCTTCCGAGCACGGCTTAGACTTTCTGTCGCCTTGAATTCGCACCGGCATCCTTCTCCATGACTGCTGTGGCATCTCCGCCTAGTGTGCAATCGGGGTCTCGCTTGGGATGGTACAGTACTGGTAACGGAGGACAAGGTTCCCTGTCTTCGATGAACACTGACGAAGTGTCACGGATGTTCATGCCAAGGAAACACATTCAACGGTCAAATTCTTCTTCCTCCCTTGGATCCTCTACCTCAACGAGCACAGTGACCAGCGCTTCGCAGGATATCCATGCTGGACAAAACTCTAGCAGCGAATCCGGTAGCTGGTCATCGAAACCGAAGTCTACCCGTAAAGTCTGGCCAAACTCCAAAGCCGAGCCCGTCTCGGGACTTACAAACGCACGATCTCAGGCGGGACCTGCATTTTCGCCAGGGCCGACAGCCTCGTCCACAATGTCGGCGATCCATCAGCCCTCATCCATTGTCCCGTCACAGCACATGTTGCAATCTCCTCAACAGAATGGGATTCGACAGCAGCCCAACGGACAATCTGTGGACCCCCCGGCCATATTGGCTCTTACTCCAATGAATCAAACTTTCGAAAAGAAGCAGATCAATGTGCCTTTCTACCCTGAAGTGTTACGGATTGGTCGCCAGACGAACGCAAAGACGGTTCCTACCCCGGTGAACGGTTTCTTTGACTCAAAGGTTTTGTCTCGGCAGCACGCCGAGATCTGGGCCGAGAAGACAGGAAAGATTTGGATTCGCGATGTCAAATCATCAAATGGAACCTTTGTCAACGGACAACGTCTGTCGCCCGAGAATAGAGAGTCAGAACCTCAGGAATTACGGGAAAACGATACGCTTGAGCTGGGTATCGATATTGTCAGTGAGGATCAAAACACTATTGTTCATCACAAGGTCTCTGCGAAAGTTGAGCATGCTGGTCTTTATGGATCAACCCCTAACATACTTGACCTGAACTTTGGAGATCTGGATCCTGCATCTGGGGGTGGTCTTTTACCTTCACCTCTAAGCCAACCGCTTTCCCACATGCGCGGAAGATCTGGTAGCAACATGAGCAACCGTTCTGCCCAGAGTGCTGCCAGCAACCAGCTCAACGCCATGCACCAACAACGTCAAATGAACTACTGGAATTCCCCCATTTCGGTTGAGCAGGTGGTTAAACGACTCACGGTAAGTTGACATAACACATGCGATTCTCCACAAAATACGATCCTAACATAATGCTGTAGAATGAATTAAAGCAAGCCAAGCAGCAGTCCCAGGACCTGCGCCAAACGGACGATTTCCTCACGGCGATTAGACAGCCCGGATACGCCGAGAAAGAAAGGGCCAATAAGCCGTCCCCTCTTGATGGCAACCCCACACGCCAACTCAATGGACGGCCTAAGATGCCTCGCGTCGACTCCTTCTCTAGGTTCTCTGAGCCACCTGCACCTCCGCCTCAACAACCTCTACCCGAAAAGCCAGATGCCCTTCCTCGGAGTGGATCGGACTCGTTCTCGCCCCTGAAGCGCAATGATCCTGATAAGCCCAAGCCCATGTCTACCAGCTCTCCCGTTTCTCGTGAATCTAGTCAAATACTGTCTTTGATTGAGGCATTGTCAACTGCCAAACGTGAAATAGACACCCAAGGAACCCGCATTAAGGAGCTCGAAGACCTCCTTCAGCACGAAAAGTCTGCCCGTGAACTTGCAGAAGATAAGGCCAAGAAACTGGAAATCGGCACATCGTCCGAGGAACAAAACATGGAAGCTGAGAATGGCGTCGATGAAGTCCCGCAAACAGAGTTACCCGTCAAACAAGATGAAATAGTGGATGAAACAACCGAAGAGCTTAGTGGTGCTGTTTTGCCTTCTGAGCCCCCCTCAGTAACTGAAAACAAGGAGATAGAGTCTTCTGTGCAAATCCACTCAGAAGAATTGCAGCGGCGCCTCGATGCTATGGCAGAGGAGATGGAAATTATGCGACAACAGATGGCCTCTTTCAAAGAACGTGCCGAGACTGCAGAGGATGAGACCACACAATCAAGAAAGTCGCTAGCAGAGATGATCGAAGCCCTTCGCCAAGAACGCGCAGCAAGTGCTGCGGCCTCTGCCACTGAAATATCCAATTCAGGTGGATCTAACGATGACCCAGCGAAGACCCTTTGTGGCCACCACACTTTGGCTGATAATGCTGTCGCAGCAATTGGCACTCCAACGAAGAAATTTGACCCAGGATCTTCAAAGGGCAAGGAAGAAAATTCTCCTCCAAATATCTCAACTTCGTTGCAACGGCGCCAATACCTGGAGGAAGCAAGTCCCTATGCATCCATATTTGGAGTTGTTCTCTTTGGAGTTGGTCTAATGGCCTATCTCAATGGGTGGCAAAAATTGGACAAGTAAATTGTTTTGGCTATGTCTTCAGTTCCTTGTTTGAGACATTGTTTCCCTGCAAAAATCGGCGCCCAATTCGGCTGATCAGCCAGCATGGTCATGTCGACGATTGTTCTCACTTGACGACTTGATTTTTTTGTATTCTAGGCCTGGTCTACTAGCTGATGAGCCTAGTCACTTGGTACCTTTGGGGTTTGGTGTTGGTTAACATGCCAGTCATATTGCATAGTGCATATTGTGGCTTTTGCCTGTTTTTTTTTGTGTCATGACCTTTTTTAAATTCGAGCCAATAACGATCCTTGGCGTCGAATGTCCTGATCTTTTAAACCTCGGGTTGAATTCGACCTTTTCCCTTTTCTTGCAACGCTTCCCTGTTTTCATATCATGTCCCATCAGTTTAGCCTATACGGTCTTTATTTCTTATCTCCTTTTGAGTCTCCTATCTTCTTTTTACTGCTTTGGCTCTTCGCCTTTCAAAGCGCTGGGGTATACTTCATTCACTGTACATGATGCAATTTTCTAAGGATGGCCGATGACCTTGAGCCTGTTTTGATTCGTTTAATTGACAATAAACCCTTACAAGTATTTTGAGCATTATCGATTATCTCCTGCGAGCGAAACCTTATGGGGCGTTCATTTCAATCACCTAGGATTGATTCCTACATACTAGGCAATGTAAATTTTTCATTCATCCCTAAAATGATTGCACATGGAGCTAGCAGACGGTGTCACATCCGTGAGATTCCTCCAGAATTTCGAAGGCCTTGGCTTGGCACTTTTACCGAGACATGCAAATTATACATGTGCTCTTTCATAGGCTTTTATGAGTATATAAAATACTAAATCTAAAGTATTTTCTGGCCCGGGATACTATTGCCATACTACTAGTGACTACTGGAGTAGTGTGAGCTTTACCACCAAAGAACCACATTAACTAGGTACCCAACTAGTACATTGATGTAATGTACTAGTTGGTAACCACATATTACCAGCTATAGCATAGCTTGCTTGTGGTCAATACTATTAGCAAATCAGGTAAATCAAAGATCGAAGGGCAGAGATACCAAGCTTGGATATTTAAATCCTACCATTAAAAAGCTCCTTTTGGCCGCTATTCAATATGAGTTCACACCTAGGCTGATCTTTTATGCGCGCTCCTAACCGAGGCAATTTTACCGCCCTAACTAGAGTCCTTCAATGGGGGACTCAGCTTATTTAGAATAGATGGGCTAATACCACAAGAGAAAACATTCCAGGCCAAACATACCTATGTGGCTTCTAGGTAAAAGAAGTTTTGTCTTCGCGGGGAGTGGTACCACCTCGGCCTAGTATAATCGTTAAACTTGGACTCGCTGGGGTATCCTTTGTCTGGTTAACCACATTCAACTAAGTACTACTGGGAGGAACGCAATTATAACCATCTGGCACTTGAGCCGTGTGTATTCAAGATTGAATCTATATTGAAAATAACTACTACCTAGGTAGTAGTACAATTAATACTTAGTATTAGTATGTGGGGGGGGGGGGGGGGAAGACCCGCTTGTGGAACTGGGGTAGATCCATCTGGCCAAGCTACCCAAGGCTGTTGGAAGTATGTACGGAGTTAGACTAGACTATTTGGGATTGTTCTTCGTACCTTCGCCCTGAAACTTCAATACTAAGCGGTTGAGTATCAAATTATATCCCTAATATATTTTTTGGGTATTATCTTTCTTCTCCCTCACTTCCACATGATCAGGCAATATGACCAAACAACGTGACATCAAGTCTTGTTACTCATGCCTCAGGCATTAGTTGAACGTGATGCCGTCACACCAGGTTACGTAACCCACACTCCCGGGGGTTTCTCCACTTCGGGACTGACTTCACCCTCTATCTCCTTCTCCTTTACATCCTTAGTGCCTCTTCATCTTCTGTCTTTCGGGTGTGTGTATTGGCTGTGGCCGTCGCTTTATTTTCTATTGACCGGCGGTGCTGCTCATTGTCCTCGATGAGTGGCCGCCTATTTGCTATTCGCCAACCGTTGGATTGGTCAACCGTTCCGTCTGTCAGCAGTTGTCATACAACGGGAGTTCTAGGTGTACACTGCACAGGACTCCTATGAACACTTAGCACCTGCGATATTTGTTTCCATTTCTCTCCAGCCCCTAATTCACTCAGTCCCCAACTAGCTACCAGACATGCGGCCACCACGTCTTCTTCTCCTACTCTTCTGCCTAATCTTCTTACCTATCCTTCTCACTCTCTTCTCCGCCTTATCCTCTTCGAAGGTCGCAACTCCGAACACGCTCGCTGGACGGACATCTGGGTTGCACGCACTATTTTCCTTCAACATTCCGACCTCGCTCTTTCCCCCATCTGCCATCATCAGCCTCACCGATGATAACTCAACTTTCTTCCTTGCTCGCCCCGCAGCTTTCGGCCCACCTTTACCAGGCAAAGGCTTAAGTGGCCGCCTTTGGGTAGGCACTGGCTTTGGAGAACCAGGACTTGCTACGGAATTAGGAGGAGAGCTAGGATGTTCTGATATTCCAGGTTGGGGCGAGGGAACCGGTCATAAGAGCCAGGACGCGCACCCAAGGGGTACGGAACAGAAATTCAACAGACCCGGTAGTGGTACGATGGATGATGTAGCTGTTCCACAAACCCGGAGCCGGCTGTCATCGCAAGTGGAGTCTTCCCACCAGAATGAGCGTCACAATGGCGCTCCTCTTTCCACAATGGATGGCACTGATGATCATTTGCATCGCCTTGTACCGCAGTCTGGCGCTTCAGAAGTGGGGGCGACCCAGAAGTATGATGACTATGGGCAAAGCAAGCAACCTGCCCATGCCGATATTCAGTCTTTACAAGAGACGGCGGAGATCCAAGGGAATGTTGTGCTCTTGAGTCGTGGGGGATGCGGATTTTTGGAAAAGGTCAAGTGGGCCCAACGTCGAGGTGCCATTGCAGTGATAGTGGGGGATGATACCCGCGGTGGGAATTTGGTGACCATGTACGCACGGGGGGATACATCGAACATAACCATCCCGGCTTTATTCACGTCCCATACCACAGGCCACCTTCTCTCTTCATTGATACCAGATCATTCAGCCGCAGCTCATGGGCTCGGGGATACCCTGAAATCACTCCAGGCCAAGCTTTCTGGCCAGGACAATGTCGACGTTCAAAAAAACGCAGCAACAGCAACTTTACCTGCGGGGAATACGCCGACTCACTCTTTAACGGGCCCTCCTACGACCAATGAGCGACCTGCTACCGTCGTTCAACCAAGTGGCGGGTTTTTCCGCAGACTTGGCTCCTTGCTAGGGATACGTAATAGGCATGAAAGCTCTAGAGTCGGGGGAGACAGCAGACGTCCGCCCAGTAGCGGAAATCTCGACTGGATGTCTGGATCTTGGGAATCTGTTAATTCTCGATCAGGATTTGTTAGGAGCTCGAAGGATAACTACCGCCACCGCGGCAAAACGGATGAAAAGTCGACCAATCACCAAGTTGGTCTAGTATCTGAGAGTGTTGACGGAGATGATTTTGTTATTGGGGTTCAAGATTGGAGAGACCCGGATCTGATGCCACCTCGTGGAAGCACACTCCCAACGCCTAGCACCTCCACGAGCGGAAAGGAAAGCTCAAGGACCTTGGCTCCAGAAAATGAGATTGAATCGGGCTTCAACATCCTACGTGGTGGGAGTATTACTCCTGGCAGTGGCGAATATCAAAGCATTGACAAGTCTACGGGTAGCGTCCATGATGCCAGTACGAAAGACTTGGAAGTGCAACCCATTTCCACCAAAGAAGAATCCAACCAAATCGGCAAAGGGTGGTTCTTTAGTCATTTTGGCTGGGGATCCGATGATTCGAAACAGGCGGCTCAGCCTTCTGCCTCCCCTCTTTCGCAATACTCGCCTGTCAACCAAAAGACCCAAAGCGTGGCACAGTCCTCAACCACCACGAAGCCTATGTTGATGGAGCATGAAGGACTCTGGGTTACACTTACGCCCACCAGCATGTCAACCAGCCCGTTTTTTGATACACTTTTGGTCCTCGTTATTAGTCCGCTATTAACATTGACCGTTGTATACGCTTTGTTGTTGCTTCGTTCCCGAATTCGGCGACGTCGCTGGCGAGCTCCGAAATCCGTTGTCGAGCGCCTTCCTGTTCGAACATACCACACGATCGCCAGTATATCCTCCTCGTCTAGTTGCAGCTCTTTGAGGAACGTTAGCCCAGGGCCTATTACACCGGCCTCCCCGCTGCTTGGCAGTGGACATGGCTCATGTGCACCTCGACCGCCCCGATCGCGCTCTCAGACTATGGCCGGGATGACCGTTGACCCATCGATGACACCAAAAGAAGAAGAGCCATCCGGCCTTCAGTCAGGATCGATTTTGTGGCGACGTAAGTATACTGGTAGACAGGTGGAATGCGTTGTTTGCCTCGAGGAATACGTTGATGGGCAAAGCCGTGTCATGAGCTTGCCCTGTGGGCATGAATTCCACGTAGACTGCATGTGAGTGGCTATTTGAAACAAATTGTTCTGCACCAAACGCCCCTTTCTAACAACACTGATTTAGTACCCCGTGGCTTACCACCCGTCGACGAACTTGTCCGATCTGCAAAGGAGATGTTGTTCGCTCCATGGCGCATTCCGCTGGTGGTGATGGCCGCGAGCCCAACGTTCAATCACCTGAGAACCATAACCAAACTCCAGATGTGCGGTCCGAAGTACCTTCCGCGCCGCTTCTCATTAACAGCTTGAGTGATGAAACAGATACCGAGCAGCATGCGGGTCTTGATAGACATGCCAGCTCGGCACCCCAGTCAAGCTGGAGAAACTTGGCTACCCTCAGCTTTTCTGCACTCAGTGGCGATACCATTTGGCACCAGGCTCGCGCGGATCGGAACCGCTGATGATCTTAAGAACCCCATGCTTTTCTGTTTCATATTTCTACCTATTCTTCTTTCTGTAGTTACACTGTGGTGTGTTTTTCTTTGCCACATCCACGCATGCTGTATTAGCGACTGTTGACTTCCCTTACGTTATGGTTTGAACTTTGAACTACGGGGCGTTTAGCGGGTACTTGACAGAATATTCGGCGGTTGACACGAAACCGCAGGATCGGTCATTTGTCATACTAGTATCTTTTCTTCGTTGAATTGGAGACTAGTGGATATCTTATACAGAGGTCTTGCTATCCCTTTGAAAGGCCCCGAAATTTGAACTTTTGTTGTAGATTGTGTCGCGGCTATTCAACGCACACGGCTGCATGTAGGACTGACCATGATCCTAGGAATGTACTAGATCACTTTCATGCACCAGGATATTTCTTTCTAATAAATATCATTTGGCTTTTGATAGCCCGGAGCGTACATTAACACAGACAAAATAAAAATCCTGGCATTGCATTGTGAATAGTAGGTATCATTACGGTGATCGCTCAGTTCTAAGGGAGTCAGACCTTGATTCATATAGCAATGATGCCTACCTTTCTTCTCCTCCTCCTCCATCCACCCTTCCCCCTCCCCCCTACTTGGCATCCAGTTTACAATCACTTACGTCTGCATTGTCTTCATCTAAACAGTGTAGGGATCATCCAGTGGTCTATCGAATGGACCAGCAGAACAGTCGGACTACTGCTCCGAGACACGGTGATAACACCGGGCTTCATCAAGTCTCGAGATATCCCAGCCCTGAAGAAGCCCAAAAATCCTACGACTACCAACCAGACTCTGTTTGTTCTTACACTCACCTACCTCGAAATCCTTACACCCTTCCAGGTCAGCTTCCTTACGACAGCTGGGGGAGTTCCCATATCCACCCCCAGTATTCACATTCTTACTCCCCATGGTTAGGCTATCCACAGGTTCCTTATTCACCTTTACCAGAACTCCACGGGAATCAACCTGGAGCAACATTGGCTCGCGGATTTAGTTCCTGCCCCAACCGGCCCTCACTGCTGGGTTCAGTCCATGGAGAAAATCAGCTCCAGTATGAACCCTACATACCCGTCGTATCTTCTGCTGAATCAGGCCAAACTCAGAGAGAAGAGATTTATGTTTCCAGAAGCTCTGAGATCAATCAGTCCCAGACATCGCATCGAACGCCTTCATTTCCAGTACTAGCTTCTTCTTCTTCTTCTTCTTCTTCTTCTTGTTGTTCTCCTCCTCCTCCTCCTCACTCGTCTCGTCCTTTGGTGCCAACCGTGGCTCCATTCGAACCATCTTCGGCAAGACAAGCTACAAAAAACCTCCAGCCTATCATATCTCAAAGTCTTGGCTCTTGGGCACCGAAAGCTTTCGGGTCTGTTGAAGCCGCAGGGCTGGGTATTCAAGATTTCTCTCAGTTTCCGCATACTCATACTCAAGTCACATCTATAAGGGCAGATCTCTGCACAAGAGAGGTGGAAGCATTGGACCCTATGCTCAAAGGGGTTGAAAATATCAGCGAGTATCCTAATGCTGGATCTCGTTCCAGAAAAGCGTCCCGCACATATACCTGTCCTCGTCCTATTGACGCAGCCCTGACGGACTTTATACCTCTCGCTCAAATCGGTACAGCCCAGGCACAACGCGAAACAGGCTTTAGCCAGGGTCCCACGGGCCATCGCTCCGCTCTTGACGCTAAATATACAGACCCTGAAATCCTCACGATCAACTACGTGAAAGACAATTCTTCTTCTGTTGTGGTATGCGTTCCTCCTGGTATTGAATGCTCGGGTGAACGTAGGTTGCAAACACTCATGGTTATGGACACCGAAGCCAGGATTCTGGATCATCCTTCAGCACAGCGAGTCGAACGACGAATTGAGATGCTTCGACAAAATTCGATTGGCGGTGGCCATACTTTCAATAGGACAATATACGGAGACGAAGACCATTTGCTACCGATAGCCATTGAGGCGAAGCGTCAAGACTTCAAGCATTCCAATCTAGATCAACGTTTGGTCAATAATACCCACATTACACCTAGTGACATACTATGGGGTCTATTCAACACCGTTCGGAACCAAGAAAGCGAGAAAGAATACCATGATATTCTGTCAGATCCAGGTCACAGGTTTTGGAACACTTCCCCAAGTAGTTCTGTGCCGCTGCCTACTCGCATCCCATTTGCTGATTTCCGAAATCGACAACTGGTGTCAGTGTTCGAAATAGCCTTCAAGAACTTGCGGTGTTATTCCGATGGATATTCAAACTTTCAACATCCCTTATCTCTTTCCTTGTCTGACCAGGCTTATGCAAAAGGCCCTTCCTTGCCATATGATACCAATCCGGTGCATCATCAAGGTATCCCTGACTGGAATATTCCAGAAATTCGGGACAATTTCCAGATTTATCGCGATTTTCGAAATAATTCTTGTCATGTGCCCTACATGGGCTATTGAGCTTAATCTATCTCTCCAACCCTCTCGATCTGCATCGGGCGTAACTCCTCGCCGCATCTGTTAGCTCTACGCAGAAACCGCGGGAAGTTGATAGTTTGAAAGATTACTGGGATTCAATCGTCCAACTTCCACCAAACTCCTCATTCATAGAAGCATCACACTTCACCCAGGTGTAGTGTATCTGGTCGGGGAGGGGGAGGGGGTCGACCTAGCGGCCTCGAAAGTTCTTTGCAAATTTGGCCAACATCCTTGTTTTCTTCAGAAGCCAAAATAACCATGAGCCGTCACCATGGGAGTTAGATCAAATCCTACGAGCTTCTTTCACCGATCAAGTACTGATTCTCCGTATTACTAGGCCTGTTTGTCAAAAAGATTTGATAACTTACCTAATCCCTAAGAAGCGCCCTCTACACCCACTCCATGCTGTTGCTTGTTGAATTATCACAAGCACCCGACAGTTCATCCTCACCCATTCTCCAATCGCGGACAAGTACTTTGGCCATGGCATCCTTTTTGTTTGATACGAGGACGAGGGCATACATGACGCGGGTGATACAAGTAACTACTGTTATTACTAAAACTTGACCTAGCCTTCCGCATGATGCCTTCACGTCTAATAAAAAGGCCGCGGAGTAAATTTGGTTGGACGTAGCCGGACTTCTAGACTCGGGGTGTGGACTTTTGATATTTCATATCAAAGGAATTGCTAAGGCTGTGGCATGAGAGACAGGATGATATACCCAGTGGGAACAATAGACTGCGGATGTGAATATGCTGGGGATCAGTTTCTATCTATGCACGGCGATGTCTACTCAAGATAAATGCGACTCCAGAATATTCAAAAATTAAAATTCGTTTATCTTTTTCGTCCACACCCTCGAACTTCGGCTGCTAATACAAGATGAGTGCTGGGCATACAAACACACAAAGTCCCTTCTTCCCCTGTATCGGGAGGATTTGAGCGCCAGTATCATCCATGAGGAACTAGTTACCTGAATCTATAGTATAGATTCAGTTACAGGAGCAGAATGAAAAGTGCATGTATGAACATAGTATTATTGCTAACAATCAACAAGAAGCTACCACAAAGGATAGATATTGGAGATACGAATAAGATCGCATCGAAAAAGCGGGGAGCAATAACTACTAAATTCTCTTTCCCCTTGCATCATTAGTTCCATCTTGAAAGGCTTGATACCAGCGTGGGAAACTGGATTACTAATGAAGCACAAGACTGAAATCAAAGGTGGAATTAAACGAGCCACTTCTCATGAGAGAAGTGGGAAAAAGAACCATCAAAGACCCTAGGTAAAGTAACCCATGAACTGAAAAGCAAAAAAATAGGATGGGGGGAGGGAAAGATTGCAGGATGTGTAAGGGCAATGAAAAAGAAATTGCTCAAGCCAATCACCGAGACGCCGAATAACTTGTAGAGATGTGTATTGCGAGCCATAAGACAAAAGAAATGGCGCAGAAAAAGTAATACAGGATGAAAGAACGAGGGTCTGCATCGTAAGAAGTTGAGCTGATCTAGCAAGAGACAAGGTTGATATGATGATCATTCAATGCTGCGCAGGCGAGCATTGTACGGTGAGGGTGGAAAGCCGTGCCAGCGATGGGAGAAGAACGATTATGGTGAAGGAAGCTCGAGTAAGGTTCGAAAGAGGAGAGATAGGTGCCGTCAACATTGTAGGTCCTCACCTCGTGACGGTTTGTGCCCCTGGAAGATTGGTTAATAAAAAGATCTGCCAAATTTCAGGAATACTGGAGAACATACATGCTGAACACAGGGGCATGTTCATGTACGCTGAGTGTCCGCAGCGTGTCCTTGGTTGCGTATATGGTCGAGAGTGCATTGTCCATGCGAAGATCCCATAATCGAATCTCGCCGTTGCGACTGCCAGAAATGAGCTCTCGCAAGCCGCCACGTTGCATATGCACATTTGTAATCCATTGCTTGTGCTCACGCCAAACCTTGACCATAGACGTTGTCGGCTTCAGTCGCTGGTCAAAGACACGGACAGCTCCGTCGCCGAACCCAGCCACGAAAATATTGCCAGCAACTTGGTCAGAAGTCAAAGACGTTATGCAAGAACCGGAGCGCGCAGGGATATCCTATTTAAGAGCAAATGGTCAGACTCGGGTGGTATGAAAGAGCGCGCTAGAGGAACAAACTTACATTTGTGCAGACTTCAGTGGCTGCGTTCCACACCCGAATGACTTTTACATCACCTGCCACAAGAGCTTTGCCTTGACCTTGTTGCCAGTCTAGCACAAGACCGGCATTGCGATTGCTGGGGAGTAGCTCTGGTAAAGCCCGGAACGCGGTTACGACTTCAATCCGCCCAGAAGATTCGTAATTTCTGTAGAGCTTAAGTACACCATCGGAGGAACCAGTCAATAGAAGCGCCTGGTCATCTTCGTTGATGTATCGAACTTCATTAATCTTTGATCCAACGGGATTATCGTTGGAGAACTGGTTCAGTCGTTTGTGGCTCTGCCAATCCCAAATCCTATTCAGAAAGATAGTCAGCATTGAGTTCCTTGAATGAGGTATAAATGTTTCCATGAATACTCACGCTACGGTGTCGCGATCATCTGCAACAGCAAGATGATCCTCAAATTGATGAAAACACATCTTCAAAGGCTGGCTACTATTGGTAAGAAGAGCAGTTGAGTGATCCCAGCGGCTCGTCCCAGCCTTACTCTTCAAGGGTTGCGTTTCTGCGATTATCTTCTCGTTGCGGCTACGTCTCCAGAGACGCTCATTGTAGTCCGAGCTACCGGGTTCGTCGGGCTCGTTTGGTTTCATTTGAGGTTCACGGAAGTACTTTGAATAGGTAAGCAAATATTGACATCTGGCTATGGGGCTTTGAATGGGGTTGATAAATGGAATGGGATTACCTCTGTGGACCAGTCCAGAAATCTGCTCTTGAGTGGGATAATTGGCACTAAATCGGGGCTCTTAGCTTCGAAGCCTCGTGAGCTTGGGACAGGGGCCTGGTGATATGCGGTGGCCGGGGCGACATGGTCGTTGACCTCAGGAGGGCGAGTCCACTCAGGGGGTGCGCGGCCGCGAGGGGTGATGGGCATGCGGCTCTTAGACGGTGAAGATGGGGGTGAATTTTCAGACCCTTGTTCCCCCGATGCCGAGCCACCAAAAGCAAGATTTTTAAGAGAGGCAGCAACGCTGGCAGTACGTCGGAAGCCTAGGGAAAGATAGCCCTCCTGCTTGGAAGATGTTGGCGTGGAAGCCGGTGGGGTCGAAGGTAACACGGCAGACTTCTTTGCTTCGGGTCGGTCAGAAATTTGCAGTTTTTGCGAGAGGCGATATGTGAGGTCGAGGATCTCAATTCTAACTTTATCGGCGACTATTGCCATTGGCGACTCTAGAAGAGCAAAATGAATGAAGTCGACTATAACACCGGCGTCTCTAGAAATATCGGGATGAGGATCAACAGAGAAGATCAAAACTTGTTTCCAAAGAGCTCCGAATGTGGTGTTGCGGGAGAGCTGGTGTCGTTTTGAGTCAGAAACCTGGTCGCTCTTTTGAATCTCGGAACGGCCAGTTTCAGCTTGAAGTCGATGCACCAGGGACTTTTTCTCGTCTTGTAATTCGTCATACGCGGCGACTAAGAACTTGTTTTGGTAACGCTTGACAAATGTCGAAAAGAAAACAAGAAGCTCTTTTCGCACAAGTACACTTCCATCTGTTGACATAGGCAGAACGGATAGGGCCAGTGACTCTTCAATTTGCGCAACTTGATCCGTTAAATCGGGAATACCGAGGAATGTTGTCACTGCATGAAGCATCGCCGCACGAACCTCCGGGACCGGATCAAAATTCAATTCACAAAGTTTCGACGGAGCAGAAGAGCGTATACCCATCCATTTTGCTTCAGGGAAATCACACCAAAGCATGCTGAGGCATAGGCATGACCATTGTCTTAGAAGCGGATTCTCAACATCCCCCAGATGTCTTAAACATGAATCAAATAATTCGCCGGACAAGCAAACATTCTGACCCTGGGGATAGTTTTTGCAGAATATTGAGACGATGAATGCACACATGGCACGGTGCTCGCTGGCATTACCAACAGGAATGGGGGAGGATGGGTTAAGTATGGAGATGAAGTAATGAATTCCGTTGTCTTTTAAAAGATCGTTCTGAACAGTGTGGTCAACAGCCATGATTCTGGCCCAAATGAAAACCATGACAGGTTTGAGCTCTTGCGCAGCCGATTGCAGCAGCTTAACCACATAAGGAAAAATGCCGATGCTGAGGGCAAGATGGACAGCCCAGGGTCCCAGGTCCAAAAATTTACTAAGCAGAATCAAGGCTCGTAGTCGATGCGCCTGACTCAAAAGCACTTGCAGTACGATGGGAAGTTGATCAGGTGGATTCTTTTCCGTGGGGCCAGAGGAAAGATAGACTTCGAACGCGGTAAGTTGCTCAGCAAAAAAAGTAGAATGCTGATATTCGTACTGCCGGCGACCTTCTTCTTGGTCGATCAAAGCAGACAACTGTGAGAGCACCATCTCAACCGCAAGGTCCCAGCTCTTCCATAGCGGGTGGTGATGGGTCTCTGGGAGTTCTGGTGTTGAGATAGGGTGGCACTTGTAAGTGCGCATAATGCGCTCACTGAGTAAGAAATTACGAAAAAGAGCTGCAACCATAAGATCCTGTCGAAAAAGCTTCTTGAAGAGAGCGCGAGGGAGAGTATTCCAGGCGATGGTATCGGTAATAGCAGTGAAGATCCAATTAAGTTCTCCGAGCGGACTTCGGCGGTCTTGGAGACGGCCGGGAACCCGAAAGTCATCGATTGAGATATCTGTTCGGAGGGGATTTTGTAATATGAAGAACCGTAATGCAATCTCGATCGGAGTTGTCAGACAACAAGAGAAAAGATCCGCTGGCAGGTCTGGATTGGTAGGCAGTGACTCATTTTTCTGGCAAGCCGCAAGAAGAATGCAGTCACCATAGTTCTGTACGATCGCGTTTGGATCCCGCTTTTTGGCTTCGGAATTCTCCTTCTCGTGCTTTTCCACAAATGTATGGAAATTCGAAACGATATTACCGGCGTGAGATACATCAAAGACGAACAAACTGGGACCAGCAAGCCAGGACTGTAAATCATAGAGAGGCACGGGGATGTACTGAGTGTAATTCTTGTTGAAGACCCAAATTTCACCAGACTGGGTGGGCAGAGGAACTCCGTGGCCGTTGTAATGGAGAAGAACTCGCTCGTCTTTAGCATTTCGGCGCAACGAAATGCAAAACTTCTTGGTTTCATCCACTGAAGGGTCGAGATACTGCTTGTACCTCGTTCGAAGACTAAGAGTCTCGTACTGCTCTTGGAGCTTCTTGCCGATCTGCTCCATGATTTTGTTTTGGCCCCCGCCAGTGGTCGAGGTAGGATCCACCCAGCATTCAAGCTTTGAAGTCGGATTTGTCTTGACGACATCCGGAGGGTCAACACCGATGTTCAGACAAATCGCAAGGGCCGCCGACACAGTCTTCAATCGATCCTTCATGCGCCAGTCTTGGCTTGGCCAGCTTCCAACGGGGTCTCTAGGGATGCCATTGGTTTCGTGGCGTTTCTCCGTGAAATACATGTAGAAATTCTGACAGAATGGATATTAGTTCCGACAATAAACGCCCGCATTCCACTGATTGGCGCATTCTTACCGAGTGCAAGATCTTGAGATATTCACTGGATGTATATTCCTCCTGCCATCCATGTCGCATAGCAAAGTCCTCTTCCTCATCTGCCGATTTATCGAATACAGCCCGGCTTGGACCATAGTCGCTTCGTGCTCGTTTCAGCATGGCCGGGCGGCTGGTCTCGGCCCTCCTAGGAGAGGGCCGACGGGGCGGCGGTGTATCTACCCCAGCTGCCGCATTCTCGCCCGCGGAGCTCGTGGGGCGAACAGGTGGTGCTAAAGAGGGTTGCTTCTGTTCGACGGTGGTAAAGGAACGATGGTGGCTACTCAGTGGAGTTGGAGACCTTTCGCGGGCGGGGATAGTTGCATCTAGCCCAGGGCCGAACGCGACTCGAACTGATTTATTGCTGCGGCGGGGCTCACTTGACCCATTCGTGGCTCCTTGGTGAGTATTGTCTTCCATTTCTGCAGTGGGATCCCTCATGTTGTAGAATCGGTCATCGTGTGACGTGAGAGGCGGATGGTGGATTAGGTAGGACGGTCGCGGGGAGTGAGTTGTCGGGCGCAGAGCAGAGGCAGGAGGAGGCCCAAAACGACAGCTCTCAGATATAGGTTGGTCACACACGAGGTACCAGGTGGACCTAAATTAGGGATGTTAAAGGGAGCAAAAATCAAAATTAAAAGAAAGAAAGAGGCAGAGCGAAGAAGGGAGTCTACCACGCGAACATCGAAGCTCGAGTGAGAGCTTCTGGAGTCTGGCAAACCGTTGCGGTCCGGTTCTGGATGCCCGGATTATTAATGGCCCGTCCTGCCGGCCACGAGAGATCGGCTCCACTTGGTATCACTTTGATATTGATAATACGGAGTACGGAGTACTGAGTCTGGATATAGACTACTAGTAATAGTATTACTACTGTTTATGATTGGTGGGGCTTTCAGACAACTATTTCTTGTAGCTATACAGATCCAGTTTGGAGGAACTGGTAACCTAAGTAGCCCTTATTAAGAGAGATCTACTGAATAGTCACTAACTTGACTAGTAGTGAGAGGCTAGAAGGTAGAGGAGTGTCTACTATAGAAGACTAGGGCACTCTTAGTATGACTACTACAACTACTAGTAGTAGTTGTACTAATTACAGAGATACCCAATACTGACCGACATAGCCGACAACTTGCCGTTCATAAACTCTTTTTTCACTCCTACTAGGTAGTAGGAGTAGTACTCCTTGTGAGAACACTGTCTGAGACATTTAATATTAGGATCGGGGTAAAATTATGTAGTATAGACTATACTATAGTAAAGCGGTTTCACATCGATCAGCAATTCATGCAGGACAAGAGACATAACAAATTTCCTGCCCTGGATACTTATGGTCCTCACAACTGAGATTGGATTTATGAGGATCCTGATATCCATCTATGTAGCAGTATGTACTCCGTACTACTTTATACGTTTAAGTCAGTACCTACAGAGCACAGATTAAAGGGTACTCTGTACTCTATTGTATCTGGTCAAAGTTATAACTAGTAGGGGTGTCATCATGGGCTGGAGGAAAGGGTTTTCTCGGCGTTTTAAGTCTAATTTTAGGGGCTCACAAATCTAACCGAGAAGAACGCTCAGGGCTTGTGGTCAGCGATCTTCACCCGTTTCAAATTCCTCTGTGATAGGTGTTCCATACTCCCGCCCCCCCTTTTCTTCGAACATTAAAAAACCCGAGGTTTTTAGGCCAGCTGCCCTGGGTGGCTACCGGGATACCTATGGGGCCACATGCTTGACCGTAGCAGAGTATAATGCCTGTGACTGCGATCGAGTCAATAATACGGAGAAGGGAGTAGGGAGTACTTGCTGGCAGGTTCTTTGCACGTTGTGGGGTGTGGATCGCCTGTGCAAGTAAGTGGTGCGTGCATTGCCGTCATTGGGTATTTTTCGGACTGTACGATTATATTATACTCCGTAGTGTATGTACATTGGCCAAGGACGAAAGAAAATAGCCCCGCGGGCTTAATTATAGCAGTGACAGCCTAGACTGGAAGGATCAATCTCGACAGAAGATATGAACTACGTATGGATATACTCCTAACTTAGTAATTGATTACCCCCCCCCCCCCCAAGAATCAACATTATTTTGGGAAAATATGTGCTGGACTAGATAAACTTTGGATTGGTAGCGCTCTCATTCCACATAGCAACATTCCTTTGAACGGATGACCAGGAGAAGGGAGGAAGAACAAAATAGGAGAAAAACCAAAACAAAAACAAGACGAGAAGAGTGGCAGACAGACTTGAAGAAAGCACTTTTAATAATTTCGTTTTTAAAAGGAATTACAAAATTGAAAAATCACATTTCTTCCTATAAAGTACAGAAGGTTGGGAATCACCTTGTGAATTAATTTGTCCATAGGTACTTAGGAAGGAGACCGTTGGTGGTTGGGTACTACCACTACCAAGTACGGAGCACCGCTAAGTAAGTACTTTGATGCCCCCTGAGCACGGAGTATGCAGCCCCATATTCTTCATCCGTCTCCTCCACTCACACACACGGGTGACTGCCAGCAAATTGTCACTTCTTCCTCATTTCCTCCCTCTCCCCCTTTATACATACTACTCCTATGCTTATGAGGACGTCGTGTTCATTTCATAATTCTCTCCCCCCATACTTTTATTTTTTATTTTTATTTTTTATTTTGTTTATTTTCATTTCAATCTCATTTTCACATTTGTCTTATCCTTTCCTTCTATAGACTCTATCAAAAGATTTCATCTTTTTTTTTTTTTTTTTTTTTCGAGGGCGCTCCTCTCCCGGACGAACTCTTGGCGGATGGATACTCTCGTTCCTTGTGGTTCCTGGTTCAGACTCCACATCTGAGAAAACACACCTCCCTTTCCACAACTTTCCCCTCTCCCAACCCCAACCCAGCCAACCACCTCTCCTTTTACGGTCTGATCTTCGAATCTATCAGACCGTGGATATTAGTGCTGGGGGGAAGAAGATTGCAATCCGCGGCGCATCCCCACTCTCACCTGTGGGCGCGGATTCTCCCACTTGCGCCGTGAACGACCCATTACGACCCATTTACGATGGCCTTTTTGTTTAAATCAAAGAAAAACCAACAGGGCACTGCCCTGCCTGCGGCGACAAGAAATGTCCATACCTCCGAGGGCTCCCCGTCGACCGCAACACCGCCCCTGTCCAACGGATCCAAGGTTGAAGGAAATGCCTTCGCGCAGACTCCAACCCCCAGTAGCAGCTACAACAACTCTCTGAACTCCGCTACAAGCCCGACGAGTCCTGATCCCGTGAGAATGCGACAACGTGCCGAGTCGGAATCCCAGGTAAGCTTTCCGCTGATCTTGATGATGGGCACTTGGCCAAAAAGGAAATAATGACCTCTAACCCTGGCGGTCCTTCACAGGTCCAACGACCGCCGCAAGGTCCCAATGGTGTCCCTCCGCACAGTCCGAATTCATCTCTTTATCCGTGGTCGCAGCGTCGTCTCAACTTCTCAACGCCTCAAACGAACCCCTTTCCCCGCTATGGCGCCGCCATTAATTCAGTTGCTTCAAAGGAGGGTGATATCTATATGATGGGAGGTCTGATCGATGGCTCCACCGTTAAGGGTGACCTTTGGATGATAGAAAGCAGTGGAGGTAGCTTGTCGTGCTTCCAAGTCGCCACCGTATCGGAAGGACCCGGTCCCCGTGTTGGCCATGCCAGTCTGCTGGTCGGAAATGCGTTCATCGTCTTCGGCGGTGACACCAAAATCAACGAAAATGATGCCTTAGACGACACTTTATACCTCTTGAATACATGTACGTGACCAGGCCTTCCCTCTCCTAATATTCTAGTCTGACGCTGGGTTTCAGCTTCCCGCCAATGGTCTCGCGCAATTCCCCCCGGTACCCGTCCCTCCGGCCGTTATGGACACACGTTGAATATTCTTGGCTCCAAGCTTTACGTCTTCGGTGGACAGGTTGAAGGCTTTTTCTTCAACGATTTGATCGCTTTTGACTTGAATCAGCTCCAAAATCCCGCAAATAAGTGGGAAGTGCTCATTCCAAACAGCCATGAGGGTGGTCCTCCCGAGGGTCAAATACCTCCCGCTCGAACCAACCACACTATCGTCAGTTACAATGATAAATTATATTTATTCGGTGGGACAAACGGTGTGAAGTGGTTCAATGACGTCTGGACTTTCGACCCTCGGGCAAATACATGGACAGAGATGGACTGTGTAGGATTTATTCCCACACCCCGAGAAGGCCATGCGTCGGCTTTGGTCAATGATGTGATGTATGTGTTTGGTGGCCGTACTGACGAAGGTGTTGACCTCGGGGATTTGTCTGCCTTCCGGATTTCCACGCGTCGCTGGTATTCTTTCCAGAATATGGGCCCTGCTCCATCACCGCGATCCGGGCATAGCATGACTGCCTTTGGTAAACAGATCATCGTGATGGCTGGTGAGCCCAGTTCAGCCCCCAGAGATGCCGCAGAACTCAGTATGGCGTACATTCTCGATACCTCAAAGATTCGGTACCCCAACGACTCCCAGACGGCAGATCGCGGCACAGCTTCAGGTACCAGGAAGGTCAGTGTGGAAAAGCAAGGCCCGCCTTCAGGGCGCACCTCCCGTGAGGCTCATAACGCGACACCTGATCAAGGACCCCGTCGCGGGCCAACGCCTTCGCGCGAAAGCCTAGTGCAAGCAGCAAATGGGAGACCTAGTGACTATGGTCCTAACCCCAATCTTGGGCCAGGATCTCGACTTCCTCGTGCCTCCATTGCACAAGCACCTTCCGGCCCCCCACCACCCGGACAAGCTCCATCTCCAGGGCCTCGCCCCAGCGGACCCCAGTCCGGACCCCGAAGCAAGACACCAACAAAGAATGAACGCGGCCATACTCCCACGGTGGACATTCGAGTTGCCAATGCTGATAGGGGTACTGAATCGCCTGTCGCAAAGGATCACCAAGACAGCTCCGCTTCGTCTGGCCAACGCACTCCAACCCAACAGCAACAGAAGATAAATGCCAAGGCAATGGAAGCCGGCGAAGCGGCTCCTTTGATCGCTCCCGCTCGTCAAAGATCGCTGCGCTCACATCGCCAGCGTGGCTCTATGGATAGTGGAGAAGAGTCGGTCCTCGGGCGCCAAGCCAGCATTGATGGCTCAGTTGAATCCCGAGGGTATCGCAACTCTCGAAGCCTAGGCGACGAGCCTCGATCGCCACGACTAACACCCCACCAAGAGGCATTGATTAAAGAGCTTGAGGCTGCCAAAGCTAGAAATGCTTGGTACGCTTCTGAGCTGGCATTGGCGAGGAAGGGCGGTTACGTACCCAATGCGTCCAGCAGTCCCGCCTTGGATGATCGTGCCAGAGACTCCCTTAATGATGAGGATCGTCCTCTAGTTGAGGCATTCCTGGCAATGCGTGCGGAGCTTACCAAAATGCAAGCGACTGTTGACCGCCAAGCAGCCATTGCCTCCAAGCGCATTGCCGAGGTTGAGCATCAACGTGATATAGCTGTTAACGAGGCAGCATATTCGCGTGCAAGACTTGCGGCTCACGGCGGCAGTCAGCGTGGAACGCCTCAGCCTGAGACTCCTCGTGATGGGGAAGACGAACGTCCTGCTGACATGGGGCGCCGTCTTGCTTTGGCGTTGGCATCGCAGTCAGAACTCAAGGCCAAATTAGACGTTTTGACGACTGAGCTTTCTCAGGAGAAGCAAGCTAAAGACCTGGCTGAAGACACCAACGAGGCCACCCGGAAGCGTTTGGCGGAGCTTGAAATGTCGAACAATGCCCTGGAGGCAGAGAACCTGCGTGCTGAACTCCATCGTGCGGAAGCCACTGCTCGGGAGGAAGCCTTGCTTCGCTCTGAGGCAGAAGCCTCTCTCCGGCAGATTACACTTGATAAGGAGGAACTTCTTACGCAGGTTGAAGACCACTCGGGTCGTTTGAAAGACTTTGGAACTAATTTTAGCAGCCTGCGAGAAGCAGTTGCTGCGTCTACTGCGAAGACAACAATTGTTGAGAAACAATTAGATGAAGAAAGAGAACGTCGTGAGGGTTTGGAAAAGAAGCTTCTCCAACTCCGATCTGAGTATGAAGAACGAACAACCGAACTTGAAAATTCCAATCGTCGTCTTCGGGATGCCGAGGAATTGGCTGAAAGCCACGCCAAAGAAGCTGAAACTCACAAGATGGCGTTTGTATCTGGCCTTGAGCGTGCTTCCTCGACAGATTTGGGAGCATCCATTCGTTCTCGGGCTGACGAGAGGGTCGCCGCCCTTGAGGCTCAGATCGAACGGTCTTCGACTCTTGCAAAGGCTAACCAGGCTGCTGCCGATTCTGCTGCCGACAAGCTACGTCGTGCCGAGGAGCGTATTGCCGGGTTGGAGGCTTATCAAGAACAGGCCAGTCGGGAAGGTCTGCAACTGCGTCGACAACTTCAAACAGCTATGAAGGAAAGTCAGGCAGCGACTGCAGAAAGCCGAGATTTGAAGGCGCAGCTGGAATCTCAACAACGGGAGGCTGGTGCCCTAACTGTTCAACATGCAGCTCTCAAGGACCTTCTTGGCGAACGTGGCATCAACCCTGAGAGTCGCCGATCTCCTCGTCTTGAGTCTCCTGGATCCCGATTCGGAACCCCGGAGCAAAGTCGATTGCGAGAACTTGAGCAGCAACTATCTGCAAGCATGAAAGCCCACGACGATATGAAGTCAAGCTTTGAGACTCGAGAACAAGAAGCAGATAAAGCGTTCCGGGAGAAGCTGGAGCAGCTTGAAAATGATTACCAATCTGCTGTCCACTATGTGAAGGGCACTGAGAAAATGCTCAAACGGATGAAGGACGAATTGAGCCGGTACAAGACACAGAATGTCAAGATACAGTCCGATTTAGAAATCGCCCACAAGAGCTTGGAGGGTGCTAGCAACCAGCCAGACGCCCCTGCTGAGTGGGAAGCCGAGCGTTCTCGCTTGCAGAAGTCCATTTCGGACCTCGAGCAGACTACATCCTCTTCTCTGGAAGGCCTAGAAGAGCAAGTATCCCAGTTGAAGACACAGCTCGCGGCTGCTGAGACCGAGAAGACGAACTCACAGAGTGAGCATGAGCGCATCAGGCAAGAAATCATGTCTACTGCGGAGCGCAGCCGTGCCGAGTTGGATCAGCTGAAACAGGAAAATACCCTATTAGAAGCCCGCGCTTCAGATGCAGAAAAGAAGGTGAACATGTTGTTGGAGCAAGTTGAGACTTCGGTGGGCCACTACCGCCGTCAATCACAGCATGGACAGGGTCCTAATGGGATCTCGCGCAGCCATAGCAATGCATCTAGCAACACCGTCGGTGGTCGAGCCCGAGCCGATAGCAATGTTTCACAGGAATCGACCTCATTTCCCGACAACCGTGGCTCTATGGCCTTAGATTCCCTCGCTAACGAACTCGAAGCCCTTCGTACCCATTGGGAAAGTACCAATCGCAACTATCGCCTGAGCAGCCAGTTGGACCTGGAACGAACACCGACCAAGGAAAACAGCGAGGGCCCTGCTCTCATGAGTGACAGCTTAGCAGAATGGAGACGGCGACTTGACGAGGAAGAGCGTGTGGGCAAAGGCAGCCCGGTGAATGCCAGCAACGGTCACTCGCAACCTTCTAATGTGATCTGAGACCCGTGAGTCTTCAGTGCTATTTTCATAGAGTTGTACGACCATGGGCCCTACGATATGCCAAGACGCACTTTCTGAGCGCTTTGCAGTCCCTATCCCCTTTACTTTTCAGTTTACCATCCGCTCAGTTACTTTCGCCTGGATTATGTGGAGCATGGCCATTTTGTATGATGATTCTTCCCCTCTACCGTCGTTCTTTTTTTCCTTTCATGAACGCCGAGGAACCGGATTCCCTGCTTCTGTTGCCTTTTTTGTTTATGCTGTCACTCCCTCTCTGTATCCCTTGTTTCCTTTTATACCCCGGTTTCCCGATGTTCATTGGACTCTGGCTGTACCACTAGCATCTATCTACACGAATTCTTGGTTGTCATCGTCCTTGTTATTATTGTTGTTGTTCTTGTTGTTGCTGTCGTCGTCATCGTTGTTATCGCTGTCCTGTTCTTTTTTATTTTGTTCTACATTTTATAGTACCAAATCACCATCATTGATCTACGAATAATCATCTTTTTCTATCTCTGACTGTCATAGGTCGCCTACCTTTTCAGGCACTGTTGGGTTCGCCATACGGGGTGATCTTATCCCTGATTAGTCTAACCCTTGAACTGCAATAGGAAGCCTTTCTAGAAGTCTGGCGCCGAGTTTCCAGCTGGGTAGACATGACACGGCATAATGGGCATGCAGTTCGGCCTGGGAGGGTTACCGGGGGCAAAAACACAAGACAAAATCGGAAAATCCCGCAGGATCTTGATATCGGTCATCCTCTCTCCTTGTACTCCACATGAAATTCGGATTTGTAGACCGGAAAATTTCGCTGAGACTCATGTCTCTGCAATTTACAATAGTAATTTTTAGATTGGGTATCGAATTCCCATTGTATACCATTTTTATTTTTGTTTTTGTATTCTTTTATTTGCGCAGAAATCATCACTTCAGTCTGTATGAAGTCAGCTGAGGCGGACTCAGATAATGGCCGCGCCCAGAACGCCCGAAACAAGTCAAATGATCGTTTAATACCTACTTTCTGCTATAAATTTTAGTTAGATCATCAAATCAGAATATGATAAATATCTACGTTTCGTTCCCTCATTACATACTATATATCTCTATTTTTATTTCGATCTTATTTAATGTTTCTCTACCGGTATAACTGGATGTCCTATAACTATGTATGCTATGGTAGACCCTATGGTAATTTCAATACCAAATTGCAGCCCAATACAATTACTGTACGGAGTAAGGACTACCTCTAGACTTCTTGTATGCTGTGTTCCATAATCAATACGCTCCTCACTCTGTATTCACTCTGTACTCCGCAATACATTTGGGCGCCACACCACACCGCTCGCGCCCTGTAATTATACACGTCCCATACATTGTAACTCCCGCCCCTTCGCTAATAAAAAATTAGACGCTGCTCACCGACACGGCCTTAGGTACTAACTATTACTGCGACTACTACTACTTACAACCTGCCCACACCTCTCCCCCCAAGTGGCTCCTTCCGCCTCCCCTTTCTCTTCCCTCTCAACCCTCATTCCACGGCCGTCATCAAGGCTTTGTCCTTGATCTTCTCTTTAGTCTCTCCAGTGTTGCATCTGCTTCCTGGTTCTCTGACATTTCTCATTCATCTGTTCACTCGTCTCTTTACCGCCCCTCTCGGCTTTGTACAATACTGTACGGTCGGCATCGGATCACCTCTGTTTGACCCGCCTTTTGCCCTTCAGGTGAGTCGTGAATCTCTGATTTCCATATAATCCCTTCCTCCTCCACCTTCCCTGTGCTATGACTTCTCTCTCTCCCATTTGAAAAACACTTCTTTCCAACCTCCAACTGGTTTAGGTGTGTTGGCCAACTCCTTCCGAGCACTCTGCCCCAGCCTCTCTATTCTGCTCGTTCGTTGGCCTGAGGCTCAACCTGACACAACCCCCTCCTTCAAACTGGCTTGGACTTGGACTTATCGCCTCATCGTGGTCCCATCCTCTCTGTCTTCCCTTCCCCCCACCACTACTTTTTGACCCCACCCTCTCTCTCCTTACTCTGCTCTCCATCAGCCTTCTTAATTTCACCCCACTGACGGTTTCCCAAGAGTTCAGCACGGCTAGTCGCTGTGCCACCCTAATCAGATCAACATGACGACCATGGTCAGTAACGTCTCACATCAAAATTTGCCTACCCTTCCGCGTCTCCTCCCTTCGACATCTTCGTCGCTCAATAAAAGTTGACCTTCCGAAATTTGGTCCAACGAACTTGAAATAAAAGCTAGTCAGCTATATGAGAATTCACTGACATCATCTCCAGGACCTGCGTGTCGGTAACAAGTACCGTATTGGCCGCAAGATTGGCAGTGGTAGTTTCGGTGATATTTATCTCGGTATAATTCATCTCAAATTTTATCCTGTACAGGTTGATAGGAGCTGACGGGGGAGCAGGAACCAACATCATCTCTGGCGAAGAGATTGCCATTAAGCTCGAAAGCGTGAAGGCCAAGCATCCCCAGCTTGAATATGAAGCCCGTGTTTACAAGTCTCTTGCTGGCGGCGTCGGTATTCCCTTTGTCCGTTGGTTCGGTACCGAATGCGACTACAACGCGATGGTGATCGACCTCCTTGGTCCCAGTCTGGAGGACTTGTTCAACTTCTGCAACCGCAAGTTCTCTCTCAAGACCGTTCTTCTGCTCGCCGACCAGCTCATCTCCCGCATTGAGTACATCCACGCCAAATCATTCATTCACCGTGACATCAAGCCAGACAACTTTTTGATGGGTATCGGTAAGCGCGGTAACCAGGTCAATGTCATCGATTTCGGTCTGGCCAAGAAATACCGTGACCCCAAGACTCATTTCCATATTCCCTACCGCGAGAACAAGAACCTTACCGGTACTGCTCGTTACGCCAGCATTAACACCCACCTTGGTGTTGAACAGTCCCGCCGTGATGATATGGAGTCCCTGGGGTATGTCATGCTTTACTTCTGCCGCGGTTCCCTTCCCTGGCAAGGTTTGAAGGCAGCAACCAAAAAGCAAAAGTACGACCGTATTATGGAGAAGAAGATGACTACACCCACTGAGGTTCTCTGCCGCGGTTTCCCCAACGAGTTTGCCATTTACTTGAACTACACACGCTCGCTCCGCTTCGACGACAAGCCCGACTACTCGTACCTTCGCAAGATTTTCCGTGATTTGTTCGTCCGCGAATCCTTCCAGTACGATTACGTGTTTGACTGGACTGTCTACAAGTACCAGAAGAATGCTGCTATGATTGTCGATGCCACAAAGAAGGACAAGGATGATGAGCAACAGCGCCGTCAGGCTGCTGCTACTGCCGCCATGGGCCCTGGTGGCGCTGCCAAGCCTGGTGCCGTCTCGGGCCAGCGCCGCAAGGTTATTGACCGCGGCACTCTCGACAACACTCCGGACACCAACCGTGCCGTGGGAGGAAGTGACAGGATGTGAGTACTTGAAACCTGGTTCCGTGTAGGGAACCCCTTTTTTAAACTTTGCGTTTGGCTGTTTTTATGTGACGCTGGCGTGGAGGACCCTACAGTTCTGAATCTGACTAATCGCATAGTCTTCGGCGTTAGGCTGCGTTCTGCCTCGAAGGGTGCTGCTCTAGGTTATGGACCTTCTGGTGGCCGTTCGAAGCGGGACGATGGGACAGGGGCTCAGTGGTACTAATTGTGTGAAGGGCTGCAGTGAGACCTTTGTCTCCTGTATTCTTCACCCTCAGCCTAAGAAACCCGAGATTCCATTGTCATTCACCGTGGACGCAACATTGCACTCGTCTTCTCGGATTTCTTTTCTCTCCTTGGATTTCCATTCATTCTGCAAACCTCCCACAGCCTTTCAACCCTATCTCGATCAATTTTCGATTTCAACCGTTTCGATCCGCCATTGTTGCTCGCTTACTCGCCCATCCAACTCGTGGATACTGCCATTTTCTTTTGGTCAATTTCCGCGTCGAGTTTTCAACTAATTTTGGCAACCAGTGTTTCTTTTTACTCGGATTCCATGTACCCGGTATTCCCGGGCCATCCGATAACTCGACTTTCGGAACGTGTTTGAATGATGGCTATTCTTGTATCTTCGCCTTCGATGTTTGTGAATTGGTAGCTTGCTTCCATTCAATAATCGCCACAAGCAACTGGAAAGGGAAGATCGAATGAGATGCGAATGACGGCATCGAATTGGACAGATGAAGAATCATCTTTATTTCTTGATCCTTTCGATTGCTAGCACTGGATGTCCCTGGAAACGCATACTCGTATGCGTGGCCTCATTGTCATTGCCCCTTCCTCCCCCTTTTATTTCGCTTTTTCCTTTTCCTATTCCTTCTTTTGTTTCAGTGTCTCGCTCCCCTTTGTGAATTTTTTCTGCTTGTTTTTGTGCAAATCGACGCCATGTGGGGACGAGGTGACGACCGGTAACCCCGGTCGAGTGGTCGAGGTGGATGTAGAGACTTGCATCTTCGGGGTGGTGTTCACAGGTATTCAGGATCCCTGTTTTAGGCTCTTGTACAGGGATTGTTCTTTTACTCAGCCTCTGGACAACTCTCGTTCGAAGATGGTTAGGCTCTGTTTGGTAATTGGCGACGGACGTGGATAGGGTCGCTCCCGGGGTGGTTTTGCGTCGATTGCACTGTATTTTTTGTTTTCTAGCCCTACACATTACTGCTTCTATTACAGCACCGACATGTCCAATTTGTTTAGTCTTTTGCCAATGCCCTAACGGCAGCTGATTTCGGCGATGGCCAGGCAGCACAGCTCTGAATATTCTTCCTTCGAAGTTCGCCCAAATCTCCTGGCCTCGGTGGAAATAATAGCCTTCGCTTTTCATACTGTCTAATATCAAATGCCCTTATCCCAATCGGATTTCCAAGTATGTGACCTTTACCGTAGCTAAATAAATATTATTTAGTACCAATTATAAGGTATAGTTCACTCCGGGGGGAGTTCATGTTTAGAGTTGGGAGTGAGATCATCGAATCCAGTTAGTCCAGCTCTGGCCCGTCTTTGTCTGGGCCAGGCCAAAAAAAAGGCTGGCTGCTCTACCCAAGCACAGACAGGCTAGAGACTCGTCTTCAAACTATGATCGAGTTTTTTGGACAAATAAACCATGGGCCATTAAATTGTGAAAATAGAATGAAAGGGAGAGGGTGTTTGTCTAACTGGGATATTCCTGTATTAAACTCCTCAAGTATCTTATCGTAGTATTACCTTAGGTACCTTAACTGAGGTAGTTCTACTAATTACTGCGAGCCGAGTCCCGGTGTGCGGGACAATCGGTCAGATCTGTCGGGGTAAAATCCACGCTGAAACCTTGCAGGGTCCATCTTGTTAAACTTCACTCCCTTCCATCCCACCCTCCGTCTTAAATATCTACTGAAGTTCTGTCTCGAGAGCAATCTGTGGCGTGATGGACTATAACAACTACCCTGGCCATCAATCACAGCAGCCCTACTCGCTTTACGGGCTGCCCACCCCCGACCAGCAATCACGCCCACCCTCGGACGATACTCTCCGCGATCCTTTTTCATTGGTATGACAACTCAACTTCTCCCCTCCACCCTATTTTGGTGATCCTAGCCTCTGATGATATTATCAGAATACCTACGGCCAGTACTTTCCGGGGTTTGATCCTTCTGTCCGCCTCGACCCCTCCTCGTCCTTTGTACCACCCCCACATTCGCCCCCGGACTCCTTTACCAAGACCTCAGTCTCCAGCCATGACCCGAATAATAATACCAAGTTGGACCCATCTTCGATCGATGGGGATGAAAATCAGTTTGCCGACTCATCCCTGGGCCGGAGTAGTAGCGAGGAGAAGGACTCAATGACTCCGGCGCAAACAAAGCGCAAAGCGCAAAACCGAGCAGCGTTCGTCATACTCCCAGCAAGATGCTTCCAACGTTATGAATCAGCCTTTGCTTCATGCTATAGCGAAAACGTCTACGCTTTTCCTATGTCTCACTTGCTAATGGAATTCAATATATAGTCAGCGGGCATTTCGCGAACGAAAAGAGCGGCACGTGAAAGACTTGGAGGACAAAGTCAATAGCCTTGAAGAATCGTCCACCTCCCTTCAATCAGATAATGAGCGCCTGAAGAGAGAGCTCGCGAAATTTGCAACCGAGAATGAAATCCTGCGCGCCACTTCGCATTCTCTTAATGGCAATAACAGCGGTGCAATAAAGGAGCAGCCTCAACCCGCTGTCACAGGGCCTATGGAATACACCCCAACAGACTTCTATTCAAGCATCACCTCAGAAGGTTCCGGGTGGATTCCACACCCAGGATCCAAACCACTGAATCCCCAGAGTCCGCTGCAGCACCGTATTACGGTGTGCCAGATTACCGGTGAAAAGCTTCTGGGCCCCGGAGCTACATGGGACCTTATCCAGAACCACGAACTATTTAAGCGTGGCGAAGTGGATATAGGTGTGGTGACAGAGAGACTTAAGGGTCTGGCTCAATGTGATGGCCAAGGCCCAGCCTTCAAGGAAAGTCAAGTACGTTCAGCTATTGAGGCAAGCGCAGCAGAAAGAGATGAACTCCTTTGACAATTTTGATACGCTGCATGTTTTGGCTTTGATGAGGCACATGATATATGTTTTGTTTCCTATGATATTTTCTTGCAGGAGTGATTTTGGGTATATCTGGCCGGCGCTGGTTACAGTGGTATTTAGCGGAATAGTAAATGACATATTTGGTTATATTTATTTAATATTTATATTTACTAAATATTACTATAGTATCCATGGAGGAGGTTTTCTCTTATGAAACTCCATCTTTTTAAGAAATGTTCATGAAATATCAACGTGCTGACGAGAGTTCAACCCGGTTCACCCGAATGAACCTTCACTTCCACATCTACGGAAATGGCACCGCCACTTAGAGCTTTAGGATTATCATAGTGGATTTGATTCAATATTTACTCGCATGCTTCTTGCTACCAGAAAACCATTCATGAAGAATGGCTAACTTTGAGCTAAATTAGTAATTCCATGAATAGAAATTGCAAGAGTGGATTCCTGGACTCATCATCTTCAGGACTAATTTTATAGTTTCAGTTCACCTCCACGTTCGCCTTTCCAATCCTCAACATAATTATCAACCGGGCCAATTGCATAATATACAAAGCATCGCATAGTCATGAAAGTTCTGGGTCATATTGCATCTTGCGTCAAATATAGTAGAGGGCTTTTAATCCCAGTCGTCATCATAGTCTTCAACATTGAGTTCATCGTCACCCGCGTTGCGGTAATCATCCATCGAGTCGGATCGTTTTTTGAGACGGACATCGCTTTCCTTAAGCGCACCAAGATCGATGAGAAGCTTTTCCAGATCCTCAACCTTGGTTCGAGGCCCCTTGAGCTCCCGAAGGGTAATCAACTGCCTTTTGATCTCGGTGTCCTTGTAAACTAGAATGGTGGGGGTATTTTTCTCTGGATACCCTTCAATGCACATATCGGCACGGATCTCACAGAACTTAATGTCACCAAACTTCGCCGCCATTTGACGCCATAACTCGGTCAATACTCGAGACTCAACGTTGGCGCCTTGGGATGTGAGGTTGACAAGCACGAAAGCACTATTGGAGGCATCCGTCACCTCTCGGGCGTAGTCAACCTTTTGAAGAGGATAAACCTGGTTGAATAGACTGGTCTGCTGAAGTGTATTGAGTTCTGCAAGGCGTTTTTGACTGGACCGAGAATGTTAGCATATTTGTTATGTTTCCGAACAGGCAGGAGTGTTGAGAACCTGCAGAAACTCCGGGTCCAAAACTGCCAACAGCAAAAAAGGAAGACTCACCGATATTGTTGAAGAAACTCTTCATCTTCCTCGTCCTCCAATGCGTCTAGCTCATCAATATCCTTGTCCTCGAGGCGATTCTCGTGTGCTTTGCGTGTGGCCTCCAGCAAGGCTTCTTGGATCAAGGGTTCTGGATCTTTGGGTTTTTCGGGAATAATTCCATGTTGACGAAGGATATCGTTCCTGAATAAATCAGAAAAATAAAAGTCAGAGTTTATTCACACATATATCGCAGGGCCGCATATGAAGAATGCAAGCGTCCATGTAGGTATTGAGTGACGATACCATTCAGTGTCCTCGTTAGGGTTGACCTCAACCTGCATATTGGATCAAATTTAAAAATGAACCGTAGCAAGAATCTAAGTAAGTAAATAATGACCGCGGGGATAGGGAGAAGAGGCAGGCCGCAAGAGCGGAGCAAGGCATCTCAAATGCATGATGCCACCTGTTTGCAGTGTTTGCCTGGGGCGCCACAGTGGCTGCTAAACACACGGAAGGCCACCTTCACCTGTCTCCATAAACAGTTGGAGCTTGAGGTCGAGATTCATCCCACCACTTCTTCACTCTCCCCCTTTTCGTCGCTACCTTCACCTATTTCGCTTTTTGCTTTGCCGGTTGACTATGCGCATGCAGTAGTAGGCCTACACCGCCCTCCTGCTGTTACTGTGTCCTCCCTCCACAATCCCCCTCCCCCCAATCGAACCCACCCGAACCTAAGGAGATCGCGAACACAATTCGCTGGTTCAATCCCAGCACCTGGGCAAGATGAGCTACATGAAGAAAGACGAAGATGCCGACCAAGTCATGATCAGGCTTGATCGGACCTCGGTGTTCCAAGATGGTACGTATTCAATTGGGCGATGACCTTGCCCCCTGGCGCTCCGATTCACAACCACAGCACCCTATTTGGTTATTAACTGGAAGCTAATTCTTCTAGCCCGACTGTTTAACTCCTCCCCTATCTCGCCACGAACATGTCGGACCCTATTGACCAAGATTGCTGTCCTCCTCTTTACTGGAGAGCAATTCCCGACCAACGAAGCCACAACCCTCTTCTTTGGTATCTCCAAGTTGTTCCAGAATAAAGACCCCTCGTTGCGACAAATGGTGTATCTGATTTTAAAGGAGCTTGCTGGTACCGCGGAGGATGTGATCATGTCTACCAGTATCATAATGAAGGACACTGCAGTTGGCAGCGACGTTCTCTATCGGGCCAATGCTATTCGGGCACTGTGCCGTATCATTGATGGATCCACCGTCCAGGGAATCGAGCGACTCATCAAAACCGCCATTGTCGATAAAACTCCCTCGGTCTCGTCTGCCGCTTTAGTCTCGTCCTACCACCTCCTACCCATTGCCCGCGATGTCGTTCGGAGATGGCAGAGTGAGACCCAAGAAGCTGCTTCGTCGTCAAAACAGTCGACTGGTTTCCTGGGCTTCTCATCTGGATCCCAGGCACACGCTATCTCACAGTCGAACTTCATGACCCAATACCACGCAATTGGTCTCTTGTATCAAATGCGTTCGCATGATCGCATGGCTTTAGTGAAGATGGTTCAGCAATATGGTGCCGCCGGTGTTGTGAAAAGCCCTGCTGCCCTTGTTCTGCTGGTTCGACTGGCAGCTAAGCTGGCAGAGGAAGACCCTGGTCTCCGGAAGCCTATGATGCAGATGTTGGATGGCTGGCTGCGCCACAAGCACGAGATGGTCAACTTCGAGGCCGCAAAAGCCATCTGCAATCTGCGGGATGTCAGCGATGCGGAAGCATCCCAGGCTGTCCACGTCCTTCAGCTGTTCCTATCATCCCCCCGCTCTATTACGAAGTTCGCCGCAATTCGCATCCTTCACAATTTTGCTTCCTTCAAGCCACATGTCGTTAATGTCTGCAACCCCGATATTGAGTCGCTCATTTCCAACACAAACCGCTCTATCGCAACGTTCGCTATTACCACACTACTCAAGACTGGCAATGAGGCTAGTGTCGACCGTTTAATGAAGCAGATTTCGGGTTTCATGGCCGATATCACTGATGAGTTCAAGATCACCATTGTTGAGGCCATTCGCACATTGTGTCTCAAGTTCCCTAGTAAGCAGGCCGGTATGCTTGTGTTCTTGAGTGGCATTTTGCGTGACGAAGGAGGTTACGAGTTCAAGCGCACTGTAGTGGAGAGCATGTTCGATTTGATCAAGTTTGTCCCTGAAAGCAAGGAAGAGGCTCTGGCTCACCTTTGCGAATTTATCGAGGACTGCGAGTTCACCAAGCTGTCTGTGCGCGTTCTGCATCTACTTGGTGTGGAGGGTCCTAAGACCTCGCACCCCACCAAGTACATCCGCTATATTTATAATCGCGTCGTATTGGAGAATGCGATTGTACGCGCCGCTGCTGTTACTGCCCTGGCTAAGTTTGGCGTTGGCCAGACTGACCCTGAAGTCAAATCGAGTGTACAAGTTCTTCTCACCCGCTGTCTCGATGACACTGATGATGAGGTTCGCGATCGTGCTGCTCTCAACTTGCGTTTAATGGGAGCCGAGGATAATATGGCTGGGCCGTTTATCAAGAATGGTAAGAACACTGACTTCCTCCCAAGGGTCAAATATCACTAACAGTTCCAGACTCTATGTATTCTCTTTCGACCTTCGAGCATCAGCTTGTCATGTACGTGACCTCGAACGATAAGCAGACCTTTGCTGCTGCCTTCGATGTTTCCTCTGTTCCTGTTGTCAGCCACGAACAGGCTTTAGCCGAGGAGCGGACCAAGAAGCTCACCTCCGCCACGCCTACCCTTAAGGCGCCCTCGGCTGGCCCTACGAAAAGCAAGGCGAACGGTGCGGCTGAGGCAAACACTGCGGCCGCTACCCAAAAGTTTGCCGAGCAACTCATGCAACACCCTGATATCAAGGAATATGGCACTTTGCTCAAGTCTTCTGCGCCTGTTGAGCTTTCGGAGAGTGAGACTGAGTATGTTGTCACTGCCGTCAAGCATATCTTCAAGGAGAATATCGTTGTGCAGTATGATATCAAGAACACCCTTCCCGATACTGTGCTGGAAAACGTGACAGTGATCGCAACGCCAGAAGAGGAAGACGTTCTAGAAGACGATTTCATTATTCCCGCCCCTAGACTTTCACCAAACGAGCCCGGTGTTGTCTATGTTGCTTTCAAGAAGCTGGGTGGCGAGCACAGTGTCCCGGTTACGTCCTTCACCAACAACCTGAAGTTTACCAGCAAGGAGATCGATCCTACTACCGGCGAACCGGAGGATGAGGGCTACGACGACGAGTATCAGGTAGAAGACCTCGAGCTCACTGGCAGTGACTATGTTGTCCCTACTTTCGCCGGCAGCTTTGACCACGTCTGGGAGCAGACTGGTGCTAATGGCGACGAGGAGAGCGAAACTTTGCAACTCAGCAACATGAAGAGTATTGCCGGTAAGTATTTTGTTGCGCCTAAGTTACTCCACTTTGAAGACGCGTCACTAACAACTTTCTAGATGCCACAGAACAATTGATCGCCGCACTTTCCCTCCAACCTCTGGAGGGAACCGATGTTGCTCTCAACAACAGCACACATACCCTGAAACTATTCGGTAAAACCGTCTCTGGTGGGCGAGTGGCGGCGCTCATCAAGATGGCGTTTTCGAGCAAGAGCGGTGTCACGACCAAGATCACCGTTCGGGCAGAGGAGGAGGGTGTTGCTGCTGCGGTTCTTGCATCTGTCACTTAATGTGTTTCCTTAAATTATTTCCCTTCTCTATTTTCCTTCTGATATCAAATTGTAGTAGACATGAGGACTTTTCAGTGTTGTTTGCACGTCTTCGCATCCTGTCCTTCTCGTTCGTTCTCAATCTGTACTGCTGTCTCAAACTTCCAGGGCGATTTTTGTTGGTTATGACGAACCCCATGATGGCTACTTTAAAAGCTTGGAGGACCTGTTTTGTCTGTTAGGAAGCCGTTATTCTTCTGTTTTCTCTTCGTTCTCTTATTGTCGGGGTGTCTATATAGATCGATGATTTCCGACCGAAACGAAGCAATTGAATTTGTTAAATAAACTTAGATGGCTTGATGGTTCCAACTCGTAGTTCGGGATGCCCTTACAATAGTGGAGCTACTTATGTCCAAACAGAATCGAGGGCGTATACTATACGCTAGTAGCTGACCCTTCAAGGTCACAGGTGATGGTTTCCACGAACTTCGCGGTACTCTGACCATGCCACGTGCTACTAGCATAGTACATTAATATACTGAGAATTCGGCACTCTACTACGTTTATCCTATTCACCTGAATAGTCACGCTTATTTCCCATGACAAATGGCATGAGGACCAACAAGTGATCACTCAACTCCAAGTCACTCATGAAGGTTGATCCGATCAATCTTTTGAGACTTTAATTTAGCCGCAATGAAACATTGATAATGTATCCTCTGGTTGCTATTTGAAAGGAGAAATTGAGAGGTAAAAATATTGAATATTAATAATATTAATGAAATGTTGAACAAGTCAAAGTGCATAACAAGAGCATACTTGGAGTATGCGAGTGATGACAATGAATATTGTTAAATATAGGTGCTCATATAGTAATAATGATTCTTAGGGCTATGTAATGCTAATAGGGTATCTTCCAATAGGTTCAATCCGCACCGTAAAATATCATACTATGATTTTCGCTTCGAACACATTCAATAAACGTGGTCTTCAATAGTTTCAACGCCAAGGCTGAGCCCCAAAGGATGCATCGATTCGAAACTAGCAAACTCTGGGCTGTTCAAATAAGGATCATCTTCTTCAGGGACATGAAGCCAAATTTCATCCTCAATTAATTGCCCGTGGTGGTACTCTCGATCTTGTAACACAGACCAAATGTCTTTCCAGACAACAAGACTCCACACATTTTGGAATGGCAGACATATCATGTTGTAAAGCAATATCGAAAAATGTGAATCATGCATCCATTCATTATCCAGTGATGAGGTGATCTCCAGGGCCCGGAGCGGCGTTACGAGAGAAGCATATGCCGTCACTTCGTCCACTGTCTCAAAAAATTTGAAAGCAAAATCTGCGGGTATCTTGAGGTAGAGAAGCTTTTCCATCGACCAGAAAGTCTCATGAAAGCTTATCTCGTGCGCTGGTCGCAGAATGTCAGCCGCCAAGCCGTAATTATCGAGCCCTATGATCAGCTTTTTAAGCCCTTGCTTGATCTGTTCGTTGGCCACGACAGCTCCTAGCTGAAAGGTGTTCAGATCAATACATTTACTAAAAGATAAAGTTTCCAGATTCTGCGGCCAGCAATACGTCAAAAGCAGGTCGTAATCAACGCGGCCACCAACCCGTAGTTCAGTTAGCAGCTGTGGCCACTGTCCGACAGATTCGTTGGTGTGAGTAAGACTCATAGAACTTGGAAGAGCAAGGTATTCAAGTTTTTTAAGGCCACTGATGGCCTTCTTAAGTTTCGGGAAATCGACCGAGTCCCCCATAACCAAACTCAGATCTAAATATCGGAGCTTTTGGCATTTGGAAAGCCCCGCGAGGCTGTTGATACTGTATTGCAATTAGTTTCGATGATCGTCATTTAATACTGGTCGTAATGAATATACTCACGCAAATGATATGCGGGGCGCCCGAAATTCTATAAGACTCGAGCTTGTGGCTTTAAGAAGTCGCGCGGTCTGGCTAGGGGAGCTTTGATGGACCAACTGACCCAACGATAGTCTTTCCACTAGTGACGCGAGGTCAACTTTTTGCTTTTTAGTCCTGATCGGAGGAATAATAGTGGAGGTGAATTGGGCAAATCTGCTTCCTCTAGCGAGGTTAGGCCTGCGGTATAACAACTTGATGCCGGCCATATACCATGCACGCCCGACAAGACAGAAGTTGTACATTTCCTTCTGTGCATGAGAACTCTGGTCAAGAAACTCGGCGATCATGACAAGAATCTCCACGGGGAGAGAAGGAGCATTTTTGTCGTTCATCTCGCTCGGCATGTACGATACGAGTTGCAGACAATAGTGGGTAAAGAGAACAGGATAATTGGAATGAGAGTTGAGCGTGTCATGGTTGAGATGTGCTGCTCCACATTTTAAAATAATATATACTGTACTATACAGTAGATTAAAGTTGAACGGTGAGCAAAGAAATGTTCTTTGTGCGGCGAATCGGAGAAAATAGATGAGTGGGCAACAAGAGACGGCGATAGAGCTCAAACCGTATCATTTTGTTGTACACACCGCCTACCGAATATACCGATGGTGTATACTATGTAATTCCCAGTAACTCCTAATAGCTGTGATAGATAATTTAATTTGTATGATATTAATATTAATCGATGGTCTTGCTTCCAGGTCAAGGCTTACATGATTCCTAGGATAATGATAAATGATACGATACTTTTTTTCGTTGGCAATAGAACAACGAAATCGTGCCGCCGTGCGGAGTAGCGCAGGGCGCAAGGCGGAGGAGGGCGGGGAAGTTGGAGATGATATCCTTCCCTTTGCACTTCCTCTTCCTCTTCCCCTTTCCGTTCGCCTCCCTCTTTTCCATTTTCTCCCACTTCACATACTAGACAGACTATGTGGCGGACTCTCAATCTGCTCCGGCGTGTACCCGGCCAATATAAACCCGGGTTTCGAACTATCCATTCCGCCAGCGCGTCACGAATCCCAAACTTCGCCTTTGCCTTCGAGTGAGTAACGGTGATGTACGCACATGACCAGCCAATTATCCCTCCCATCTAACCTTTTTAATGTAGCATCGATGGTGTTCTTTTACGATCATCGAAACCTATACCCGGTGCCGCGGACTCATTGGCCCTTCTGAAAGAACAGGGAATCCCCTTCATTTTGCTTACCAACGGCGGGGGTAAACACGAGACGGAACGCGTTGCAGAAATCAGCGAGAAGCTGAAGCTGTCACTGGATCCCACAGATATTGTCCAAAGCCACTCGCCTTTTGCAGAACTAGTCAAGGGGCCAGACGAGGCGAGTTCCCTGGAGAACAAATGTGTTTTGGTAGCTGGCGGTGATGGCGATAATTGTCGGCGGGTGGCAGAACAATACGGGTTCAAAAATGTTGTGACACCGGGTGATATTTTCATGGCCAACCCCTCGGTTTGGCCCTTTTCAAAGAACTTCTCAGATTACTACAAGTCGTTCGCTCGTCCGCTCCCCAGGCCGCTCGACCCGACCGATATAACCAAGGGCCTCAAGATTGATGCTGTCTTCGTATTCAATGATCCGCGTGACTGGGGGCTTGACACACAAATTATCATTGATCTTTTGCTCTCATCCCAAGGACATGTTGGTACTTTTTCAGGGAAAAATGGCCGAACTGACCTACCCAATCATGGCTATCAACAAGATGGCCAGCCTCATTTATACTTCTCAAACCCAGATCTATGGTGGGCTGCGGCTTATCCCCTCTCGCGCCTAGGACAAGGCGGGTTCCGAGAAGCGCTGGAAGGCGTCTGGGCTGCGACCACGGGTGGGCCTAGCAAAGGCATCGAGCTGAAGAAAACAGTGATTGGAAAACCATACCAGGGAACATATGAGTTTGCCGAGAGACAGCTCCTTCGTAACCGGTCCAAACTTTTTGGTGCTGATTTGCCCCCATTGCAGCGAATCTATATGGTTGGAGATAACCCAGAATCGGATATCCGTGGCGCAAACTCCTATCGCAGCGGGTTTGGAAGTAGCTGGGAGTCCATTCTTGTCCGGACTGGTGTTTACAGTGGGGGCGACCCTGCTTGGACACCCAAAACAATTGCCGATGATGTACAGATGGCCGTTCAGTGGGCGTTAAAGTCCTCGAAATGGTGATTTGGCGATAGACCTGAAGATCTCCGCGAAATTTCGAGGTTAATTCCAACTACATCATTCTGGAGAGGAAGCAATCAAGTAATTTGTGCGCGACCTCAAATGGCCGAGTCATGGAGTTACATTAGCGTTCATATTTTTACTCAATAGCACCAAGCACATAACTAATACGGACAAATCTACCACTACTAGTACATCGGGCATCGGGGATGAAGGGGCTGCTAGCAGGTTAATGAAACTTCTCTTTTATCAGCATCCAAAAGCCGCCTGATAAGCTTCAGTCAATCTAAAAGGCACTGTATAGAAGACTGAATATGCTGTTATCTGAAGTAGTTGGTTAACTAATCACCTTTCAGTACATACATACTAAGTAGTACATATATGCTCTCTCCTGAGTCCTCAGGCAGCAATATCAGTATAATGGAGGTCATGTGATGAACACCCCTCTTAGGGCTTAGGGCAGTTTTGCACGGCGGAGTGACTCAAAGTATCAATCGCTCCGAGCTACCCATCTTCAAGGCGTATCATTAAGGTAAGGCATTCAGGTCCCCGCGGTCAAATTTGCTTGCACCTAACACTTTTCTCTTAAGTATCATGGCGGACTCCGAATTACCCACTCGCCCCAAGCCCGAGGAGGCCGGCGCGGCCGGCGCGCCCCCGGCGGAAGGTGACTCTAAGAGTGCCAGCAAGAATGCGGCGAAGAAGGCTGCCAAAGAGAAGGCTAAGGCTGAGAAGGCTGCTGCCCGTGCTGCACAGGAAAAGGCTCAGGCTGCTGCTCAAGAAGCTAATGACACCGCTAAGCACCTTTATGGCCAACTCCCCGAATCCGAAGACGTCAACCCCACCACGCGATTCAGCGACTTCACCGAGGAAGAGAAGGAGGTCACAGTTGTCGCCAGAGTGGACAATGCCCGTGTACAGAGTGCCAAGCTTGCTTTCCTGATGCTGCGCCAGCAGGGTCAGAAGATTCAGGCCGTCATTGCGGCTGCTGAGCCTATCTCCCGGCAGATGATCAAATACACCGGTGGACTGAATGTCAACTCTATTGTTCAGGTTACCGGTCTGGTCAAGAAGCCCGAAATTCCTATCTCTTCTGCCACGATTCAGCACCTCGAGATCCACATTCGCAAAGTTTACATGATTTCCGAAGCTGCGCAGATGCTGCCCATGCAGGTCAAGGATGCCGAGCGTCCGCCACCCATTGAAACTGCCGATGATGCTCCTCAGGTTGATGCTGAGGGTGCCCCTATTGTCACTCTTAAGACTCGTCTTGACAACCGTGTCCTTGATCTCCAAACCGAGACCAGCCAGGCCATCACCTGGATCTCCAGCGGTGTTGCCCAACTTTTCTCCGAGTACATGATTAAGAGCGGCTCTCGTTGGATCTTCACCCCCAAACTGGTCGGTGCAGCCACTGAAGGTGGCAGCAACGTGTTTGAGGTCAAGTACTTTAAGCGCAACGGTTACCTGGCTCAAAGCCCTCAATTATACAAGCAGATGTGCATTGCAGGTGATATGGAGAACGTTTTCGAGATTGCTCCTGTTTTCCGTGCGGAGGACAGCAACACCCACCGCCATTTGACTGAGGTACGAGAAATCCTTATATATGATTTGATGATAGTTTTACTGATGGCTTGCAGTTTGCTGGTCTTGATTTCGAGAAGACCTTCGAGCACCACTACCACGAGGTTCTTGAGTTTGCTGAGGATCTTCTTGTCTTCATTCTCTCTCAGCTCAAAGAACGCTATGCTGCCCAAATTGCTACTATCCAAAAGTCTTACCCCAAAGCCGGTGACTTCAAGTTGCCCAAGAATGGCAAGGCCCTGCGCCTGAACTATATGGATGGTGTCGCTTTGTTGAAGGAGGCTGGAGTCGATATGTCAGAGCAGGAACGATTTGAAAACGACTTCAGCACTGCGATGGAAAAGCAGTTGGGCCAGATCATCCGTGAGAAGTACGACACCGACTTCTATGTCCTTGATAAATTCCCTATGGCCGTTCGTCCTTTCTACACCAAGGCCGACCCCAAGGACGCCCGCTTCTCCAATTCATACGATTTCTTCATGCGTGGTGAGGAAATCATGTCCGGCGCCCAGCGTATCAACAACATCGAGGAACTTGAGGCGTCGATGCGCTCCAAGGGTCTGGATCCTACTCAGGAGGGCTTCGAGGACTATCTCAATGCCTTCCGTCAGGGCTGCCCGCCTCATGCTGGCGGTGGTCTTGGCCTGAACCGTATTGTGATGTTCTTCCTGGGCTTGCCGAATGTTCGTCTTGCTTCATTATTCCCGCGTGATCCACAGCGTCTGCGCCCATAAGGAGCAAGGGGAGGCGAAGTTAAACATGTTCTATATCATCGTCAGTCAGATTAGATAAGTGAATAAACATTCCCAATGTTATGTGAAATGTGCCAAAAAAAAATGCCAAAAATGCAAAAATTCACCCTTTCTATCCCCCCGAAGGAAGACCCAGGCTATAAAACCTCGCGGTTTTTGTCTTCCGCTGCCGAATTGCTGGTATGTCAACACGGCGTTTCCTGTGCCTCCCGGCGGCAGGTGCGTTGGACTGCGATACCACAAATACTGGTAATCGCCCTAGGACTCGCTTTAATGCAGCAGTGATCTCCTTGACCACTACGCCACTCACCCTAGGTTGTTCCCAACTTTCCCTGAATTGATTTTATATAGGAGGTTTTCTACTACAACAAGAAGGTGGGTACAGCAAGTAGGCGGGAGTACTACTAGCACAACTATTTTTAGCTTAGGCTAAGTACTAAATTATTTTGACAGTATCCATAATTATTATTGGTCTACTATTTAAGATGGTCTGTGCCTCTATCCCTTCTTGTGTTGCTGGCAATTCCTATTCGATTTCATGGGCTGCCATGCTGGGTGTGGTACAATGAAGCTATTCCCGTTCCCCGCGTGGCACCAAAACACCAAAAAACCACTAGTTTTCGTAGTACGATCCTGGTCAGATCCTTGCCAATTAGTTCAGTGTGGTGCAGTGAGACTCGGACATTATTTCTAATATTTTTTATTTTTTATTTCCATTTTATTCATACTAGAAGTTTGGCCTCGCCATGTCATTTCTGATTTATTACCTCCAAAACCGCTTGGGTGTATTTGGTCTGTAATATTACACTCAGGAGGAAGGAGCGTTTTTTCAAGGTCGCGGGATCGATTCCAGGATGGAGGGATTCATTTTTGATTCTCCTTTTCGAAATAACAAATTTGTGGTGTTAACTGGAATAATCTTTTGATTTTGGAGTATGCGAGGCACACCTGGTTGTTTATATAGTACGGGGTACTAATATTTCTTGGCAAATTGACGCCAAGCCCGAGCTTATCGCAGATCTGCGCTGATAAGAGGTACTGCGGCTCCCGAGCCCCAAGGCCGACGACAGATTTGGTGCCTCACGCTTTTCTCCTCAACGCCTCCTCTAATGCCTGACAAGCGCAAAGTTACCATGTCGGCTCCAACGCCAAAGCGCCGTCGTTTACATGAAGAGGGCAATGAAGCTCCAGGCTACGAAGAACAGCCACGCAGCCACCCAATTTTCGGCCAAAAGAACGCGTTCCCCGGTTTGGACGATGCCGGTGACGAGCTGTTCTACGGCCCAGCAGATGACGGAATGGAATATCTACGAATGGTCCGGTGAGTTATTCTTCAAGTTTATGGCCGATAGTTAGTCTCGTGCTAAAGAACCCCATTCTCGCTCAGCCCCCTCTGATCTCCTTTTGATGGCAGACTTGATGCTGACCTGACGGCATCCATTCTAGATCTGAAGCAAATGCCATGCCTTCGCTATTCATCGCTCAAAATTTGACAAGTGAGGCGAAAAGATCGAATTTGAATACCCCCGCGAATTCAAGTGAACTCGACCGGCAAATTTTGTCTTTCTCGGCTGGTTTCTTCTCCGATGAAGCCTACATAGCCCCCGCGAACACCGACAAAAACCCGACCGCGCCTTTTGAAGAGGCATACCCCGAAGCACAAACTTCATACTATAACCTTCTCCGTCACCGATTCCTGCTTCTCCGATCCACCCTGAGGTGTACCCCCCCCGCTACCTCAATCGCGAGCCTTGATGGCTCACACCCAATCAGCCTACCGAGGAATAACGTTCCGGCTCGGAAGGAATGGCGACGTTTGGCTCTTACTGTCGATCCCCAAATGGTTCAGCTCGCATGTATGGACTCGGATAGTGTGCTGGGAGTGCTACAGATCATGGCGCGAGGCCTGTCAGATAATGTACGAAGTGGCGATGCCGCGGATATCAGACGCTTGGGTGCTTGGGTATGGGGCCTATTGGGGAAATGTCGCGATGTTGGAGAGCTTTCTACAGAGGAAGTAGGTGATATCCGTGATCTCGGAAAGCGGGCTGCGAAGATCCTTGAAAAGGTTCGGGAATCAGAAGAGGCGGGAGAGGAGGAGGAAGAGGAGGAGGGGGAAGAAGAAGAAGAAGAAGAAGAAGAAGAAGAAGAAGAAGAAGAAGAAGAAGAAGGAGAAGGAGAAGAAGGACGAGAGGACAAGAAGGATGAGAAAGCTTTAGATCCAGAAGGACAAGACGAGCCAGGCGCCCCGGATACCGACCCAAAAGCCGAGGAATCAAATACATATGAAGTGGAAATGTCTGGTGATACCTTCCAACCAGATGAACTGGCAGTGGCAAAGGCGAGGTTGCAGGCCAGGCTACAAGATAATGAAGACGCTGGACCTGATGATCCTTCTGACGGGGAGGAACTGGCCAAACAAACTCGTGCTATGCTTGACATGATTATCACAACCGTGGGCGAATTCTTTGGGCAGCGAGATTTATTGAAGGCACGAGAGGTTTGGACTGGTCCACATGGCCAAGCCTGATTTTGAAGTAGATACCCAAATCACCACCCTGGTGACAGTCTAGTAGACTAAATAATGTACTCTATACTATTATCATAAGAAAATGTACCGTGATTTCTGTCCCACAGTAACTAGTTAGTAACTAACTAAATAGTAACTAGCGTACTATGATCACCTCGTCTATACTAACATCGCATTAGTACTACGATAGTATCATACTTGGGATGGTATGTATAGATACATACTTACCTTAAGGTAAGGTACCTTAAGTACTGATGGGGCTAAACCCTTTCAGGTAACTTGCGTCATGCGTGTGGAGGACCACCGTTGAACTCCATCGATAGCATCTCCCGTTTCCATCTCTCTTCACGCTCCAGCATTTAGCCATGGCGCCAACTGTTGAGATTGCTATTCCAACCACCAGTCTTTCACCAACTTCCCCTCCTCACACGGTCTATCATATAACTCTCCGCCTCCCACTCCGCTCATTTACCGTCACTAAGCGCTACTCCGACTTCTCCGCTTTCCATGCCTCCCTAGTCACCCAAACCAGTACACCACCGCCGCTGCCTCTACCTTCAAAGTCCTGGTTCTCGAATACCGTATCAAATGATAGTTTTCGAGAAGATCGTCGCCGGGGATTGGAAGAGTATCTGCAAGCAATTAATGAATCGTCCGATGCTCGATGGCGAACCTGCTCGGCCTGGCGGACGTTCCTCAATCTCCCAACGGCTGCCACTACCGCCTCGAATGGCGCAAAGAATACATCCACCCGGCTACATGCTGCGATAACCGACCCAGGATTTACATCTAACACTCAGATCACGGACCCGACACTGTGGCTAGATTACCACCGCGACATGAAATCGCACCTTCATGACGCCCGCCTTCAGCTCTCTCGCCGTGACCAAGAAACCGTTCCCTCGAAACAACATGAAAGCTCTGCTCAGGCGAAAAGTAGTCTTGTGCGCGTGGGTACCATGATCGGTAACTTAGAAGAAGGCCTCATGAACCTTAGCAGTCGCGGTCCCCACTCTGGCAAGACTACAGAGTCTAGTTTGGGAGAGGGTGAGCTGCGTCGCCGAAAGGACCTGCTCATCAATGCGCGCAAAGAAAAGGATGGGTTGGAAGACTTGCTACAAGCTATCGCAACCAAATCCAGACTCGACAACGTTGTCGCGGCGATGCCCGACAAGGATAAGGACGCCCTCTTCGGGAATATCGATGGTGCAGGCAATGGGCGTAGAACACCCGCCCGCTCGGGAAGAGTTCTTGGGAAAGAGACAGAGCGTACTCGTGAGCTTGATAACCAGGGAGTTCTACAACTGCAAAAGCAGACGATGCAGGACCAAGACCAGAGTGTGGAAGAATTGATGAAAATCATCATCAGACAAAGAGAGCTGGGACAGGCTATACATGAGGAGCTGGAAGTGCACAATGATCTTTTGAGGTTGGCGGATGAGGATACTGATCGGTTTGTCCCATTTCTGAACATGAACCAGATGAATCTTACAATGCTGACTTCTGTATTAGACTCAAGGCCAAGGTTGACGTTGGCAAGAAGCGTATTGGCAAAATCTCATAATGATGTAGTATTACCTTGGCGCATATTTCTTTTTTCTCTTCTTGACCTACTTCCATCATAGAGTGTGCAGTTTTATTGCATTCGGCGTTTCGAGCGTTCACCGGTGTTCCATAGTGCTACATTTTGATCTCTCTCGCAATTCACGATATCCAGCATGGGCGACAACTCGATATGATTAGAAATCTACAGAATAATGAAGGTTTCTTCTGGCTTGTTATTCGTTGATTGATGAGAAGCTTCCGTGAGAGTGGCTATGTTAACAGTGCAATCTGATGCAGGTTTTCCGTCATTTATGCTTAACTTTCAAGTGGCTGAAAGGAACTGTGAATGTATTAGTATCACCCTGAGAGTTTGTTTCTGATATACTTACCCTCTTTGCTTCTTCCTCTGAGACTTCCGATCGATCAGAGGTCTTCTGGTCAATAAGACCAACCTTACTTCTCCGCAAAAGCCACCATAGTTCTCGTCGATCGCCACCCAAATGCTCTTGTAATATCTTTGTCTTCAATGAACGCAAGAAATCGTTGTAGAGAGCAGGCTCCTCATAATCAATCATCTCTTCTCGCAGAGTCCCCAGTTCTTCCACGACACGATCATAGTTTGCATCACCTAAACTGTTTTTGATTAGGGACTCGATGATGGCACAGAACTGTTTGACGGCATCATGGATGGTTTCAATGTTTTCTGCATGCGATAGCATTTGTTTGAACTCCGGGATAGCATTTCCAGGCGAGATTTGAGCACTCTTCGGCCCTTGGTTAAGAAGTGCATCAACATCCAGCCCCGAAAGAGGTTTCTCTGTCTCGCGTTGTCGCTTTCGTCCTTTAGCCTTGGGCGGAACTACATGTATATGATTGATGATTAGCAACACATCCTTTAAAATTGTCTGAATAGAGTTACCTTTCTTAACGTCCGCTTTAGAGATCAAATTTTCAATGAAGGGTGTTGCTTTCCTCATCAGTTCCTCGTCTGGGTGCGCGAATTTGTTCAATATCTCAGGAGGCTCAAGAACGGGATCATCTGGGTGTACTGCGCGGTATCGTACTGCCAACTCAATGCGATGCAAAAGCGGAGAGAACGAGTCCTCGATAGGCAATACGTCCTTTCTGTTTCGGATTCTTGATGTCAGTCATACGTTGTTGTGACCTCCTGGTTAAGCTACTCACCCAGATTCATCCTTGTGGTCAAGCTCCATACTATCAACGAACTTGTCCATTGCGTCTTGCAAGTCTCGGCTCGGAAGGTTTCGGTGCTCAGTCACAACCTTGCCAGATACGGTGATCACCTTTTCCAATGACGGAAATTGATATGGTCGAACATCCTCAGAAAAAGGAAGCTGTATCTCAATAAGACACTCATGATCTGCCTCAATGGACGGTGCAAGTAAGACAATCATGGGTGCTCGATTTTCCTTGCTAACCATTCGAGAAACAGCATAGTAAGATGACTCATGTAGAGCCCGAGTGAAAGATGACAATGCCAGCGAAGCTTTTTCGTTGGTGCGCTCTGGAATGATGAAATTGGTATTGGACATGTGCAAGTACCGATCGTACTATATAGAGGTTAGTTGAGCTAGAGACTGAGCGAATGGCAACGCTGTACCTTTTCCTGATTAATAAAGCCAACGATATCGAGACAGGCAAATGTGTCTAGTTTTGTAATGTTCTCATCCGTTTGACTAATGTGCACGGCTGTTCGGCCGTACTCATAACCCTTTGCGAGGTCATCACGTTCAACATCGAATTTTCCTCCAGGCGCAGATGGATCGTCAATCTGGTACACTCTGGACATTCGTACAGCACTAAGTGAATCGCCTTGACTTGGTTCCGAGGACTTTTCCCCTTCTCTCTCCTGGGAAGCATTGGATCGAGGAACAAAAGAACTAGCGGACGGCGGGTGGGCGACGTATGTTCGAGAATAGCGCTCAACTGGAATTTGGAAGGCTGTTTCATACTTTTGAGAGTCACCAAGTCTGAGCATACCTTTAAAAGATGGAACGGGATTGACGGCTCTGATGCGGGGTGTGTTCATTTCGGCGATGGCTTCCTCTAGAGTTCCATAGACTCCTTCACAGCCCTCGGCAAATTTGCGAAGCAGATTTTCATTCTGGGCCTGTGAAAGTTAAACCAGGGATAAGTAGACGAACCAGAAGATTTGCATAGATTGAATCTCACTTTGTTAAAATCTTTATCTTCTTCTTTCACGCCGTATTCCGGATCATCAAAATCAGCTCCACTGGTTAAGATTAGTAGAATGCAATGATGGGGAGACATGAGATGAGCGTGTACAGGATCGTCAACTCGATTTCATCACTAATAATCTTCTTTTGGATCTCGCCAAGGCCCTCGCTGCTCATTGGCCCTGTGCCGTTTGTGACCAGGACAATCTTCCGCTTGTATTTCAGTGTTCTTGTGAACTCGTTGATCATGGTAATAGCAACGACAATGGCAGAAATTGCTAAGTTATTATCAGCTAAATGTCCTTTGATTCAACATGAGAGAATATTCAGCGTACCGTCACCCTGGTCAGTCTTGCTAGGCTTGATAACATCGCGTAGCCTTCTGATATCAGGCATGAGAACTCTGGATAAAGACCAATTAATTAGTTGTATATACTGCGAGGAGAAGATGGGAGTCCTACTGCCCAAGCTTTGAAAGAACCGAGATATTGAAGTTATGGCTGTCATCGCGGAGCTCATTTGAGGTATCTGATTTGTCCCGTGAGACTATTGTCGGGAAAAGATTGATGATTTGATAGAGAGTGCTTACCATCTGAACGCAGAGCTAGCACGGAAATAGTCTTTGTTTTGTGACCAGTCGCAACCTTGAATAAGTGAGTAATTTTGAGCCCGGTCGCATCAAGAGAGAAACCAAAAAGAAGACGCGTACTGTGGAGGTAATTTTATCCCAGACATACTGCATGGCCCATTCCAGATCAGTGACGGAGCGGCCATGACGACGCTCGCCCATAGATCTGCCCACGTCGACGATGTAAACTGTTGCCTCTTTTTCAGCCATTGGATCTGAATACCTTACGGAAGGTAAGAGAAGTGAAAAGGTGACCAGGTAGATGATTGATTTTTGTAGCAGATTTCTAGAGCCAGGCAGACGCGTGATATTTCCTTTTTCGTCTAGGCTGGCGCGCATGCACATGACATCACTTGACCCGGGTGTGTTTAGTCATTATTAGCGTGGAATTACTTACTCCCCAGCAATTTTCATGCTGGCAATAAGAAGTGCACAACAATGGAAATGCGTGGTATTAATTCACAGGGTGATCAGAGTGATCTCCACTTCCCATGGAAATCTATCCCCACGTTCAACTCAAAAAAGCCATTCAAGCTTGTCATCACGACCGACTGCCCTACCACTTTCAATATCAACTAGGTTGATTTGACTCATAACTCATCATGACTGATCCTCGCCCTTATCATGTTCTCAGGTGTGTTACCTAGCTACTGCTTAATCAGTAGCTAGCCAGGCCTGGACCACGTACTGACAATGTTCCAGCTATGGTACCCTGCTAGGTACGCAGTTTTTCCAGGTACGTCATCTTCCACACTAGTATATATCATGATTATAGTCTTGAAGTATTTTTAATGCTGGATTAGTCCTTCGTCGGTGGGATTGTGGCATTCCGCGCCCTCCCGCGGCCACAGTTTGCAAGTTTACAAACTGCGATTTTCCCCGTCTATTTCTCCATGCAGACGGCGCTTCCAGTTGTTGTGGCTCTCACAGCTAGTCGAGGTGGTCAGTCTCTCGGTCTTTCAGGACTTGTGGCCCCAGAGAATCGGTTAAATACGTTCTTGCCAATGGCTACTGTTGCCATCACTGGTTTGATCAATATGTTCGTATTGCGCCCTCTGACCACCAAAACCATGCGAGAGCGCAAGCATCAGGGTGAGGATTACCTTCTATTTACCCCGTTTTTTTTTTTTTTTTTTTTTTTCTTTTTTTGTCATTGAATACTAGTCTATCACATGGTCAATCATCAGCTAACTCGCGCAGAAACTCGTGATGGGAAGAAGAGTTACGACCCTGCTCCTCACTCCAAGGAGATGGTCGCCCTTAACAAGAAATTTGGGCGTATTCATGGAATGTCCAGCCTGGTAAACATGGTCAGCTTTATTGCCACAGTTTACTACGGCGCTGTTCTGAGTAAGAGATTGGAGTAAGCGATGCCAGCCCGACCGATAATGAGGCTTGATATTTTGTATCTATTGCGAGGGTACTAGCCCCGATGGTCAATAGTCATAATCGTGACCGGTCCTGTTCGGGAATTCCGCCTGGACATGTCATGGATTACTAGTGTTCCCTATACAAACCTATGCCCAGTTGGCACACAAATTTCTATGATAACAAAATAAATTTCATGCTGTACATTATAACAATGCATGGGGTATTACCCTAGTATTCGTTGTGCACTGTGGATACAGCTTTCTAGGTACTGAACAACTATAGCATAGTACCTGAATACTTATATCAATTACTCCCAGTAAAGAATATTAAGGTGAAGTTTTACTTCACCGTAAAATGTTCAATTGTTCAACACTGATGATACATTATCAAACTAATGTAGTTGCAATGTTGTCAAGTTATTCTATTTTCATATTGGGTTCCACTCGAAAAACGTGGAAAGCGACAACACATACAACTACCAATAATGTCCACCAAAGAAGAAAAGAGCTAGGTTTTTTGTAAAATATTATAAGGTAGCAAGAGATCAGCTGAGAAATTAGAAAATCTGTTTTTACATAGGGGCAGTGTCACCAATTTCTGCAAGGTGTTGTGCACCCTCATAGAATTTTGGTAGCGGTTGTAATTTGCGGCGAAGGAACCAGACCTGGAAATGCCACCAAGCATTCCTAAATTGATAAGAGGCATGCTTCCTTGTTGAAACAGAAAACACTTGATCAAGCTCCTCCAAAGTGAGAGCTATGGGCGAAAATTGATTAGTTGGAACATACTCAAACGGTCAATCAAGGAGCATTCACCTTTAGTTTCGGGAACAAAAAGCAGGACCAGAACCCAGCCAATGATGCACCAGGCTGCATACCAGCCAAAAGCTCCTTGGGGCTTAAATGCGGTCAACAGATGAGGCCATGTGAAAGAGAGAATGAAGTTGAAGCACCACGTTGTGGCCGTTGCCCAGCTCATACCAACTTCCCGCACGTGTAATGGGAAGGCCTCTGCAGAGTATGTAAACGGGACGGGCCCTTCACCAGGGGAGTAGAATACTTCGAATAAGTACATGCCAGTCGTAACCATTGCGACTCGCTTCTTGCTTTCTGGGTCATCTGCCTCGATCCAGAAGGAGAATCCGGACCAGAAAAGGAAGATAGCCAAAAATGGAAAGGTGAATAAGAGCAAGTTGCGACGACCCCATGTATCGATAGTTAGGACAGCTGGAAGTGCAAAGACCCAATTCAGAATTCCAGTTCCCATAGAAGCCAGGAGCGCATTTGAAAGCCCATATCCAGATTCCTGGAAGATAGTGGTCGAATAGTAAGCGATTACATTAACACCACAAAACTGTTGCATGAACATTACAATCCAGCTTGCCAGAGTGGCACGACGATTGCGTGGGACTGTAAAAAGCTCAATGAACATGGTAAAGAAGTTCTTGCCCTTATTGATTTGTCGCTCAAGCTGTACCCCCACATAGGCGTAGTAGAGATCTCGAGCAGCCTGGATTTCAGTGGGTCGTAAAATTTTGAAGTTCTCGTAAGCTTTGGGTATTTTGTCATGCTGGATCAGCCATCTAGGAGACTCAGGACAGATATAGACTTGAGCGCAAACAATCAGCGGAAGGACCACTGTTGATCCAAGCATAAGGCGCCAATTAAGATCATTACCGACATTCATGAAGGCCACCCCCATAATATTGCCTAACATAATACCAAAAGCCGTCCACATTTGCCACATCATCACTAGAGCACCTCGGATCGGGGCTGGTGAGCATTCGGCGGCATATACCGGGACAGTCGAAGACTTGGAGCCAATGCCAAGACCTAGAACAAATCGAGCAATAAACAGATTTACCCATGAGTTGCATACACCTTCCCAGATCGAGGCAACGGCTGCAATGAAACAAGAAATAAAGATGGTACCACGGCGAGCAAAATACCGATTGAGTGGCTCGGTCAACCAGCAGCCCAGGATAGCACAGGCTAAGTAAGGTGCACCAACAACGAGGCCAGTAAGATTGTCACTATTTTCAATACCAAGTCGCTGTTTCAAATGAAAATAATAGAACAAGTCAGTTATTGAACTAATCTCTCAACGAGATTGCGTGAAAAGCGAAATTCACCTTTAAATAGATAGCTTGAGCTCCATTATTGACAGTTTCATCCATACCTTGAACAGCAGCTGCAAGGGAGCACATAACTGGAAGAGAATGTAAAACGACATTAGTTCATGGTACTGCGGGACCCCATAGACTATAAATTTCAGCATAGTAGAACGATCTGCTTACTCGCCAGGAAATAGAGCTGAAATGGCTGGCTCCACTTGTGCGTGTGTTCGCGCTCCAATGCTTCCCTTTCCAAATCACTAAGTTCTGGAAGAGTGGTCACAGACTCCGGGGCTTGCGAGACGAGTGCTCCTTTTTTGAAAGTTTCTAGATCTGACATGAGACCCCATTGCTGGCAAAATTCTTCAACCTGCTTGAAGAGCTGCTCGCGGGGGATCCCCGCTAGAGGATTCTCGAAGACGGCATTCATATGGTCACGTCCACGATTTTCCACATCAGGCTCATTATATCCCATCTTCTCTTTATGATCATAGGATGGTGGGTTGTCATCCTTGACATCAGACCCTTGAATCGGGTCCTCAAACTCCGCCTTCATGGTGTCTGAGTATCTATGAGGGTGCAACAAAACCACAGATCCGGTAATTATCGGCTTGAATACTTAACGAGACCCACTTGATAGTGTAGGAAAATACTTCGCATACAGAAAAAGAGGAGAGGAAAGAGAGAGAATGATTTGGGCCGGGGGTAGTCAGCCATTTATGCTTGTGCTGTTCCTACTGGTCTTGATTTCTCAAACAGCACTCCCACGCTTTGAACATGGCCGATACCTTGAGGATCGAACCAGAGCTTACTTACCATTTCTTCTCATTGTCTTGGTTTAGGGATGGATCGTAAATGGAAAGACCAGCCTATCAGATCCATGTTTCTGCGTCTGATATGACTCTATGGGCGTATTTTCCCTGTCATATCCTGGCAGACTACGGAATACTGTGGAAGTTATTGTCCGAGCGGTCATAAAAACAAGAGTGGGCACAATCCTCTTTCTTGGGTCATCAGGCCATGTGGAGAGACTTGTGGGGGTGGGCCGCCAGATGGTATTCCACGCTAAGTGGATCACTTCGCGAATAAACGTCAATGGCATTGCAGGTTGGTGGAGTGATGGCAACATCTCACCAACTGCAAGTGCGCTCATGCAGGAGGTAGAAGTAGCAAGCAATACGAAGCATCGTCGGGAATGCATCCAGGAAAAGATCACCACTGGTTGGCCTATCACGAAGGTCAACCATATCGATTACGTCACAGCTCCTTGCAAAAGCCACTGTATTCGACGAAGACGCCGACCAGATGGAGGCCTAAGTATTTCCGTCGCCTTTCATCCTCGCAGTGGCGATTCGAGAATGCTAACTTGGACATTACGGTGTATGTATCTATTTGTGAAATCGACACTTTGTAATGCTTCCAGTACCTACTGCAAGTGCGCTCATGCAGGAGGTAGAAGTAGCAAGCAATACGAAGCATCGTCGGGAATGCATCCAGGAAACGATCACCACTGGTTAGGAAGCGTAGTACGGGGCTGACGGCACTCTCATCTGATACCCTCAGAAAAGTTCTCCAATGGATCAGCGCCCCTCTGACGGAGCAAGCCGACGCCCCCAAAAACTAAACCCCAAAGCAGGCTTTTGGAATGAAGTTTCAACCAGAAAGAACTTCAGGACATCCACCGAAAAACGCCTTCCGGTGCCAAGACCGCCCGCATCAAGTTTAATTTCCACCCCCATGGGGAAGTAATTCAAAGCACTACGTACTCATATGTACACATGCACGTACAATACGGGACCACGAACGATACACAAGGGCACATTATAGCAGAATTACTCCGAGACATTGTTGAGTTTCCGTATCAAGATCCATCTTATTGTGGCCTCGTGCCTCAACAAGTTGTTACCCTTACAGATGTAAAGTCACATCCTTAGCCAACTTCCTCCTAAAATTATTGCCCAAAGCTGTTTTTTTTTGCTACAAGATTTGATTTATCATCTCATACTAGTCTGCTTTAGGCATTAATGTACAATCAATATATCATATATTGATATTTATGATAAACATAGGAGATTGATGCGGAAGGCCGTATTGATAGACCATACTTGCTAGGTAGCAAACTACTAGTTTGCTCCCAGGCCAAGCCACTGGCTTGACTCTTGGTGTCCCGTCATAGAAAATCAATGGCCCTATGGCATAATATCGTATTATTCATCCGCCCAGGGTATTATCAACTATCTAGAATTTCTTCACAAAAGAAATACTAAAAGTTTCTAAATTCAAGTTTGGCATGATAAAGTAAAGTACCATGCATGGGCACTTGCATATTGAAGAAATTCGGGATTTCCGTGTCTCTACGGACAAACTACATCAAACAAAGATCTAAGCTTGGCCGTGAGTAAAAAAAAAACAGTCAAAGAACTATCCCTATTTGTACCACCCAAATTATTTTCAATGCTATCACGGTTTCAAGTAGTGTTTGGTTCCGGTTCTTTGATGGGCGAGGTGTATCATTCCAGTACGAGAGGCTTGGGAAATATAAGAAACCGCCAGAGCGAACTGGAAGCTCTAGCAGCTTGAACCTGAGTCCTCAGAAGATCCCAGAGACAAAGTTCCTTATCCTCCAATCATGAAGTTCATTTTTCCAACTGCCGTTTTCCTGGGCGCAAGTCTTTACGGATACATCTATGGAGAAATACCATTGCCTGGTAGTCGATCTCCAAGCTCTCTCACACAACGTACACTGAGCAGTCTCCAATTGGCCGGCTCAGCATATGCTCTGAGCGATCTTCTGCCCACCAAATTTTCTTCAGAGACTCTAGACATATTGGGCTCGCCGGAATCAATCCATAAATATGGAAAGACTGGAGTGTTTGGCATTCCAAACCCAATTAATGATACTTTTTTTATACCTGAAACTCGCATTCTCAAACCGCCGTCAACCCCCACAGCCATCGAAATGTCCGATAAAGACTCAGCGATTCCTTTTGAAAAAGCGATAATTGTTTTCATGGTCTTGAACTTTGGCATCCTGGTAAAACTCATCTTGTACCGCAACGAAGATCGCGCCAGCGAGCTCAAAATCTATTACGCCCAACGGGAATACATGGAATGGCTCTTCTATAACTACTCAGTAGAAGTTTTTACAGGAGGGAGTAACCTATGGCAGCTATTGGATCAGCGATTTAGATCAATTGAAAGTTCGATGGAGGCTCTCCATGGAAGATTTGAGAAGTTCGACATAGGCGTGAAAGAGTTGGAGGTTCTCACCGAGAAAGACCGATTGGACATGGCCATGGCACGCTGGATAGAGTTCCACAAAAAGCTGAGAGAGCTTTCTAGGGAAACATCAAGGACATTCTCGGCCATTTTGAGAAACCTGGAGGCTTCGTTTGGGGACTCTGAGAGTAGCGATGCTGATTCTGGGGACATGGACGGGCCGTAACCGTGAATAAGAATATTTCATTCAAAGAATTCATTAGGTCATGAAGTCAGAGCCATTTATTTTATATCAGTATCATCAGGCAAGACAATGCTTCTTTGTTGAACCGAGTCGACCGTAGTGGCATTATACTTGGTATTTTATAGTGACAATACTGGAATGTTTAGTTCATCATTCATTTCTCCTAGAGTACATGCCATTGATGTAGATTAAGGCAGAGAAACCAACCGGGTTGTTATTATGAAGCCTGCTCAACCAGATATTTTCGGCAAGCAGTTTTTAACATCGCAATTCGGCGCTGAGTATGGATGAAGACCTCGCGATACATGTCCAGACTCTGCTGTACCACTTCATGCCGAGTTTTAGAGCCCGCGCAGATTTCAAGCATTCTCAACTCCATTTCCTTCCGCAAAAATGGTTTGCTGAGCGAGATGCTATTTGGGAGACCTGCGACAACATTATCATATCCCTCTACCAATGCAATTCCCAAGCGGGTGGGGATAAGCTCTTCGACTCTGCTGCGACCACTGCCACGCTTGTTCACAACCACGTATTCCCGTTCTTTGATCTTCGCAATGTGTTCGGCCATGGTCGCATCTGTCCCGATACCGTTGGCATCCATGAGGCCAATAAGCTCAGGTTCCGTTAGATAGGTTGGGGCTGTGGTCTTCCCTTCGAAGATATTGGCTTCTGTAGGGGCAAACATCTCCCCTTTTTCGAAATTTGGTAGCTGCTGACTGCTTTCCCATTTATCGTAAACGTAAACATCCAGGTAATTTCTTTCCAGGACAATCAAACCACTGGCATGAAAAAACTCCCCACCATATTGAATTTCAATCTCTGTGCCTTTACCCTTCGCATCATCGGAGCAGCAAGCGAGGAACCTGCGTGCCACAAACTCGTAGACTTTCTTCTCATTTTCATTCAATTGAGACGGATTGACCCAACTAACGGGATGAATCGGCGGATGCGCCTTATCATTGTGAGTCCCAGATCGGGGAGTCCTGAACTTTCCATCTATGAGTCTGTATCAATGTTAGTCTTAAAGATTCTACTCAAAGGCATATTCACAAATTCAAATACCCACTCTCGAGCATATTGACCCCATCTGTTGTCTGGGTATTGTTTTTCCACGAGTTTTCTGAGGTCAATTGCTTTGTCAAATTGATCAGTTTCGGTGCGTGGATAGCTTATGAAACCTTTGGTATATAAAGCCTCGGCCACCTATCAAATGATTAGTTATCTCGTGCACAGAGAACACATTGAGATACCTTTTACCTTCATAATAGTCTGACTGTCTAAACGAAGAAACCGACTGCCCATCATCTGAAGATCCACGGTTGTTAAGGGTAGCGGTCGCCATTTGCTCCTGGGCTTTTGGTTGACTTTTGTAACTTTGGCCTGCTTTGCCAGAAGGCATCGCTCAAGCATCATAGTAACAGCCGCCCGATCGAAAAGGTGAACTCGTCTCCAGAGAAAATTAACCCTTTTCCCTTCGCGCTGAAGCATAACCTTGATGCCCCAGAAAGTTTCGGGTTTGAAATTCTGCACTCGCAAATAACGGTCTACCACAAACCCTAGAGTGGGGAATTGGCATGATCCTGGGAATGATCAGAAAGAGATCTCGAGGTTTGCACTATTGAAAAATATTACCATAACTGATGACCTTCTCCTTCAAAATCTCCGCAACGGCCTGAAGCTGGAGGGTCTGTAAGCGTGTGAACGCAGCTCCGATGCGGAGATCAAGCTCAATTCTAGCCGCTACAGCATTGGCTTGAAACTCATCAAGCTCGACCGGTTCTCGGGCAGCTCGAAGGACATGGCTGTCCTCCAGCATACAAGAATTAGTAGGGCAGTTGCTTTTTCTTCAGTCTCTGAGTTAACTTACGCTCTTTCCGTGTTGCTGAATCTTGCTCTTCTGACTTCAATCCGCGAATTACCATTTTTTGCCTGTGTGCGAACCTCCGTACCGATATGCTCTCCCTCGCGATCACAATCGGTCCAGATAAACAAAGCTTTGCTATATCTCGCCTGATTCCGAATATTCTCGGCGATTGGCAGTTTATCCTTTCAATAGTTTTTAGCAAGGTTCGGTAAATTGTGAATTGATACAAAATCTTTACTTACTTTGTCAACCTCTTCCTTGACAGGGGCCTCGAATAAGGAGCCAGGAGGACAAGACTGCCAGCCCTTGTATTGACGTTCGAAGTCCAGGCCTGTGAGGTGACCAATGACACTAGTCATGGTCACAGAGCAGTTGCCCCAAGGGGGCCCGAAGTTGAAATCGAATTCATAATTCTTCACATATTGATTTCCTCGAATTGCATGCTGTATTCATGAATCAGCTAATAGATACTTCGCTGTTGATATTTGGGCAACTTACGGTCTGAAAAGAGCCACCTGACATGTGCGTGGCCACGGCGCGGGCAATGGCAGGTTTCTCTGCTACGCAGAGAATCTTCCGTGCCATGGCGAGTTTAATGACACGGTCAGGCCAGAGCCATGCGAAGAGAGGGATAACAAATTGCAAGGCAAGTGTCTCGTCCCAACCGGGAAATACTTCAGTGGGGCCTTCTACTGCCTCAGGCCGTAATCGCCTAGCCTGTCGCGTTTTTCTTACCGTACAATACAGTACCCTATGGGTCACATGACATTGACAATAGTCATACTAATACCATAGTACACGGCGAAGACGCTGTATCCTGATTGCCTCATAGGACGGCTGTCAGCTTGGTCGATCTATATCCCACGTCGTGCAATTTCGTGCTTGATTGTAGACCCCCGAACAGGACTATGACTACTAGTTATTTCATTAAGTATGCAGTCTAGGTGATCCGATATCATCAAGGGGACTTGGTTTCACCCTTCACATAGTACCTTTCATTTCATCAAAAACATGATGTTTGTTGCCAAGAATTAACTACATCGAGTCTGGAGCTGTGCTACATTAGATATCTCTCAGATGACTAGGTTCCAGACAATAAGGATAAGTTGAAGCCTCTCGTTTTAACGAAATCCGATTGTCTTATCATCGCCGACCTGAGCCTGATCAAATTGCATTAGTCTCTCGGAACCGGGTCATCTAAAGCTGTTACCCATAATCAAATTAAAGACGGAGACATGAAGACCATATTATGTGGAATTTCCTTCTGAATTTCCTTCTGAATTTCAAAGTACCCCTGGAGTAAATGCTTCACTAGCCATCTCGATAGTTGCTAAGTCTTACCTTGATACTTTGGCTAATTAGTTACTGCGATAACTAACTATACTCCCCGAGTATATCGTCGTACATACTAAGTAACTGCTTGTATCTTAATGCCCAAGGCATTAAGTGCCAAGACGCTAATCCCGATGAGGTAATCCAAACATAAACCTGCGCAACCGCACCTAGCAACGAACTCCTCTTTTATCTTCACTCGGCCCCACGAATCTAAATACATCTGATAGTATCAGACCTGGGAAATGGCATCTCTTCCACTTCCCCGCGTTGAGTCCCTGGCGGAATCTACTTCCTTCAAACTCACTGTCCTCCCCTATCTAGCCCAGCTCCAGTATCTCCCCGCCAGCTTGCGCGAAGCTGGGCGCGATTTGGGTAACTTGAAAGATGTTTACCTTGCGACAAACCCCCTGGTCTCTGCGATCGCCATCGGGTCAGTTTTGGCTGCGCTTTTCTTTCTAGCCGCCGAAATAAACCGGAACTACTCTCAAGTGGATCGGTTTTGGAGCCTCTTACCTGCCGTGTACAACATACATTTCGCCACTTGGGCTCGTTTGGTCGGGATGCGCACGCAAACTTTGGATACTATCGCCTTCCTTACTGTACTGTGGAGTGTATGTGCTCATATCCGAACCGCACGTTGCCTATCATGAACTAATTCAATTATCTGGAATAGGCTCGTCTGACTTTCAACTACTGGCGCAAAGGCGGCTACCAGATCGGCTCCGAGGACTACCGCTGGCAGATCGTGCGCAATAAAGTAAACAATGTGTTTTTGTTTACTATGTTCAACATGTCATTCATCGCCATTACCCAATCGATCCTGTTGCTCTTAATTACCTGCCCCAGCTACATATCTCTTGTTGTCGCATACAACCAGGAAGCCGAAATATTTGGCCTTCCTGACCTCGCTTTCTCCCGCGCAGCATTCTTTTTCATCATTATCGAATTCTTTGCAGACCAACAACAGTGGAATTTCCAAGTCGCCAAACAAGAATACCAACAGAACGCTCGTATCGCAGGGGAAAATAAGGACCAATACTCCCCTGAAGACCTGGAGCGAGGTTTTGTTGTTAGTGGGCTCTGGTCATGGTCCCGCCACCCCAATTTTGTGGCTGAACAAGCTTTCTGGCTGACTTTATATCTTTGGACCTGCTACCGCACCGAAACTTACATTCAATGGACCGGGCTTGGCATCGTTGGTTATATGATGATTTTCCAGGGCAGCACCCGCCTGACTGAAGGGATCAGTGCGGGTAAATACCCCGAGTATGTGGAGTATCAGGCTCGCGTTGGCAGATTCCTGCCCCGTCTGTCTGCTGAGGCCAAAAAGGGTAAGGTGGACAAAAAGCCCGCTGTTTCACCGGAAGACGAACACTTGGACGACAAGAAGAGCAACTGAATTTAAATGGGTGATTTGGAGGTGGCATGGGTCGATTTTACCAGAGGCGGACTCTTCTATCATACATCAAATATGTCAAGTGATCTGACTCTTATCCTATATGGGGTTACTATCCCATAGTAAACGGGTTTTAATATTTAGTTTGGCTCTGCGAAGAAGTTCCTCGGCCGAAAGATACTTCTATCTAAAACTATTCATTTTTCATTTCTCCAAATGCCGAGTGCCCTCTTTCTTTTCACGATTGGTGGTTTTGAACAGCAGAGCCGACCTGCGGCCAGTCTTAAGACATGTCATAGCTTGAAATGTAAAACGAATTGTCGACGACCTGTCAGATTGGAATTTGAGCCCTAGTGGATACAGTTTACTCCAACTACCTCCTAGCTAGTAGCTGTAAACTTTGGGCTAAGGAGTGCATTCATCCATACTAGCATTAGCAATGCACACATTGGAAATGTTCCAAGGCAACTGTTTACTTGATGGGAGGGTTTGATTTCATTCTACTTATCCGGTCTGTCCTCCTTAGCATAGATAAGGCTAATATTGTTTCAATTTTGACGGCTTTGAACATCATGTTCATGATGCACTTTCCGTGTGAAAACAACTTCAAGCGATCCCATGGAGAAATTAGAGTCAGCAATCGTTCAATGATTTACTTTATTGAATGGCAGTAGAAAGGTATTGAAAAGAGGACATTGACAACATGCTACTACGTTGAATTCTAAAGTGGGATGGAAGTTAGAAAACAAGCTTTCAAGTGTTTTATAGTACAAGTATCACGAACGTAGTATCACTGGTCTCAAGAGAGAGACAAATGGGACGAAAGAGAAGACTGGATCTCTCCATATTTAGTCGTGACATTTTATATGATAGAAGGTAAGAAAGGGGTTATTTGTTGAGGAGAGACACGGCAAAAGGATTTGAGGGGGGATTTGGCAAAAAAAAAATGAACGGTAGATAGGAAAGGGGATGCAAATCCATAGATACAAATAAAAAAAACCAAGAACATGGTGATATTACACTCCCTTGAAAGATGAACTAAAACAAGCCCGCCCAAAATGCAGACAAATTCACGAAAAAGAAGCCTGATCACGTTGGGCTATCGATCATGGCACGGGAGTCTGGTCCCGGCCATCTTTGCCGCTAGTCTCCTCCGGACTCTGAGTAGGCTCGGGGGGAGAGATAGTTGCCCCGCCTTTGCCGTCGAAGTATTTAGCAAACTCGCCAGACTCGGGGTAAGGGCGTGGGCCCAGAAGGCGAATCAGATCGTCACGACCGAGCACCTCCTTCGATAAAAGTTCCTCGGCGACGATGCCAACCTCCGCTTTCTTTTCAGTCAAAAGAGTGTGGCATTGTTGGTAAGCCTCATCGATAATACGGCGAACCTCGATGTCAATGTTGCGGGCAGTGTCTTCAGAGAAAGGTTTCTGGATTTGCTGGCCATCTTCTTCGTAGTGAATAAACCCAAGCTTCTTGGACATGCCAAATTTCGTCACCATGGCAGTGGCCATACGAGTGACTTTGTTGAAGTCGTCACTGGCACCGCTGGTCACAGTATCGAAGTGGAGCTCCTCGCTGACACGGCCACCTAGGGTCATAGCCATGCGATCCATGAGCTGGTTGGTGTTCATCAAGTAGGTATCACCGCCAGCAGGTAGATACTGGGCATAGCCGAGTGCACCCTGGCCGCGGGGGATAATGGAGACTTTGAGAAGCGGATCGGCCCACTGGAAATACCAACCGCAAATGGCGTGACCTGCCTCGTGATAAGCGACGGTGCGCTTTTCCTCGGGCGACAGCACAAGAGACTTCTTCTCCAGGCCACCGATGACACGCTCAATGGCCTGCTCGAAGTGTTTCATCACAACCTTGTCGGCGTTCTCACGGGCAGCTAAGAGTTTGGGGATTAGCAGTGGTTGGGGAATGTAGAAGTGGAATAGCTACTTACCGACGAGAGCAGCTTCATTCACGCAATTGGCAATATCAGCACCGGCAAAACCAGGGGTCAGAGCAGCGAGTCTGCCCTCAAGATACTCCATGTTCTCATCGCTAACGATCTTCTTCAGGTGTACGCGGAAGATCTGCTTACGACCATCCATGGTGGGACGGTCAATCCCGATGTGTCGATCGAAACGACCAGGACGCATGAGAGCTTTGTCGAGAACATCGGGTCGGTTGGTACCAGCTAAAACAACGACCTGCTCGGAAGTATTGAAACCATCCATTTCAGTCAAAATTTGGTTGAGAGTGCTCTCACGTTCATCGTTGCCGCCGCCGAAATTCTGCTTTGCGCGAGACTTTCCAATGGCATCGATTTCATCAATGAAAATGATACAAGGGGTGTTCTTCCGGGCGTTTGCGAACAAATCGCGGACCCGCGAAGGACCGACACCAACGAACATCTCGACAAACTCGGAACCACTAACACTGTAGAAAGGCACGCCAGATTCACCAGCAGTGGCTTTGGCAAGTAGCGTCTTACCAGTACCAGGGGGGCCAGAGAGGATAGCACCACGAGGAATTTTAGCGCCGAGCTTTTGGAATCGCTCCGGCTGTTGCAGGAAGCTAACGAATTCCATGATCTCAACCTTGGCCTCGTCCATACCAGCAACATCAGCAAATTTGATCTTGATATCGGTCTCATGATTGAACTTCTTGGCACGACTTTTCCCAATGCCGAAGATTCCGCTTTGGCCGCCACCACCACCGCCGGCACGACGCGAGACCCAGTAGATACCAGCAAACAAGAGCAGAGTAGGGGCGAAAGACAAAAGAGCACTCCCCCAAGGGACTTCATCAACGTAGGCGACCGGGATACGTTCTCCAGTGGGAATACCAAGTTCATATTGAGCTTGCTCCAGCTTCATCTCGAAGCTTTCGACGGATCCGATACTGAACAATACATGCGAGACGGGTTGGCCATTGGAGTCGGGGTATTCCTGAGCCGAGGCTTCACGGTTGAGATCAACCCGAACGCGGCTGCGGTTCAGAACGGTCAATTTCTCCACTAGACCCTTTTCGAGGTAGTTAGAGCGGAACTCCTGCCAGGTAATCTCGCGAGCGGCACTGTCTCCAGGAAAGAAACTGCGATAAACGTAATATGTAACCAGTGCGGTGATAAAGAAAGATGCTGGATCAAATCGGAACTCAAAGACCCTGCTACCAGGAGGTGGGAATGGCTGTTCTCCCTTCTTTTGCTTTTTGCCCTGCTCTTTCTCCTGTTCCTTTTCCTTGCTCTTCTGGTCATCCGACTTCTCTTCCTTCTCTTCCTTCTGATTCTCCTTCTCAGGCTGCTGCTGCCCCTTCATTTTTTGGAGGTCTTCGGGGGGAATCTTCATGTCGCGGGCGACCTCTTCTCGGGCCATCTTATCGGCGTGCTCATTGGCGTACTTGAAAAGCCACCGGACCATTCGAAGGTAATCCATCAACGAGGCATCCTTGTAGTTATTCATGAATTCCTTCAATTCGGATGGTAGCCCATTCTTCATGAAGTGTCTTCGAACTTGCTGGGTTGATTCATGCTGTGAAGGCGGGATGCGCGACTCAATGTGCTTGATGAACTCATCCAGTTGTTTCTGTTCCGTCTCGGTCAATTTCGATTCGGGCTTGTTCGGATCTTCATCCTTGCGGCCATCGTTTTCGGGGCCATTTCCGCTGGAATGGGAACTCCGGGATTTGTCGTCCGGGGGAGTCGGACCTCGAGGACCCTGAGTAGCGAAGGACCGTCGGACATGGTGAGATGTGATGAGGGAAGAAAGCTTCGACTGAGGCAGTCGCACAGAGGATGGTCCAATGCGGCCAATGGATTCTGTGGCTCTCCTCGAGAATCGAGCAAGGTTGCCTGGCCGCCGCAAAAGGGTAGCCATGGTCGAGGAAAAGGGAGCCCAGAGGGCTAAGAGAGCGGAAGGTGGAGATGATCAATCGGTTTCGGTCGCGATGGACAACTTCGCGCAATCCATAGATGGTACTGGAGATGCGGTGGGAAGCTGTCATACCTGCGAGCGCGGTCCGTTTCGGCGGTATCGGATTTTCTGCCGCTCTGGCCGCTGAGTCATCAGAATCCGGTCGAAGCGAGTAGAGGCTAGACTTAACGGTGTTAGGTAGAACCTGGAAATATCAACTTAAATGGGCTAAAGAATACAGGGAGAAAGAAGAAACGGCTTAGATGGGACTTATTAGAGATAAAAAGACTACATTATAGTAGGGAGGGGTGTTGACCTTGCAGTCATTGATGTTCAGATTAAGAGAGAAGTGTTTCCATGTACAAGAAGAGGAGATATAGTATGGTAGGTAATATGATCGGGGAGATGAAAACGCCTAACCATGAGCCCAAATAGGCAATTATGAACTCCTTAAAGTCTCCCGCCTTTTGTAAACGCCGTAATATGTGAACCATTAAACACCAGCCAATCATTGTAGTATTCTTCAGTCATGGTCATTGAGGCTGGCCATTCGAGCCAACACCGCCGGACTCAAAAACAGGAAAGTTCGTGGACATGTCTGCCCAGTCCCATTCAATTGTCATTGGCATCTGCCATAAGTCCTGGGGTACAAACGGCTGCTGAAATGACCCTATGTTTGGACTGGTATCATAGGGGGTTTGGTCAGAGAAAGGAGCATTGCCGAACTGGTCTGGGCTGAGCATATCTGGGAAGTCTTGTCCAAGACCGGACATGGCATGAATGTTACTTGGAAGATCTTGAGATAGGCCCGAATTTGGTTGATTAGAAGATTCGTTGCCAAATTGTTTGGCATGACTTGGCGAGGCGGTAGGGTTATTGGCAAACATTGATGGCGAGAAAGGTCCATCAGTATGGGGTGCTGGTTGTGTAGGTTTGCTAGGTGGGGATGCTGCGCTCCGCCCCTCGTTTGTTTCACGCTGTGTTTGATCGGATTCATCTGGTGCAGTCTTTCGCTTCTTTCGTGCATGCGACTCTCTCTCGGCCTTGTCGAGAACAACCTTGGCAATTCTTTCGAATTCACCACATAATCCAAGCATGCGTTTGATGCTTCCATTGGATTCGTCAGAAACCAAAGTGGAGAGGAAATTAACCACCACATTCATCAACTTGATGTCGGAACGAGCACGAGCATCGCCAGGGTTTTGAAGAATATTGGCAAACAGTGTGACGAGAGCAGATACCGGATAGTAAAGAATCAACCTAATACGACTGTATATTAGTACACGAATGTAGCGAAGAGTCATGCAAACCACGTACCAGACACAAGCAAAATCTCCCTGGGGAATATACTTGATTAAATTGATGGATGCTCTTGCGGCTGTCACACAGAGAACGGCTGAAAGGAAAACTCTGGGGTTCAAGGGTCGGGCATTCAAGCCTTGAATCGCATAGTTTGACAAACGGCTGGTCCAGTAGCCATGATGTACAGACATTCGGTGAATCGTAGTGAGACAGTTGTAGTATGAGAATTGAAGAACAACGACATGAAGTAGGAGAGGACCGTGAGTGACTTGGATTTCATATTCGGGTCGAAAGTCGACAGGAATATTATCTTTCCAGTCCTCCAGTTCCTTGTCAAGTTCACCAATGGTATTAAGGAGTTCCCCATCAGACTGCTTAGAGGCCTTGGCCGAGTAAAGCCGCTTGTAAACGCTGCTTTCTATAGTTGCGAATTCACAAAGCGATCTGAAAAGGTTGAACTTGCCCTTCCCATCGGCAAGTGGGACATTCCCAACATTATCAGGTGGGTCATCACTAGGAAGCTCGACGTTCATGTCATCATCATCCTGTACCGGGGGTCGACCGGAGCGAAGACAAATACTGCTAGTTATTAGCAAAGGCATGAATAAATGGTGGCGAGAAACAAACTCTTTGTCAAGGCAGTAAGCGATCCAGAACACTCGTTTCCGCTGCTCCACCTCTACAGGGTTTAGTCCAAATCCTGAGCCACGCTTGTGTAGTCCAATGCTGTGGGACAAACGAATTGCTGCGGCAACAAGGAAGAAAGCGGGTTGAGGGTTAGGTGTACCCTGCAGAAAAAGCGACTGCGGCTCTGTTAGAAAAGCTGTATCTTGCCCGCCAAAAATACCAAAGTACACTTACCATTCCCAGTAATGCCTGGACGCTCAAAAGGTCCGTATTTCGCATAGTGAGTTCAGTCAAAACACCCATGGCATTTTTCAAGTACAGCCACGCTTTTTTATCTTCCTCGTGGGGAACCAAATTGCTCATGACACGAAGTCGATGCGAAATGGCGAGGACCACATTGATGCTGGCCCACCATCCAGAGCCTTCGTAAGGATCCCGAGAATATTGTCGTTCGACCAGATGCATGAACGTGGCCTCGTGGAACAATGGGAATACGCAATTGAAATTTCCAAAAAAGTCCTTGAACAGGGAAAGGGCCTCTTCCTTTGGGGGGAGGGGTTTGAAGACTCGCCGAGCAAAAATATCACTAAAAATCTCTGGTTTCCAGTACATCCACTTATTATCATCAACGTAGGCCGACGAGATCATGTCTTGGAATGAAGTATCACCGGTTTTTTCGTTGACCCATTGAATTCCTTTGGGCGAGAAGATGGAAAATCCAGATGAGGAGCCTATAATTCGGTCAATGAAAAGCAATTTCTCACTCGGGGGTGCACTATATACCGATGTACCGGGTCTCGCCGCAATTGTTGGTCACTAGTGAACACATCATGTCTGACAAGGCTTCGACCTCGGTCTCAGACTCCTTCTGTGATTCAGGAGACGTAGCAGCTGTCCGCGGGCTTGAGCCCGAATCCATGTGTGGTGTAGTATTGTGAGAGGCGGGCGCGGTTTGCTGGGTTGCATTCGGAGCAGGAAATTTATTCGCAGTTCTCGCTGCATTTAAAGCATTTGTCCGATCCGCTAGTCGCTTTTCGAGCGTCCCAAGGTCGGTTTTTCCATTGTCGTCTTCAGAGAGCAGCCCTGACAATCGTAGGAGAGACTCCATGCGACCCAGGCGATTCTCCAAACCTTCGATGTATTTGGCGCTGAGAAACTCATCAGACAATTCCCATTCTCAAGAATAACTTCTCGCCCTTGGCAGTACAACATACCCTTTAGGGGGGTTCCTTTTCTTCTCGACCTGTGTGAAAACGCAATCCGTCTTGTAATTGCTGCAGTGCGAGCACTTGGGCATCTTGCCGTCGCACTTGATCTTCTTCTTCCGGCACATGTCGCATGCCTAAAGCAAAATAGGTCAGCATCGAAACGAGGAAAGGGAGCTCCAATTAGAGGGTACACACTCTCGCAATTCGTCGCCGTTTGGCCTCATTTGTCTCATCCCCCGCGGCCAATGCCGAATCGTCCGCATACATGGACCCCGCAGACATGCCAGCCATGTGTGAACCGTCGTTGGGGTAGCCACCAAATAGTTGGGGCTCATGGTTCATAATCATGTCAAAGCCGATGCTGTCACCATCCCCCAAGCCATCCATTTTGAATGTGGTGTTCTTTCTGCTTCTCGTTTTTTGAGACGCGCTGGGACTGCCGCGGAGTGGAGTCGAGAGAAGGAGGGCGGTGTTAAATAAGAAGTTGCGGGGCTATCATGCGTCTCGGAGACGTGCTTTTTCCGGAGGTTCCCCTGGGAGCAACGAGAGGAAGAAGAGAATCAGGGGGGGGGAGAGACAAAATTCGTGAGCGATTTCAAAATTGATGACGCATGCAAAGGAACGAGACGAGAACTTTTGAGGACCAACGGCAAAAGAAGGTTGTGACTAAGGAAAAAGACCGTAGCTGAGTCAACCATCTAACTACCTTGATTAATGTAAGATAGCCAGCGATGTCTAAGATTTTACTCAAAGGAATACGGAGTAGTAGTAGTAGTAGTAGTTTAATTTGAGCCTTCCATACGAAGCACTCCGTATCAAAACATGCAAAACCTGCTGCCTTAAGCCAAGGTCGATTTGTGGCGGTGCGGATGTACTGAACCTCCGTCCGATCTTTCGTCCGTTCGGCGCCGAAGATGCACTTTACCTGTAGTCTGGTAGAACTACAAACGCTATCAATCAGTCGGGTGGAGAGCCCCTGGAGAAAAGGGACACTTAGTCGAGAAGACATTTCTCTAGTAATTAATGGATGATGAGTTGATTGAGTTCTATAGTTATCATTTGATACTCTGACGGATCAGCCATTTTCCTTTTTTCCCCTCCCCTTCGGCACTTTGCTTTTGGTCGGAGGAAGAGGTGCAGCACCTTGTTGTGGGGTAACGGTAGGACAGCCTGCAAGCCTAAGAACTTTACGGCACACACCGTCTGATGATACACCCACCTTGCATTGCTAGAACAAGAAAATGATCAGCGGTCTTATTATTTGTGTCTACTTGGTTGTCGGAAGTCCATTCGAGGATCCGGACGGGGTGATTCGAAAGTGTGTAGTAATATAATAATAGTAGTAGTACATTCAAGGAGGAGTGGCGATCTCGTATGAGTATGACACATGTGCATAAAGTACAGAAAGATTACGGGAAGCACCATCTGTTCAACCCATCAACCTAAGGAATATATCAACCAAACGCCACGCTATGCACCCTGAATACAACCAAGATATCCTGTGGCTCTCCGGGACGAATCCGTGAGCCACGAAAATGAGTACCATCTTGACTGGAAGGAGGGAACGATGTTTAAAACAACCAGGACAGCAAAGAAAATATTGACGTGGGCGAGCGAAGCTTAGACATGCTTGTCGAGGAACTCTTTGGCTTCGTTGATCTTTGTAGCCAAGTACGGGCTGCCGCCGCGATCGGGGTGGTTGAGTAGCATGAGCTGACGGTGCTTCTTGGTGACTTTATCCTTGGTCAATCGTCGCTCACTAGAGATGATAAAACGAAATCAAATTGTTAGACTTGTCATCCGATATAAATTTGAGGGTGGTTCGCCTTCGGAAATACGTACGGAAGTTCAAGGATCAGGGAGGCCTCGCGACGGTTCATGCGCGGTTCGAAACCACTATACCTCGAATTAGCAAATGTGAACCTAGTAATCCCCATATCCAGGATAAAATAAAAACGAACCCCTTGAAGAAAGCCTTGCCTGCAGCGTTGACGCCACCTTGAGAACGGCGGTAGGCGACCAGACCGGCGCGGCCCTGAGGAAAAAAACAGTCAGTTTCGGGAAAGGCTAGTTGAAGATTGTGGGATTGGAAGACTCACCAGGAAGGCAGCAGTAGCAACGCCGAGACCAACAGCAAGAGTGGATGCCATTTTGGAGGATTCAAAGAAGAAGGCGAATTGATGATGGGGAGCGCAAAGTAAGTCCAAAAGTCGGTCGTTGGGTTCGCGGCGGGAAAAGTCAGCAAGGCCTCCCCGATTTGGTTTAGCGCCCCTCCTCCATGCTCCAAGCAAAAAAAAACTTTGGGGGGAGACAACGAAGTCCAGAACAATCACTCTCCCAGCAACCATGCGGTAGGCTCTCCCTTCATTTTTTCTCCTTGTTTTTTTCTTGTGACTATTCCAGTATCAATACTTACTTTTATCTCTAGCGTGGAGACTTGCCACTTTTGTTCTCGTCCCGCCTTCCCGGGCAAGGGAATCACATTCGTCCGCAATGACGCCCGACAATTCCGATTCTGTCGGTCCAAGTGCCACAAGAACTTCAAGATGAAGCGCCAGCCACGCAAGTTGAAGTGGACGAAGAGCCACCGTGCCGCTCGTGGCAAGGAAATGATCGTCGACTCTTCCCTCGTCCTTTCGCAGTTCGCCAAGAAGCGCAACGTCCCCGTCAAGTACGACCGCAACTTGGTCGCCGCCACCGTCCAAGCCATGCAACGAGTGGAGGAAATTCGACAGCGCCGCGAGCGTGTTTTCACCAAGCGCCGCCTCGCCGGCAAGATTGCCCGCGACCGCCAGCGCGAGGAGGACCGCAAGGTTGTTGCCCAAGGCGAGCACCTCATTCGCAAGGAGCTGCGCGAGCAGGCCGAGGGCCGCCCCCTGGAGCTGGACCAGAACAAGGTTGCCAACAGAGTTCACGGAGAGGAGAAACTGCGCCAGAAGAAGAAGGCCCGCGTTTTGGTGGATGGTGGAGTCGAGGAAGAGATGGATATGGACTAAGATTCTTTTTTTTATTCTCCTCTCTCGACTGGGACAAATTTTCCTTTTTTTATTTTCCTTGTTTCATTTGATTCGATCTCTACGACACGATTACTGGAGTTAGGCTTGCATTTTCATTGTTATCACGGTGTCCTTACCCTATGGTACCTTAAAAAGCAATCAATATACCTGCTTTACATTCTATCAGAAGTAACATCAGCATCTCCAAAGACGGGGACTTTTGTATCTTACCCCGAGCGGTAAATCTGAACTGCTATAGGAAGAAATCTCACTGCGGTGAGTAACTTTTTACTATTCACTAGAAATATTAGTTACTATTACTACCACCACCACCTCCTGGCAATTTTTACCTGTGTATAATTTGTCCAACATCTCTCTTCGGGACAAAACCTGCCCTTGGGCAGTAGAGCAATCGCCTACTTCATTACTGGGAATCTCCCAATCCTCAGTCTCAATCAACTGCAAAAGGAGGGAAACAATAGGGGAGAGCTTCAGTTCATAACTGTTGTTTCGAAGCCAAGAGCCTATCTAATTGTATTCCATATTCTACATTGTACATAGAGAGGATAATGTCTGCTCGACACTCCAGAGATCTGAAAAAAAGTACATTACTTCAAGTAAACAAAGTTTGTTTCATAATCAGAAGCAAAAATAGACCTGACTAGCTACTTTGCCGAATCTCATATATTTTTGTAGCTTCTAGGTATTTTCCTTGGCAGATCGAAATTTGGTTTGAAAACGAAGCAAGACTGACAGTCTTGCTTCATTTTGTTTGAAACCAGTGGTTTCAAATAAGATTGGGCGTGGATCATGGTAAATTTGTCATAATAAATCCTCAATATGCCGTATTTCCAAATCTCCCAAGGTTTGAAAAGTTTGAAATACTGAGAGTTCGGGTGTGTGGGATTGAACCCTTTCAATGGAACTACATATCTATCTGAACTACTAGTTCAGATAGAACATCCCCGGATGTCAATGACGATAAAGAGCAGACACTGTACAAAAGCTGCTTTAATTATTGTAATAAAGAATGCTAGGATTGTATGGTTCAATTGTTTATATATTCATTGTGTGCTTGTCCCCGGGCAGGTTGAATACACATGGAAGAGTGAGAGCGCCCAGGCAAGGAAAAGGAGACAAGGGATGGGGCGAGATGACACATGGGTTATGAGAGTTTCGAGACAAGTATGGTGTATATGCGCGAAGAGGCAAAAAGAAGAGACAGAAAAAGAGACGACGAGGTTAAAAGGTCGATAATGATGAGCAGGTATAGGATATGAGTGATGATGAATATGCGCCGGCCAATCAAGGCCATTTATGAGGTTTCCTGAACAAAAGAAAAAAAGGGGGGGGGAAAGTCGCGGAACATCAGTCAATGGAGAGGGGAAAAAACGAGAAAGAAATGACAGGACCAAAGAGACATGATACATGGGATCCCACCAAGGTGAAATAAGGTCCCGAAACACACGTCCTGCGAAGAGGAAACACAGTTCCAAGTCGTGAGAAAATTCATGTAACTTGGTCTAGAGCGCATCCCTGCATTATGCAAGCGTGTGGGAAACGATGTGGACAAAAGGGTTCCCAAAAAAAAGAAGAGAAAAAGAAAACGCTCAAGCTCGTACATTTCGTCGTGAAAAGTGTCGTCGCTAGACACAATGAATAGCGACAGAGGCTTCGTGGACAAGTTCCGATCTAAATGTTAAGAGCACTACTCCTCCATTTGACCGAAAACACCATCGTCGTCATCGTCTGCAGGAGCACGGCGGCTACTACCAAAGTCCACGTCTGCATTGCGGAGATGTCGGGTTTCATTAGTCTTGGTGTCTCCAGTGCGCACTCCCCGTTCATCAGAAACCTTATAAGATAGAGACGGGTTGAGAGAGGCAGAAAAGAGAAGTTCGGCGTTTGAGTCACGGCGAAGGGCATCGTTAATGGGGCCCGAATGACCCAGGCCCAAGCTCTGGTTACTCGGTTGGCTACTGGAATCGAGGTAGCGAGCGGGCAGTGGCGGCACGGGGGGAACATCGGGAGCCATAGATACCGGCCTTGTGCGAGGAGTACCAAAATTGCAGAGCCCGATGGCAGCAGCCAGGTCGGCCTCATCCTCCTCATTGAGTCGTGTGTCAGCGGTTGATGGGCGGGTATCAACACTAGATTTGCGGAAGTGAGAGAAGGCCGGCGAGTGAAGCGGAGCGCTACCAGTGTACGAGCTCGATGGGATCGACTGGTAAGAGCGAGAGAAAGCAGCCGATGCATTGCCGACGCTGGGACGCTTGGTCCAGTTGGCTGGCAAGCCCGACATTTCAAAGTCGTCATCCTCTTCCTGCTCGTCCACGGGGGGTGGCGTTGTCTCAGCTGAGCTGAGCCCGTCTCGTACATCCGACGAAGCGTCTGGCGACGCAGAAGAAATAACGGATTCAACTTCAGCGGACTCTTCGGGGAGTTCGTCGACGGTCATGTTATCGTTCATACCGACCAGCACAGTGGCGGCTTCCAGCAGCTGAACTTGCTGGTGCTTGGAAATGAGTAATTTCGAAGTAATCGCCCACGCCGGGTCATGTTCCCACCTAAGATACCACAAACGAAAGACGTCAACCAGATGCCACCAGTGAGATCAAGGAGTCAGAAGGAGGGGGAAGGAAGGGGGTAAGATGGTGTCGGGAGTTCAATGACCACGAGGGCGACCTGCACAGAGCCGACATGGCGCATGCTCCCGATCGAGCAATGAGAAGACAACCGGGCGGTATGGGGGATACACACATATGCTTGGACAAGCAGCTGCCATGCTTATACCCTTTCCCGCAACGGTCGCAGCGGATTGAGGCCGGGTTGCGCTTCCCATCAGTCTTTGTCTGGGCACCTTCGCTGGCGCGACGGTTCCGGCCCTTGGGGATAGGCTTGCCATCTGCATCAGAGTTGCTGGGAGAGGCCTTACGGGCGACCGGTGGTTCCTGGCTAGGGCTGTTCATGCTTCGAGAGAGGTATGAACTGAACCCAGAGGTGCCCCCTACCGAGGTAGATTCCAGTCCCTTACGGCCTCCCAAACTCCGACGGTGCGCGGCCATGGGGAGGGAAGTTGACTCTCCGCCCTCCTGCATAGAGACCGCGACCGCAGCCGCAGCGGCGTTTGCAGCAGTAGTAGTAACACTCTTTCGACGCGTTACGCGATGATTGGCATTGACAGCCCCGAGAGATATAGAATGGGCGTGTTGACGTTGGTTTGGGGGGAGAGGGCGCGAAAGTGACAATTCCTATTGATGGTGGACAGTGACACATCATCAGCATCGGGCGGCCACTCGGAGTACAAGAAAAACGGGGGGAGGTGGATTGAAAGAGGGACAGAGTCAGGCACTTTTGGTGATATATACCTTGAATGAGGCCATGGTGAAAGGGCTTTCTGGCAATGTACTTTTTTTGAAAGCCCCTGGAGTAGTAAGACGCAGTCAATTCCGAGTGGAAACGGGTGGAATGACGCGGAGGGTCAAGCGGGTAGCGGGATTTGTGGGAGTAGTATGATATATGGATGAGATTGAATGTGAGGGAGAGGGGATGTAAGATAGAATGGAGAGAGATGTAGAAAGGAAGAAAGCGAGTAACGACAGGTGAAGAGAATGAGGAATTCGATTAAAGGAAAAAAAAAAAAAAAAAGAAGAAGGGGAGAAAGAGGAGAAAGAAGGAGGAGCAGGTCCCGGTATGGTGTGGCCCACCAAAATCGCTCATTGCCTTTGCGGGGGCTTTTTCCCTTTGAGCATGCGGGGGGGCAAAGAGGATCTTCGCTTGTAACACATTACCAAAGGTCTAGAGTCGGGTTGGAAATCTCCATTGTTCTTTATTCTTTGTTATATATTTAATTTCCATTTTCCTCTATTTTTTTTTTCTTTCCCAATAGCATATGGATGTTATTCGAAGGTATCAATCTCCCCTGGTGAGGGCTCTGTGTGCGTCGCAAGGCCTCTAGGATGATGCGATAACCATGGCTCCACTTCGCTTCTGATCCGGGTCGCATGGACTGTGAACCTGACAATGCGAATATGTGGCTTATACGGGATTCCCAGACTGATGACAACCCCCCCCCTCCACTTGGACTATACCCGGTCAAACCCTACTTCCAAGTATGGAAGAGAAGCATTAGAAGTATTACATAGTACTATACTCTGTACAAGTGACCAATATTTTTATATTAATTAGGCAGAAGAAAGAATTTCCCCATCTTTCTTTTCCCGTCGGAGCATACTACGCCTAAACCTGCAGGGCAGAATTTAGGGTGACTTTTTTTGGCACTCGGGGATTTGCAGCCAGGTACCCCGGAACTCCCATGGATCTGGAACCCAAATAGTTGACAGTCAAATGATTGTAATGAACTGAACACCGAACCCAACCGAGAAGGGTAGCCTCGCACGTTCAATCAGATGGCAGATTGCCTGCATTATGGGGGCGGCGGCGGACGGAGGAGGGTTTCCAGGACATCAAGGAACATCTGTTGCCTGACGATCACCCGCACCACGATTCTCCAATACTAAGGAAATATTTTCCAGACTGCGAACAAGACACCTCCATGGTATCAGAGTACTCCGTACTCCGTAGACAGTACTCTGTATAGTACTCCGTAGTACGGAGTAGTAATAGGCAGTACTGGTAGTCAGTAATCTTGGTTGATCACCTGCAGCGCATCGACCGGTCTAGAGGCAGGCCACGAGTGGGGGCGATGATGTCATCGTCTAAACCGGGCAGCGATAGGAGAAGTCATGGGATTGGGTTACGTGATCATCGTAACATGGTACAATACTAGATACTGGGCACGGGGGTATGGAGTACTGAGTACACACTATCAAGTACACAATAATAAAGAAAGTCCAGTACCGAGTACCTCATCTCCCTACTCCATATCTTCCTGACTAGTGCACTAACTTACACTAAGGTAGTGTATAATACACTCCGTACCTCTTCAGGTACCTTAAGGTAAAGTAGGGTATTTGGAAGGTAAGTAGGGATTGGATGGAGTGTGGAGGACTGAGCAGCTGGACTTTCGCATTCCTGACGATCAGATCTCCTCTCGCGCCAGCCCGAGCGCTAAGACCGAGGATCCTTGCTCCCTTCAGATGTCCCCCTTGGCTCAGCTGCATTATTTCTGGGCCTTTGCGCCCATTGAAACTAGTCATTCTACTCCGTACTGTAGCACTTTTGCGTGCTACCGCCCCGGCTTAAACATGAGCGAGGGTTCCTGCGGCTGACACTCTGGAGAAGATTATTGCTGATCTCTTCACCCAAAGGCACAAACTCCGTACGTCCTATGTACTTATACGCGGAGGAATAGTAATCCTTCTCCTTTCTTTTAACCAAAAAAGGCAAATCTGCAGAATCGGTATAGAATCGGTACAGATCCGATTCACTCACATTACCTACTACCTACCTAATGTAGGCAGTAGTTCCTGAAACCCTATGAGATCAATCCAAGAATAGCTACAAACGGTGCTAGGAAGGCCGAAATGTCTCGCAGAGTACAAACTCGGCATTCGGTACTCCGTACAATTCACCATCATAGTTACTCTACTTACATACACTACTTTAAGTAGTCCGGCTCCACTATGATGACATCGTCATCACAAACACTACAAACAAGCAACATTTTTTTTTTGACGAAGGGACATCCCGATAAGAAAAATAACTCACGATGTGGCCATTGAATTCCGCAGGTTTTATTCCGTACAGGAACTAAGCTTGACCCCCTCCCCGCCTTCCTACCCCCGCTTGACTGAACTAGCAAGAAATTTACATACGCATTGGTTGTCCAATCGCACATTCGTGCAGAAACACCAAAAGTCTTGGAATATGCTGCACAACCGTCTGCGGCCCCTCCATCGCTTTAAAGCCACTACCGCCACTGCGGCACCTACGCCAGAATTCAATGATGATGACCAGATTCAGGTAGAAGAAACCTCAGAAGACTTTTTCGAAGCATCTCTGCCCATTCTCTTCCCCGACGATGCTCCGCAGTTTCATGGCGACCCGGGCCAGCACCTTCTCTATAAGTCTCCCAGCTTTGGCGACCTTGAGATTATGGTGCCCTCCTACCCGACTCAGAGCAAGGCTTCCACTGATGAAGTGACTGCAGAGTCAGATGCGGCGCCAAATGGAATGGCCCAAGTCCAGCGGGGACGAGAACTGTTTGCCCATTTCGTATGGAGCGCAAGTTTACTCGTTGCAGAAGGTGTCGAAAGTGCCCATCTTTATGAGATCGATCCGACTCCTGAGAGGAAAGAGGCCTATCAGACTTGGAATGTTACGGATCAGAGTGTATTGGAGCTAGGTGCCGGTCAGTCAAATACCCTAATGATTTCAACCGTCATTCTACACCCAGCCTATGTTGTTTGACCCAAAGCATTGATAAATACCTGAACGGACATGAGATTGACATATACCGTGTTTTCTTCCCAGGCGCCGCTTTACCATCCCTCATCAGCATCCTCGCAAATGCATCTACCGTTGTCGCAACGGACCATCCCCTCTCCCCCGCACTGACAGGTGCCACTCAATTCAATATGGACCACAACCTCTGCAATCGCTCTCCAGTACCTCCGGCCGAAATCACCATTCAACCACATCAATGGGGTGCATTAGATGACTCGTTTTCTCTCAGAAACAAAGGCGCTTTCACCCGCATCATCGGCGCCGATTGCTACTGGATGCGAGCCCAACATGAGAACCTCGTACGCACGATGCAATGGTTTCTAGCACCCGGTGGCAAAGTACTGATAGTCACTGGGCTTCATACCGGTCGAAAAATTGTCAAGGAATTTTTTGAGACTGCCCTGAAGAACGGTTTCCAAATTGAGCGGATCTACGAACGAGATCTCACATCGCAGCATGAGGATGACCAGGAAACCCGACGGGAGTGGCTACCTGAGCGGAACGACGAAGGCCCTGAGAATCGTGCACGCTGGTGTATAGTCTGCGTGTTGAAACGGGCTGAGTAATGCCACTCCTTACAATTGCTTTGACGGGTCTATGAATGCATACCAACAGGAATGGTATCCATGTTTTGTGGTAGGTACACCACAATGGAATGAGATGACGATAATGAAAACATGGGCTTTTAGACGAGATAGAAATACCACTTGCATATTTAGACATCAATCGCGAGTAAATGCTTGTAGCACATACCAAGAGAATTCATGAAGTTCATGACACAAGCCTCTGAAAACAAACCGTGCACACACCCTGTCCTTCTTGTCCACCAAATCGAAATCGAGGATATTCAACCTTACCCCAGACAATAAATCGATCTGAGCTTTCGGCAGCCGTAAACCAATGTACAAGTTCCTCCTCCGTCCAATTGCAACTCGTCACTATTAAGAACCCCCAGGCTCGAATCAACTGGCGTACAATAATAGGATACCGCTCACAAACGCGAGTATCCTTCGCATCCTCGGCCAAGGAAATAGCATCAAACGTTCCCTTATCAAGCACAATATCAAACCCACCGGAAGAATAGGGGAACCAAGAAAGCGTCTCATCTGTCTCAGCGGGCGATATTTCCGCCCCGAACGGAGAGAGCAATGCCTTGGAATTAAGGATATCCCATTCCTCAAATTGAATCTCACGAGAATCAACGGGGGCAGTAGTATCCGTATTTGAAGCCAAGGCTTTAGTCTCAGCGGTTTCCTCCTCCTCGCCCTCGAGATCATCATCGGAATCATCATCGGAATCATCATCGGAATCATCATCGGAATCATCATCGGAATCAGTATGGTAATTCGAATGCCCTTTGGTTCGCTGTAGCTCCCTTGCCAGCCAAATACTCTGCGCCGAATAATCGACCCCAACCAAGTTCCCCCGAAACCCACCCCTCTTCTTCAAGAGAGCAAGCATACTACCATTTCCCGTTCCCAAGTCTAGTACACTCGGGTGCCCAGACTTATGCGTAGATCGTGGGGAGAGAGGAAAGGACGAGCGCGTCAAGAAGCGAAGCACCTTTTCCGGAGCGTTATGTTCAGAGAACCAGGATGTACCGGGGTCATCTTCGTCGTTCACTGATTCCGACTCTGAGTCTTCATCATTCTCATTCACGGCCTCGCTGGTCCCGTGGTTCTGATCTGTTGTGTTTGAGTTGGAGATGTGCGCGAGTGTGCGGGCGTAGTATGTTTCCCAACTTGATGATTTGCGATTGAAGTTAGCTTTTGCGCTGTATATATTTGGCCACCCTTGCCATTGATAACGTGAAATTTAATTGAAGACAACATAAAGAAGAGGAAGGTCACCCTGATATTATGGCCTGTATGCCCCGCCCTCAGCTGCCCCTCACCTGGTGACATCTCGTACAAAATCTGAAGTCCTTGGTGGGCAGAGCGTTGTGGGGGACTTCCATGGTACTTACTAATCCTTTGTACCTAGCTCACTAGGTGAAAGATAAGTCGGATGAGTTTCTTCTGCCATTTTTGTGGTTGGCATGGAATTGTTGTTTGCGTGAAAAATTTCGGGCGACGCTGCTTATCGCTTTATCACTGGTGAGGGGCTCACCAGCTGCTGGTAGCTTCGGGGAAGGGTTCCCCAATTCCGCCAGTCCCTGGGAGGGACCTCCAAGCGGTTGGAACCATTGGAACATAGATACCACCATCATATACACTCATAATTCAGAATCTGTGCATTTTTTAGAGATGGGAAACCCGATGAAAATGTTTCCAGTCTTCGATATACTACCGCCTAAGTGAGCGATCTTAGGGTAAGAGCACTCACTTTATAGCAACCTTGCTAAGTACCTTAGACTATTGGCATTAGGAGATCGCTCGGAAACGACTAATTGGATCTACGTAGACTACAATATTTCAAATAGGGCTCATGGGAGATAAAGCTCAAGGCTTTCATTTCTATAGACTGCGCACAGGGGGTATTTGTTATTCCGTCCTCATCCGATGCAGAAATGGACAAGGAATCCAGGAACTAGAAGCAATGAAAAGAGACAACGAAGGCCTTGTCATATCGACAGGAGTCAAAGAAAAACATAAGCGAAGGCTGGGTTGGCAGGGAGCACAACCGATGCAAGGTATTGAAAGGGGGTGCAGTCATCCTCCAGAATAATAATATTACAGGAACCTGGGCCGGAGGGGATCAAAGATCTCACCCCGGATACTCCGTGGTTTTCTTTTCGCACCCATGACGCCAGAAATGAGGTCAAGGGAAGGGGTAGGGGGAGTGTAGCAATAAATTCGGCAGACAATGGGTACCAGTGTTGCCGAGTGCAGAAGTAAGGTGAATGCAGAAGTCGATGAGCGACAGCAAAGCCCGCTTTGGTCATGGTATCATCAGAACAATCAGAAAGGCGTGTGCCCGGAGAAGAAGAGTAGTTGGCAAAAAGATAAAGACCGCTGTTGAAGAAGGGAATGATTCTTTGAGAATCGATAAGACATGCGGAAATGTCAGGTCGTAGATTCGTTTCAGGCCATGTTTTCGAGGAAACCCTCAGAACACAACGACCAATTATAGGAACTCGTCAATGCTCCTCATAATAATAAGCTCGCCTCCAACGGGAGGCGAGCGGGGATCTGCGGTTTTGTTGGCATACTGGACAGGATTGGAGGAAGGTGCAAGAGGCGGAGAAGCCGCCGCGGTACGATCGATGCCTAGATGTTGCGGTGGAATAGGAGGTACTGGGGGAATCATAAATCCCGAAGTCCTGGGTGAAAATATGCCGCCGAGCCCTTGGTCAGGGGCGTCGCGAACAAATACGTGGGTTTGGACGAGAGGGTCGCAGCTGCTAACACTGCGTGGCAGGCCTCGCGGGCGACCAGACGCAGGTTCGATGGACTGGAATTTCTGGCGGAATGGCAAGGACCGGGGAGAAAGACTGCGTTTGGGTGATTTGTTCCCGTTATCGCTGGTCTTAGGCCGGGCCGGACTCGTTGAAGGTAGGGCTAGGCAACCCATTGAAGGGGCTTGCGCTAGGCCACGGAAAGGAGAACGAGCGCGTTCCATGGCTTCTTCCCGTTCAGCCCTTGTAACCTGAGGCTCAGAGCATCTGCGGCCAGTTGAGACAAACCATTCCCGTGGAGCTGGCTTCGATGAAGCTCCTCGAAGTAGTCGCGAACGGAAGTCTGTCAGCTGATAAATGAGGCTCATGTTGGGACCAACCCATTCGCTGCGCGCCTTGACTTGCTCATACATCGAATTGAAGTCCATGTGTCGAGCTTTGTAGAGACCGTATGCAATCACCAGCGACGCCGAGCGACTGGCGCCAAGCTGACAGTGGACAAGCACTTTCTTGCCCTCATCAATCCGATCATCGATGAGCTCACAAAGGGGTAACAAATCATCGAGAATTTCCGAATTGTGATCCCAATTAACATGCAAGTATTCCGGTGTTGGCATCGACGTCGGTGTCGGCGTTGTCGGGGTCGGAGTCGTCGATTCAGAGTCTGACGGCTGGAACTCAAAGGCAGATTTGAAGGAAATCTCAGAGATGGCAGTCTGAGGATCACCAATAATAGATAATCGTTTTGAAGCTCTTGAGGCGTTGCGCCAGGTGCTCATAACAGTATCACTACGCTCCGCTTCCTTCTGACTGTCGAAAGGGTTGGCGACCTCTTTAGCAACGTTGATGACCACATCAAACTTGGCAGCTTCTTGAGCGGTAGGCTCCAAATACAGAAATACCCCAGAATCATATATTTGAACCGGCCCGTTGGGGTAGCCACGAGATGCCTTGCGTGTTGACTCTCGGGAGTCGGGGTGGTCATCTTCTTCCTCTAAGCCGTGGAGAACCCGGCGCGAGAAAGAAGAACCATCGTCTTGTATAGATGTCATAGGTGTTACCGTGTCCTCGGAAGAACTGCCAGACATCGGACGCAAGCCATGGTGTGACATTGGGCGGGGGAGTTGCATACCACCACGAGGGGCAAAAGAAGGAGATGTGATTGAAGCGAGAGATGGCGAAGACTCAGCATGTCGTAACGACTGTCGGCCAAGGGGAGTCGGTGGAACAAGATCGGCGCCCTTTTCGGAGAACGATTTATCGAAAGCTGGCGTTTGGATAGTGAGATTCGCAGGGCGTCGGCGGCCAGTCTTTGGGGCCATCTGAATGGGGGAGGGAGGCGCAGAAAGATTGTGCTTAGAAGTTGACTCCATAACTGATGCAGTGGCAATTGGTGGCCTTGATTGCGAGGGTGGAGGTACTCGTAAACTGAGATTCTTCAAATTGCGCGCGCGTTTCCCGCTGGAATCGGAACGGGCCATGTTAGGTGAGTTCAAGAGTCGGGTACTATCGGCCGACATCATGGTCCTGGGCGCGACATCTACAGAGCGCACAGGAGGGGTAAACTTGGGGTACGAAAGGGGCATGGCCGAAGGAGACTCCGGCGAAGAACTGGGTGAGATATCACCCCCCGAGGGCGAGTCGAATGGAGAGATTGTCGTGGTGGGGGAGGATTCGGTGGAACCCGAGGTCATAGATGAGATACTCTCGCGATGAGGGTTCGGGGATGGTAGGAGACGTCGGGTCGATGTACTATGATTCACTGGGATGTGGGTTGGAACCTGAAGAGGATGGATCGTGTTTTCGTCCTCTTTGTATCGCTGTGGTAAACCACCATAAACTGACATAAACGACGGGAATGAGTCCGGCAAGGACGGTGGACTGGTTTGTACCGGCATCGTTTGGTGTCTTTTTGGTGGGTGGGTTGGTGGGTGGGTTGGAAGGAAGGACCCTCTCAAGCCCACCAGTATTTCACGAGGGAGCAGACAGGGTAATAGGAGCGTATTTGCAGGACCAGAGGCATTCGGTGTGACCAGAAGAGTATTCAAGGTTTTGGTGGTTGCTACCTGCGCAAATGAGGTCCGGTTCTCCTTGGGGTGATGTCAGCGAGATGTTGTTCAAGATGACCCAGTATGATGTGGCAATCGGCAGGCAGAAGTAGTAAAGGAAAGGGATTATGGTCTGCGACCATGCATATATGGAATGGGTGATGACCACTCGCCTAGAGGGTTTGTGTTGACATAGATTTATTTGCGACGATGTATCTGAAATTTGGAGGAAGAGGAGGGAGATGGTGGGCGTGACATCCAACGTACCGGAAATCAAGAGTTGGCCCGAGTGCTTGTTACGCAACAACTTGAACAAAGTAAGCGCAAGTTGAGGATGGGCATGCACCGAAGCGAGGAAGAACAGATGAGGTTTGAAGGAGTGACGGAAGCAACCGAGTCAAGGCGAGACCAAAAGAAAAAGGCAAAAGGCGGTTGAATCGTAGAATGCCAGGGCTTTGTGAAAAAAGGGTGGGCGATAGTTCCTCCGGGGAACGGGAATGTGGAAGTGAAGGGAAGGGAAGGAAGGAAAGGAAAGGGAAGGAAAATAGAAAAGAGGTTACAATGATGAAACCTCAAGACGAAAGGACGGGAGGGGGGTAAGGGGAGGGAGAAGAAAGGTCCAAGGCCCGAAGATAGGTGGAAGGGAGAGGTAAAAAGTGAAGATGATGGAGGGGGAGGTTTTTGGACCCTTTTGGACCAAAACCCTTACTGTTTTTATTTAGATTGGATGCTCTGGCTCTGATACATACGGAGTACATGTACCTAGATCTTCGATTGTGAGGGCCCCACTGTAATTTGCAGTATGTTTGCGTATGGTATGGTAAGGTATTGTATAAAATAATGTACTGTCAGAGAGTGATGGACACTCATTATTCCTATATACAGAACACAGAGAGAGGAACAGAGTAGTCCATTATAGGAATAGTATCATGTTGTCATGATCTGCTATAAATCCAGGTCAAGTTACTCCTTAAAGGTGTGTAGGTATAGTACAGAGTAGAGTAGTTAGTTATAACTAACTAAGAATTAACTAAACACAAGAGTGCATCGATACCCGTACCCCGTACATACATCCCATCTCTGGTAAGGAAGTACTGAAGTACATACATACTCATCGTGAGCCAATGACCACTTGCAGCTCTAATTTTAGCCGCCCTGAGGGGGGTACATACAGCTTCGGCGCCAAATGCAAGCAACTGAGAGGTCCAACACCGTTCGCTCATATCGGGTTCACACTCCTTTTCCCCTCGTTCCCTGACTTCCTGGTTGGTCTTCTTTCCCCGAATTGTTCAGTCTCCCCCTACTTACTTGCACTCAACCTATGAGGAACGAGATGGATTGTAAGGAGTACGGAGTATGTATTTTCGAAAAGAAAAAAAATAGCAAAATAGAAAAATAGAAAAAAAAGTCCGGTCCCACTTTCACATCGTCCCCTCCCCCCAGTCCCACTTCCTCCAGAGCTGAGTCTGCTGAACCTCGGGGACAATTCGTGTCCATCTCACAGCTCTCGATGGGGTCCGAAGATTCCTCTAAGGCACGCGATGAAATTGGATGGGGCTGTGTGATTGGAAAGTTCCCTCTACTCTGTACTAGTACTCCGGAATGGACTTTGCTCCAAGGCTGGTGGGGATCAGACAAGGTGGCTGGTCGAATGTAAGTGCCCAGAGGTGACACTGATCCACCCGCTCGAGAAAGTTCCAGGACGAAGGAGCAGAGGATGAAAGACGGGATGTGTGGGGAGGCTGCGTGTTGGCCGTGATTCTGGGAATTCCAAATTCGGACCTATCCGACCCGTCTACATAGTCAGTACAGAGTACAAAGTCTATGTACATAGGGGTGTGCACGGTTCCCTGTTCCTTCAGACACTGCTTCACTATGGATTCCAACTACCACAGAGTACGAAGTAGTGAGTCGGTTAATACATACTGTACCAATGTAGTGACTAGATAACTACAGCTTGTACAGACATTGAATGTCTGTATGTACATACACACGGGTGAACGGTGGGCTATCCATACTGACTGGTCCCGATCTGACCCATGGTACTGTCAGCTCAAAGAGGCATTGGAATTTTACCAGTCTTTCAATTGATTACAGAAAAGTAAGCATTACGGATACCTTGAGGCTGTGGACTCGATGCCACTCCACGTACCTTTTCCGTACAATATGTAAATATGTAAATATGTACGGAGCAAGTAGTGTAGGTAGTAGTACTCCGTAGCTGGAAAGAAAAAAATTATCCAACCAACATACTCCGTATTCCGTGAAAATATTGCCACTGCAGATTCTCGGTGAGGCCAAGGCATAACCGAATCCATTCTGAAACCCCCGAGGCGCTGGATCTGGGTTGGCAAATCTGAAACACGCCAAATCCGCACTAGCAGAACTAGTGGCCCCCTAGGCGGAGTGCGGCCGCAGCAGATTGTCGATACTTACTCCTTTCAGATGATCACCTCCCACTGCGGTTCGGCACTGAAGCGGCCCTCTCTGATTTCTGTGTTGCAATGAAGCAGCTTGTGAGGTCATGTCGCGAATATCTTTGCCCACTTACAATTGTCAATCAACTCCATCCAATTTTCCACCCCGATTGTCCTGCTATCAGATAAACGGGGTGCCCTAATCGTCTACTCCGTACTCCGTAGTGGGAACCGAATTGATCGGCCTCATTTCCACGTGGTAATCCGCCATCCTGAAACCTGGTGGAGAGGCGAAGCAAAGCCTCAAAGTACAATAGTGCAAGTGCCACTCATCGCCATAATACAGTAAGTATGTATAACATGAATACGCTTAGCCTCCAGGCTGTCTGTCATTGTACAAACTTGGTACAGACAACCTGCACACACTATACGGTATAGGTCGCGAGATGTGTACTCAGTACTTACTGACTAGTAGTATCATGCAGCGCACCAAGTAAGTAGCTACATGGCCAGGGAGATGCCATCTCACCCAGGTGGGTGACTGGCAGTCCCCGTATTATACAATACCTAGTGTACCCTATGTACGGAGTACTCCGTATACTACAATCCAACTCCAATTCTACTCCACTCCTGTTGCATGTTCGAGATAAATTGCCTCTGCCCAGTACATACAGGTAGGTAAGTAGTCGTGGATCCAGATCGCTCTTGAGCTTGAAACGTTTCACTGCGAACCTTCTAAAAATAAAAATCTCCTGAACGAACGGTCACTGCGCGCAGCTTACGTTGGTTCGTTTCGCATTTCGCTTGTTTCGCCTCTGTTTCGGACCCCTTTGCCACAGTTCCTCTTGGGGCGGTTGATGGTGGTGGACCAGGGAGTCAGGTTGGGGCAACTTTCATCTTTTCATTGGCGAACAATGAGCTTCTCTGGTGACGCCAGTCTGGAGCCAAATCATGTAAAACACCAACTTGGTGTTTTACTCCGTATTTGTACTGTGTTGCTACTATATGTAGAAATATTTGTTCGATGTTCACTGGCCAACGAGGAAATCAGGTTGTCGGACATGTAATCAACCCCTCCCTGACTTTGCAGCTCGCGATTATTTACCAATGAACCATGTCATGTCTACGGTGTACAGTCAGAAATAGGCATAACTTAGCTATAGTGTGTCATGTAGATAGGTATCGAGTAGACCAACCATGATAATCTATGTGACTGCTAGTCATATACCTATATGACTAGCAGTCACATAGATTATCCTAGGTAGGTATACCCCAACTTGAAGATGACTCGTATACTATACGAGTACTTATACTATCATATCCGAATAAGCGAGCTCACATAAACTACTAGATTTATTTACTAACATATAGTATACAGATGTAAGTACATAATATGTACCTACATCTTTCAGCCCTACCTCTTGCTTATTGTGTCCCAAAGATCAATAACTTGTTGATTGAACTTCAATATCTATGAAAATAGTTCGAAAGGGGCCCAGTAACCCCCTTAAGCACCCTCTGTACCTCCGAGAGATCAAACTCATATTCGCATTCGCAAGCCAAAGGTTTGTCTATGAAACCACAAATGGGAGATTTGCATTTTCCCCGTTAACTCAAGGGCTTGAACTGATCTCTAATCCCAGGAGATAGTGCGGACTCCGCAAAGAATCTTTCAAAAACAGTAGTTTTGAAACAGTAGGGTACTTTCATTATCATGAAAAGCACCCTGGTTTTTTTTCTGGCATACAAGCGCCATATACCATATATCAGTCACAGTAGTAGTATACATCAAACAAATGCCAATGGGACTCTTCCCAATTAGCGTGTACTAAGAACGCCAGGGCCATCACTTAAAATGGGACTCCATACTCTGCTGGGTATGGCACTGATAATTCCACATGGAAAGCTGAAATACCGGGTAGGTACTACCTACCTTGTATGCTCACTGAGCTAGAGTGGCATATTTGGCTCGCAATCCACGGTTGTATTCTGCAGAACCCATGGTTGCGCCTTCATTTGCTTGATAGTCCAACAGGCTTGAAACGAATTGAAGTTCCAAAAGGGGATAATTCAATCTTTTCTCTTTGAAATTTAACTTTCAAGATTTAAGTCTGATAGCTCCGTAATAGATACTCGTCGTAGAGACCAGTGGCCGTTGTTAATTATCAGCAGTTCGGGATACAGCAGGGATATGAGCCCATCGTTAACAGCCGTCTGTTTGCAGATTGGCACCTAAATCCAGAATATTTCTCGTCTTCTCCTTTCAAAGAACTGATCCAAAGAACCATTAGATACACCTTTTGTGTGGTGAATGCAATTGGGGTATTGACGGCTTAGTGCATAGAAAACTCAACGAAATGCCGGTCTCGGCCCATACCACAATTTATCCAGCCTCTTTGCCTCCCCAACTCACATTTACGTCTGATTGAATCATTTTTTTTAGCCTATCGCAGTTCAGGTTAGATTTCTCTCGCGTATTTCGTATACTGTCTCGTCCCCTGCCCCCATACTGCTTGACCGCCACGCTCATGCCCGTTGGGGTCTCAGAAAAGGTTCTCCGAATTTTTGTCGATTACATGAGTGCTATATGGTATTCCAATGAACAAAATGCGGTGGTATTTCTTTAATCTGGTATATCAACTAGTGTTTGTCTATCCCGAGCCATATGAAGGCTTGAATTAATAGAAGCTCTATTACTAAGATAATTATAGTAGCCCTACTGCATACTAAGTTAGTAATGTACCAATAGATAATAGAATTTCTGAGAAATACTTATACAGTAATATCTGTAAGGTGTACTGAGTTAGCAACTCTGGAAGACAACGCCTGCATGGAGATGCTCAATCAACTCTATCTACAGCCCTGAACGTCGAGACCAAAGATTTTTATTTTAGCAGCTGTTATCTTAATATTATGTATGATCATCTCATATTTTTGCCTTTGCTCATGATATTCCCCAGGGCCCTTTCCAGCCTGTGGCAGATATCCAGTGGAGATCACAGATCGATGGGGGTATATCCATAAATTCTTGTCCACTTATTACTAGTGTGATCATACTCATTCCATGAGTATTGTAAAAAGGGTTGTTCAACACTTCTATTCCATTTGGCAATGTCTTTCTCCGTTGCCTCAGGAGGATAGCCGTCGCGTGGCCGAAAAACACCATGGGGGCGGATGCGTGCCCCTTGTGGAATGCTTAATGTTGATGTTTTGGGACCTATTTCAGAAGGTGGAGGAGATGGGCTTGCGGCTAGTGAACAGCTGAAGATTGGGAGCTGATCGTTGACTGTACTCAAATTTTGAGTTGTACTCATTTCGATTGCTTGTTTTTCCTCCATCATTATAATCTTTTCGGCAAGGGCGGCTCCTTCGTCGCGCTTATATAGACCATACAAACGGTGAGTTCGGCGTAACAGAGCTAGGGCTGATCGCCGTACCGTCGAGTCGCGGCACCTGAGAGCTGTAAACCAAAATGGCAACCCAATCGACACTTCGAACGTAAACAGAGGCAACGTGCCGTCCTGTCGCATCAAGCTATCCACGGCGATAGTGCCCTGTTCCAATATATTCTGAAAGTTGTGGAAACAAGCATCTGTCGTGACTCGCGATGATGACACGCAGACCGTTAACATAACGGACAGCATCTCATAATATGTCAAGAGTAGAGCGCCAGTGCTAGTAGTCTGCGATGATGGCAAATTGTGCTTCATAAATTTTGTGAAAGAAACATGCCAATTCTCGAGCTTTGCTGATAGGGCTCTTTGTCGATTCATCAACTCTTCGGATATCTGCCAGGTGTGTGACCTTTTAAGGTACTCCTCGCACTTACTTTCAAATAGTGGAATCTCCGTAGCCAAGACGACGATTGAATCGCGAGCAGATTTCAAGGAAGTAAAGCCATGTATGTTTGTGATGGCGTCCCCCGACTCATTTATCAAAGTACTCGCTAAATCCCAAACGCTGTGCAGGGAAACTGCCCCCAGTCGGACAAATAGCGGTATGATTGTGTCTTTGAGAAAAAAAGACTTTTCAGGTGCCACACTGCCGCATTTACTCTGGGCTCGTAAGGTGTGGATCAGATGTATGCCCTGGCCATAGAGGCGCAGCGCCTCTTCCACGCCCCCCAAAAGGGTCTCGATGCAGATGAATAGAATGCATGTTATTAATCCAATGAAGGCGTCAACTCCGCCTCTTTCAATGCCTTTTCGGACTGTAGTCACAGCACGAGAATACCAGTCTAAAGCGTCTTGGTGGTTTTGACTGAGGGTATGGGGCTTATTGCCACGGCGTAGGGATGTCAAATCGGGGGGAGAATCGGGAGACTCAAACAATGAGCTGATGGAGATCAAAGCATCCCATATCGCTGATTCACTGCGGCAGGCCTGTGGGACAACGATTCGCCAAAATTCCACATCCAATCCACCTCCAATGAATTCGGCGGCATATTGGAAATAATAGGCAAAGGCACGACGTTCTCGCGATGCCTTATTTTGTGAACATGAAAGTGCACCATGCGAGAGGGGCAATGTAAATTTAGAATATCTGCCATCATTCGTAATTTGATAGTCACACTTGCGACCTGTGCTCGTGCATCGAATACACCGAGGTTTTTCCTCGCCACACTTAACTCTTCGGATTCTGAAAATATTGTTTAATGAAGGAATTCAAAAAGGGAAGGGGAATTTAAGAATAACGATAAGCTTACTTGCAAGTTCTGCATCCAAGTTTTGATCTTAGAGGCTTGAAAGCGACCTCCTGTAGACGAGCTGACGAGTGTGCTGACATGTCGTTAATGTAGCCCCTACAAATTCGGTATATTGAGAAATGAAGTCGGAATGAGAATGAATCGACCTGGTCTCCCTTTCCTTTTCTATGAAGCGTATTAACCCTGTGCCCGTCGGGCCCGATCGAGGGTCATCTAGAGGATCACCAAGAAGATCATTGATCATTGATGCCACGATGCGATGTAAGATGCTGTCAGGTAGAGATACCGGAATATCGGCGAATCTACCTATAATGGGACTAGCAGGGTTTGACATGGCCTTGGGAAACTCATTTCATTAGCTACCCTAGTTAGGGTAGCAAGTAGTTAACTAGCAAATAGTAGTCATTAGTTAACGATAACTAGTTATGATTTTGCTAGCAGACAGGTCCAAAATTCTTTAACGGCCCAATGATAGTATCCACGTACTACTCTGTACTCCGTAAAAATAGGTAGTTTGTGCCTGGCAACCCGCATATCTGCGAACTCGCGACGAGGGGTGATCGGACATGCATAACTAGTAGTAGTACAATAGTATTCCATCACACTTTTCCACGATCCAGACTCATTTGATACAAACTACCTAGTTTGTATAATTACTCTGTACGGAGTAGGGCAGTCTTGTTTGTGTATTTCAAATAACTATACTAGTTAGGTAGTACCTATATTGTGAAAGATCTGCCATAGAACCTAGTACTAGTAGGTAAATTCACCCAACCAAACTACTAGTCGTAGTACTGGCTCATCTTTCATTATTATACCCCGTATACCTAGAATATTGGAATGCCCTGAGAGTATAATTATAATAATTATAATAGTATCTTACTATTATAATTACCTGTATAGTATACGGAGTATATACGACGGCTAACACATCGCCCCACCAGTGAAACACGGCCGGGCCTGATTGTGCTGGGCCTCCACTAGCTGCTCTTCCTCCTCCCTCCTCTCCCCAGCCTCACAGCTTCTTTTCCTGCTGATCCTTGGAAGTTGACCTTCACTCCCCAATGCCGTTCACGTTCACGTTCACCCACTACATCCTTGCTTCTCTCTTCGCCCTCATGTGAAAAGCATCATGTCATCTAGTGTTGCTTATTCCGAAACTAGGACCCTGGCGAACGATCATAATGCTCGCGCCCTACACGACTCTTATCGACTAGGACGGGAGTCGTTGGAAAGCAAGCCTTCAAGGCCAGATGAGGCCCGCAAACACGAAGATATCTTTTTGAATATTGCGAGAACAGATTCGGATCGCCGCAATTCATTGCCTCGCTCGGATTTTCGTCGAGTGAGTCTCCCTTTCCCCTCCCCCTACATACGCGCGAGGGTTCGCGACGCTGGTCATAACTACGAACAAAACCACCTGCTTTCACTGCCGGTGACCACGAAACTGATCGAGGCAAATAGTCTCGGCTGGGATATTCGAGTCAATCTCTCCGGTCGCCGACCACGCGGGTCGATACCGATCACATCCCTTCCCCCGACCAGCGCCTAAACAATGCTGAAAGCCCCTTGCTTGCACATAATGAATCCCCAACACTCGCCTACAGCTCTCTCCATACTCCAACAGTCTCTGCTCATCCCCTCGAAGATCCCAATCGCCTCCGCTACTCAAGCTTAGGTTCTGGCGCCCGATCAACAATTGGCGTGCCCCGAAGCCGACTCAGTCGCACCAGCCCAGAAGCCTCCCCTCACTCGCCTCCAACAAACGAAGAACGTCGGTCCTCCTTTCATGATCCGCGCCTACATCGCCATTCAACATTTTCAACTGTGCGCGGCAGTCGACAGCCATCGGCAGCCGAAACGACAGAGAAGATTCGTGGCGAGCCAGAAAAGACTCGCGCGGATGGCACAGAGTCAACTTTATCCACGAATGCGCCTTCCACCGTTTGGGATGAGCTAGATGACCTGAAATCTCGAATTCGCAAGCTTGAGCTCACTGGAAAACTCCCACCATCCTCACAAGCGGCAATCTCGGGGACATCCAACGAAAGGCCCCGAACTGCAGCCACAACAGTGACGGCGATATCGACTTCCCCCAGACACTATCGCAAAGTCAGCACATCAGCCGTAGATGCTGACAATATCTCCCATGACCAAGTGCATCCACTCTTGCAATCCGCATTGGCCAAGGCCAAGGCGGTCTTGAGTAGTGACGTGTATTCAGCGCTAGATGCGACGATCACAGATGCGTTGAAACTCTCAACTTTGTTGGGCGCCAATACGACTCCTTCGGGTACTGTGTCTGTGGTCAACGGAGGGTATAATTCCTCCGAAAGACAAGCTCGGCGCAAGGCCGACAGCGTATGTCGTAGCCTGACGGAACTGTGTCTGGCGTTGACGGATGAGCATCTCAGAAGAGCCCGACCATCTTCAAGTCATGCCAGCAGTCTGCAGCCACAGAAGCCCAATGGTGGTGAGAATGAGACCCTTCCTCTCGGCTCCTCTTATCAACGAAGCGCCCATCATGAACCTGAAGGGCTTGAGCGTCAACAGAGCACTAGCCGCATACCTAGTCGTCTCGAAGCGCGGAGAGCGTCCCTCATCAACCACAGCCCCGGAAATGCTGTCGAAGCCAAATCACCGCAGTCACCTAGTGTTGCTCCTCCGCCTAGTCGCCTACATCGCGCCTCCACTACCCTTCGCAATCGAAGGCTAACCCTCGATAATGAAAATGGAGAAGCTTCTAGCCCACACCGCTCGATTTCACGAACCGTGACTGATATCGGAACGCCTAGCCCGGCCCAGAGTGTGTCTCCGCGGCAGCGATTCTCTTATAGCCACTCGCGGTCCATCTCGAACGCTCATCAAGACCAGAGCTTGGGCATATCCCCCCGCACCACACAATTCCAAGCATCGGCGCCCTCACAGGCTCCTCCAACGCCTCAGCCTTTGCCACCACAGCCTCGAACACCTACTGTCTCATCACAGACCGGCATACCATCTCGCCGTAGCTACATGACACCTGGCGTTTATTCCCCTGCTGCACCTCGTTCCAATATCCAGGCTGGCTCCCGCCGATACGGGCTCTCCACTAGCTTCTCAAATGCCACACCACGCTCTGGGACCGCAGAAAGTCCTCGGTCGCCCCAGCTAGAGTCCCCACAGACTCGAATCAGTATTCCATCTGGTAAAACCGCAACAAGCTTTACGCCCATTCAGCAACCTCGATTACGCACGAATAGTTTAGGAGCGCGAAAATTCGGCCTTAGAACCCGTTCCTCAACAACGCCTGATGAATCCACCAACCTTGATGACAGCATCGACTAAATTCACTCCATCCACACTCTGTTGACGTACCATTATGCATGCTTACCCACCACAAAATCTGGTTACGCCTTTCTGTTACCCATTCATAGCGACACCGCACCTATTCATCTTTACTCGCGAAGATTTCGACACTAACACACTCGGCGTTTTGATATTCCTAGGCGCTTGCGTTTGCATCCGTATGCATACTGGTTGGATCCGGAGTCTCTAATTGCAATGTTCCAGGTCACTGGATTTCTGTTACCATTTCACATTTGTGCATTGGTAAATTCAATGTCAAGTCTATCATTTGCAATGTCTCAAAACATGAGTTATGACACGCCACTCGTCTGCCACAGACGCCGCCAAACCTCTTTTCTTCTATCGACTCTGTTCCTTGTTCCGTCTTTATTTCATTCTGTCGAAATTCACTTCTCTATGGAAAACGGGAGCTCATGCTGCGCTATTGTTCCCCGGAATCCTTGTGATCCTTGGATACGTGTACAAAATCAACCATCGGGTCAGGCGTTCATTTTGAATATTTCTCTTCTTGTACATTTCATACCATTTTCCTTTGTGTTTGATCCACATACTTCATGCGGGAAGAGCTTTTGTTCATTTTTCTTTTCTTTCACGAATGAATGAGAACTTTCATCTAACACGCTACCTGTCAAAACTGCCGATAACCATGGCCGTAGTTTTGTGGTTACCCTCCAAGATGGGCATAGAAAGATTGGTAACAACCAGAATTCCCCCTTCAAGAAAAACATGCTCCAAAGCCTATCTCTTCTCCTTTCTTAATCCAGACCACTTCTGAAGTGCTTTTCGAGTGAGCTATACGCTACCGCCTTCGTCTACTGGCCATTAATCGACTCGTTTAATGGCTAGTTCAATCGTCGGTCCCAAGCATTCCACAACTCATTCCCAGTGCAAATTACTGGAGGACTTGAAATGCCTCTCTCAGAAAAGCAGCTTCCTGCGCCCAATGCTCTTTAGCAAACCCCGTAGCAACACTAGGGGTAGGGTTGCGACCTGCAAAACGCAGGCGATGGCCCTTGCGTTGATCGATTGTATCAAAAATGGTCTCCAACCGAGTTTTGGCAAATGACCATGGTCCATCATTCAACGATTCTTCTTGGCACCAGACTATATCAGAGGCATTGGGGTACTGGAGGAGATTAGCCCGTGTTTGTGCCCATGGGAAAGGGTGCAGTTGTTCAATGCGGGTAATGGCCGTATCTGTCAGCTGGTGCATATCACGATAATTTACAAGCGTGAAGTAGATTTGTCCCGAACAGTAGATGATTCGTCTAATTTTGGAGGGCTCAACTATCGCAGTTTCATGTGAGGGGTCAGCAAGAAGAGGCTGGAATTGAGAGTCTTCTGTGAAGTCCTCGATATTGGACTTCACGGATGGGTGGCGCAATAGAGATTTCGAAAAGAATAGAATAAGGGCTGTGGTGGATTGAATGGGTCAGCTGAATGGAATAGCTCCTCTTTTCTGTGGCTGGGACTTACGCTTCCGGAAGTCTCTATGTAACTGTCGTCTCAGTACATGGAAAATATTGGCCGGAGTCGTCATTTGAACGACTTGCATGTTAGCATCCTGGTGTTGTCTTCCAATTTGTTCCTCCGTCGGAAAGAAGCGCCCATCCTCACTACATAGCTGCAGGAAACGCTCCATTCGGGCCGATGAATGCTCTGGTCCCTGCCCATCAAACCCATGAGGCAAGGATAGAACAATTGCAGACCGTAAGAGCCATTTGTTCTCTGCAGAAGAAATGAACTGGTCGATGATGCACTGTGCGTTGTTCGCAAAATCGCCAAACTGGGCTTCCCACATCACCAAGCTGTTAGGGTACATGCAAGAATAGCCATAATCGAATCCCATTACTCCGTATTCGCTTAATGGCGAGTTTCCAATCGTAAACTCGGCTTGGTTGGGGCCGAGATTGTTCAGTGGCAAGTAAGCTGATCCGTCCTTCTGATCATGAAGTACGGCATGACGTTGGGAGAAAGTACCGCGCTCGACATCTTGACCTGAAATGCGAACATGATACCCTTCGAGGCAAAGACTCCCCAATGCTAGAGCCTCAGCAGTAGCCCAATCAACATCCTGGCCTTCTTTTAGGCTTTGCTGGCGCTTTTGAAGAATGCGTCTCAAACTTTTGTGTACCTCGAACGGCTTTTCAGGAACTCCCAACTTGTCTGAAATCGTTTCGATCATACTGGGGGTAATAAATGTTGGCTTTGCTTCGGAAATTTGTTGCTCAATTGTTTTTGGTGTCTTTAGATCTTTCCATGGGGCCAAGAGATATTCACGCTCGAGGGCCACTGGGTCTTTGCTGATTTCCAAACTGTTCGTCATCTCCTCCCAAGCCTTTGCTTCCATCTGACGGACCTCATCGAAAGTTATCACTCCTTCTTGAACTAACTTTTCAGCATAAGACTCAAGATGGGGGATTTTCTTTTCAATCTGCTTGTACATCATTGGCTGGGTGAAGAATGGCTGGTCCATTTCATTGTGACCATGCTTTCTGTAGCAGATCATATCGACCCAGCAATCCTTTCCAAACTTTGCGCGATAGTCCGCTGCAATCTTGCAAACAGAAACTACAGCCTCGACATCATCTGAATTGACGTGAAAGACAGGGGCAGAAATGCTCTTTGCTATATCGGTTGCATAAGGTGAGGTTCGTGCAGATTTGGCATCAGTGGTGAATCCAACTTGGTTGTTGATAACCAGGTGCACAGTACCACCCGTTTCATAGAAGTCTAACCCTGAGAGACCCAAGGTCTCATAAATGACACCCTGTCCGGAGAAAGAGGCATCTGTATGGCTGTTCAAAACCATAGTAGACGATCGGTCTTCGCCACTCTGATGCTGAATAGCCCGAGCCATACCCTGACCAAGCGTATTTTGGGCTTCCAGGTGAGATGGATTTGGCAAAATGAAAACATTCACTTTTTTTCCTGTGGGGGTTTCTCGATCATAACTGATTCCAAGGTGGTATTTAACGTCACCTGAGATGTTATGGCGAGATTTAGAATCCGGAGAGAATTCATTGAATATCAGCTTATTCGGCTTTCGACCAACATTGCTGAGTACATTCAATTTGCCTCGGTGACAGCAAGGAAATATGATGTTTTTCACACCATTTTCCGCGCTAGAATCTATGATCGCTTTGAGAGCAGGAATCTGAGTTTCAACGCCTTCAATACTAAACCGTTTAGCATTAGGAAACTTGGCAGACATAAAGCTCTCAAATGTCGTTGTCCAAACAAGGCGATCAAGAATTCGCTTCTTCTCCTCCATGGGGAAATGAAAAAGATCGGGTCTTTCTAAACGTTCATGGATCCATTGGCGTTCTTCTTTCGTTTCGACGTACTTGTATTCGACACCAATCGAGCCACAGTAAACATCCTCACAGGTTTTGATGATATCTCGGAGGGTCATGGTTGGGGAACCAGCTGACGCAAAGGGTAATAGCTCAGGACCGAGTGTAACTTGTTGATCCATATCCATTTCCGTGATGCCGTAAGTCTCAGGGTTTAGTTCTTCTGGTTGCACCAATATATTTTCAGGAAGATTTAGCGGGTTTACTTGTGCCTTCTTGTGGCCGAGTTCTTGATATGCATTGTATAGTCGTACAACCTTCGAATAGCCATCGAGTGAAGTAAATGATGACGAAACTGTCTTGTCGGCCGAAATTTTGCCATCAGAAGTAATCTTTGACGACATATATGAGTCTAATGCAGGCTCAAATGTTGGCAAGCCTTTCTCAATTGAATCAAAATATTCTTGCCAGGAGGAGTGAACGGATGCTGGGTCTTGACACCAAGCAGTATAAATATGGTCCAGATAATCCGATGAGCTTGCCATTGAAGCAACCGAATATTGCTAAATACAGCCTTGTAAGTATTATGCAGGATATCATTCTAGGCTCATGTTACTACGTTTCTACTTACTCGTCTGTGCTGGGAGAATTGGAGGCAGTGAGCCCGGAGTGTCTGATTGGGTTTCAAAGCTTGGGTAATCCCTTGAACACCAGGCCATTTCCTATGTCGAAGGAGTGAAACCTTCGATAAGATCATTCTTGCGAAGATGGAAGACCTATATGTTCCGTTTCTGTTGTCGAATATCGTCCTCTGCAAAGTAGAGGTTCAAGATGGCTCGATCTCACTCTGAATTCAACACTTCGCACTGATTTTTTTTTCAAGACTTTGCTATTTATGTTTTACTAAAACGCAGAAGAAACACCGGTTGCTTTTAGAGGCTCCATATAGCCGCGAAGTAGCCGATGCGGGGGGTTCTTCGGGCCTGTCTTCCGACCCCGTAGATTGTCAACTCCTCCATAGCTATAGTATAACCTCGCCATCCAAAAATGGTTTATCTAAAATATGGACTTGATAAGCAGAAGAATATAATTCGGTAAAGGCTAAACATAAAAGAAAATTGCCTCGGGAGTTGGTTATTGCTTCGCTATACACAACTATGTCCCTATAAAAGCACCTCGGGGAAGTACAGGTGTGGCCTCCGACTTTCGGCATCGTGAAATGATGCCGAGTCAATAAGTACATTAGGATATAATGTATATCCTCGATAACTCCGATAAGATCGACCTTCATATTTTTTTCAAGATATTGCATACATGAAATGAGTCCGGTAGGATTGATTTTTCTTTTCCTTTCTTTTGTATTCATTCTCTCAGAGGCGCTTTTTTGGTTCGGAGGAGTTGAGGCTCATCCTCAAGATCATCTTTCATACATATAGTTTTTTTAGTTTACAGGATATGACTGATTGAAATCAAATCATAAGCGAAATATTTAGAAATTTCAAGTCAAGAGATGTGGGTATCAGCGAATCAAGCCTAGTAATGCGCAATGCCTATTGTGGAATGTGTGTTGGTTGATTCAGAGAGAGAACTAGTGAAGGAAGTAGGTGTGAAAGCAAATTACTAAGCATCTGGAGGCAGTAAAATGCCGGAGTTTTGGTAAAAAAGTGTCGTAGATAGAACCAATCACAAGAATCACCTTCAATACCCAGTTCAAAGGGTTGGTAGAACCCTTCAGGGCAGCTACCATACTCGAAGTTATCTCGAAGGCATCTGACTGCATCCGACTGCATGAAATTTATTGGTGTATCGTCATACTAACACTATGACCATGTACCAGTTCTTAATAATAATTGGAAAAGACACTAGGCCAGCTTCAAGACATGTGGGTAGGCTCAGCTCCCCTTTCTTCTTATGCTCTTTATCTCCGAGACCCGAGGAAAGTCCTGGATTTAGGAATTTAGGAAGTTTCATTTCTTATCTTTCATAAGAAAAAATAGAAACTTTGAGAAATGAATTCAACGTCTAAATTTTCATGTCTAAATTAAAACTGCGATAAAAAAGAGATACTATCTCTACAATTTAGTAAAATTTTGTAGTGGTACGGCGAACCAGAGCAATCTGCCTCTGGGATTAAGATGGTTCAGAAAGTTTCTCTACATCTTTTCTTCCCTTCCTGGCCCCACGATGGCGGGAAAGACGAGAAGGGTCCCGGAAATCTGATTATCTTTGGTTACTACCAGTATGAACATACCGATATCAACAATTATCACCCTTACCGCTCGAAGATTCTGATTTGCCGCCCTCGGTCGTGGTTCAAGCTATCTATGTCGTTCCTGACTAGCTGTCTTCAGTAGATCCAACTCTCGCCAATAAAATCTAAATAAAGGCCACTTGAATATCCACTTTGGTAAGGTTGACGACGACTCTAACTATGATAGGCAGTACTGTGGCCGCTTAGTCACTGCAAATGGAGCTAAAAGGAGCTAAATTAGGAACTTAAGTCCGCAAGGTGGATCTCTTCCTGGAAACCTTCGAGGCATTACCAATTGGAATCTTCAGATGGATCATGGTATTTTTTGCTGTGGGTATTTTTTCACTCGGTTGAAGTCTTAGCAGTCGAAAATGATCGGTTTCTTGAGTTTCAACTACAGTGAAGAAGGAATAGAAGCCTTTTCTGTAGACTAGTAAAGCCATTGCCAACAGCCTGCAAGCGTATTAGAAAAGAACGTGTCAACGCGCCATGCCTTCTAGATAATTGGGAAACAGGATGTATTATATCCGGCCTCAAATTCGACTGATGCCTGAAAAGTCTAAGAAGGCTTGTATACATCATTTATATTTCCGATTGGGGCTAGCATCTAGTCTCGCTTATTGGTCTCTTTACTTGATTTCCCAAAGAGCTAGTATCGGACGACTAAAATTACCCCAGTCACTGCCCCCCCTGAAAACTCGACGACTGAAGAACTTTGCCGTTCTCTCTCACTCCGTCTGTCTGTATAATATTCGATGCACAGAGACAAGGGTTACAGGGAATCTTGTCGTGTTGGGCCCAACGACAGTCTGTTCCCCGCCGTTTCATCATGATGCCGTTCTCTTACCTCGTCATCCTTGCACTTACTGCATTCCAAAGCCTCTGTGTTATCGCAGAAGAGCAGACTTCTTGCAACCCAGTCAAAAATTCGACATGCGATCCGGACCCAGCACTCGGCACCGAGCATACGTGGTGGTTCAATTCGACCCTCGACGATAAACTCTGGGACATGGCGACAGGAACTCTCGACTACACTGATGAGGGTGCCGATTTTAAAATCAAGCAAGAAAATGGATCTACACTTCTACAATCCAACTTTTATATATTCTTTGGGGTCATGGAAGCTCATGTCAAGATGGCCAAAGGAGCAGGAATTATCAGTAGTGTCATCTTGCAATCGGACGATCTGGACGAAATCGACTGGGAATGGGTTGGCTACAATACCAGTGCTGTCCAGTCAGACTTCTTTGGAAAGGGCAACACGACAACAAGTGATCGTGGTGGCACCCATCCAGTTGCGAATGCAGACACGGAATTTCACAACTACACTTCCTACTGGGATAAGGATAGATTGGAGTGGTGGATTGATGGTGAATTAATGCGAACGGTCAATTATTCGGAGCCACTGACTGTCTATGGCAAAAACTATCCTCAGACGCCATGCAGAGTCAAAGTCAGTAATTGGCCAGTCGGAATCAAAGGACAATCGATTGGTAACATTGAATGGGGAGGTGGTTATGTGGATTGGTCTGATCTACCATTCACTATGACCGTGCAGAAGATTCGAGTTCAAGACTTCCACTCCGGGAAAGAATATAAGTATACCAATCAATCTGGGACTTACGAAAGCATCAAGGTCGTCGAGTAAGTAGCCCGAGTTCGGCTTTTCGGCCTTTCCTCACAGGTGTTCGGCCATTGATTGATAACGATGTTTTAGGGGTAATTCCACTGCACAAGCCGAGATAAACAAGAAGCCCAAGAAAACCTTATCTGAAAAGTGGGATGATCTAGGAAATGGTGCACATATTGGGGTTTATTGTGGTGCAGCAGCTGCCGGACTTCTTATATTCGCTGCATTTGGGTGGTGGTGCCGACGACAGCGTCAAAAGGGTCGTCTGCAGCGCGGTTTGGATGACGGTCAAAGGAGTGAAGAATTGGCAGAGATGGATAGCCTTAGAAATAAATGGCGATCAAGTCAATGGGGCCAGACAAGCTACCAGCAAGTCCGTTAATGGGAAAATAATATTGAATATTATACTATAATATTTAGTCTGAATAAGCTCCTTCTCTTCCTGGAGTTCATTTTGTTCATGATACACGGCCTTCAGATTCCAATATCATATTCTTTTACAATTGCTTGGGGCTTACTTCGGCGATATTTTCCCCTTGATGAATAGGTATTCACCATAGAGATACTTACATGGGAATAGCTACATATTCTACAATGACATGGCGAATTGAAGAGCAAAAGCAGAAGGCTAGGTTCATTTTCTGAATGTATGACAAGAGCATTCCAAACTTCATCGCAGGAGACCCTGTATACGATGAGAAATCTCTAACCTGAGCCTGGTATTTTTCTTGCAGTGATTTGGGCTTCCGGTTTGTTTTCTCCAGCCGCTTGTTCAAGACCCAAGCACCAGATAGGGACACAACGTCAGGGGGTGATAGTTGAGGATTCTGCTATCGGGTAGCACAGGGAGGATCACTTCTTGGATAAAGAGATAGGCTGTGAGAATGTAGGGATTATTTTCGATGACGTTGATAAAGGATAAGGGATATAACGATGGAGATTGTCCTCGATTTCTGACCCAAACTGTCGCAGGAGATTCACCGAGGTCACAGCACACCACCACAGAGGAAACAAGACAAATACTTTGCCCCATTGTTCGAGGTAGCGCGTGAAACCCATGACTACCATTCCCATCGGCATAGTAATGTGGCAAACTCTTCCGTTGTGACAATGTCGACCAAAGACCATTTTGGGGTTCCCGAGAGACATCGAGGAGGAGGACATATGAGCACCAAGGTCATTATGCGGTCAGACACTAAGCTTCCTATTACCGTGGAAAATAAATTATTAAATCCGCAAGCACTGAGATGCATGTTCTGCATAAGGGCTAAGAGAAACAGACGCGGATCGCGACTAGAAGTTGAAGGAATCGAAGAAGAAAATAACATAAATCGAACAAACTCGCTTACACATGACCGCCGCTGATCATGACCGACAGTCTCCGAAGTCGTAAGGTTCAAGCAAAACACAAAGGGAACCTGTCCCACTTAAGACTCCCTGCCAGTGCCCAGTGGGACTTTACTCCTGGGGTAGCTGGCTGCGGCGAGTCTTCTCGGCCTCGAGGTTTTCATAAAGGAGATAGAGGGCCTTTTCATTGGCCGAAGCACTGCCCATAATTGTGAACATGCGCTCACCAGTCTCATCATGAGGAGCCTTTGCGATCGAAATTCGAGCGCCGGAGCTCCGACGGATCTCGGTAATCTTGCTACCACCGCGACCGATGATACACCCGACCATGTCAGCAGGAATGCTGATGTTCTGGGTTTGAATTTCTTCGCCATCCTCGGTCACCAAAGGGTATCCGCGAGTACCTGCGTCCGAGCTGGGTCGGCGATTATAGCCACCGTTGTCACTGAAGTCGGCACCGTTGCCGGTGCGGTTGTACTGACGGCTCGTGTAACCATTGCCGCCTGTCGGGCTGCTGTTTTGAGCGGGTTGCTGGCCAAGGGAAGCGCGGACAGCGGGATTATAAAGAACAGTGCCGGAGCCACGCTGCCAATCATCGATGAGACACTTTCCAATCTCCCAGACAGCTTTTTCGATGCCTTCTGGAGTGCCCTGTACTTCCACAATCCGTTCGGTGGACTGAGGAAGCATCTCCTTTTGGGCAACCATGCGCACACCGGAAGCATCTTGGATGTGTTTAATCTTTAGACCCTGTCGTCCGATAATAGTACCCATTTGGTTGTGGGAGATCAAGAGGCGAACAGCTAGAACCAGCGAAGAGTTGTTAGCAAATCATAACATGGCTCAGATCAGTGTGATGGGATATTTCTATACACCAGCTATGCTTCGAGAAAGCTCGACAGTAGAACAGGAATTGTTTGGAGTAGGGGGAGCGATGAGGAGAGGGAGAAGGCACTCACGGTGGGTCCCATTGTTGGAGACAATTCCGCCCATGCCCATCTGCGGGGCGCCTTCGAGAAGACCTTTGGCTACGATCGCATAGGCGCGAGCGGTGCCTTCGAGAATGCCGGTCACAGTAAGGACACGGTCGTGGACGCCAGGAACGACCTTGCTCACACCAGCTTTAACGCCAGTTTCATCGCGCAAATCTGCAACATTCTTGCCAGCCTTACCGATGATAACACCGGCTTCCTTAGACGAGACGATCGCGCGTAGAGTCAACATGGACTGAGCATATTCTTCATCAGTCTTGGGAGTGATGTCGAGAGCCTCCGTCTCGCCCAGGGTATCAGTGAAGGCATCGGGCATGGGTTCCTCAACGACGGTGGTTTGGTGGACTTCAGTGGTAGCCATTTTTTTTAAGATGTTGAAGGTTGATTTAGAAGTAAAATGATGAGGTGTGGCGATAGAGATTCACGGGAGGATAAATGCACACCGGGAGGTCACACGGTCGCCAAGTGGATTGGGGGAGGGGGGGGGGGAGAAGATCTCTTGAAAGGAACGTCATAATCAGCCGCTGTAGTCAATAGCAAACGACACATAGAGTATGAACATCCGTGGTCAAATGTCTAACCAGTGAAGGAAACTAGGAAACATAGCCAGAGCGACTTGGGCGGGGATAAAATGAGCGACTTACCGATGAGGGTCCACGAAGAAAGTGGAGGAATCAAAGTGTGAGGAGGGGAAGGCGGTGGTGGTGATGGATGGATGAACAGAGAGGAAGAGAGGTTTAACGGAAGAGGGGGAGGGGAAGAGAAAGAGGGGGAGGTTAATAGAGAGAAGGGAATGAGATAGAGAGAAAAGGGGGGAGGAGAGAGGAGGAGAAAGTAGGAGAAGAGGGGAGGGGGGGGAGAGAGAGAGAGAGATTGAGGAGGTGAGGTGAGGTGAGGTGGGAAGTGGAAGAAGAGTTGGAGGAGGAGAGTTGGGAAGTTCTCCCTGTGAGTTAAGCGGAGGAAAAGAGGAAGAAGACGAGGAAGAGAGGAGACTCCCTGCTTAATTGGCCAGTTGGCGGGCCAGACGCCACTCCTAGTAGTAACTACTAAAGTAGTAGTAATACTGCGAGTACTTCATCATTCATTTTAGAAAATAATTTCTAATTTCTACTCATTTATCAACTAAATCGGTTGATAGAATAATTTATTCTATTTCGCCTTACCGTCATTACTCGTCCGCTAAAAACACCACCTTTTGCACCTTCATCGCATTAAACAGCTCATATGCCTCCACAGCCTGGGAAAGTGGCATAATCTTCTCCGTCATAAAGCTGTTTCAGAAGTCAGCGAAACGTGAAATTGTGATATTTTCTCCTTTGAATACTTGCCCAAGCTTGTGTTGATTTTTCTTGAGGTTCTCCAGTGCCTGTGGAGTGACTGATCGGACAGGGCATCGACCCATCTGGACAGTGAGGTTCTTCGAATAGGCATCGTTGCCATCCCACGGAATCTACCCATCCTTGAATCAGTCATAGTTCTGGTTTGATTTTGTTCCAAACAAAGAAAAAATGGGTGAATGATTTTTTTTTTCTTTCTTTTTGCCGCCTCACCTCAGCATTATGGACTCCAACGCTACTGATCGTGCCCCATGGTCGCAGAAGTTCGTACGCGGTGCGCAAGGCCGGGCTCAACCCGACCACCTCAATGACTGCATCCGCGCCACGTCCTTCTGTCAGTTCTTTCACACGCTTGTCCAAGCCATCACGATTCGTCATAAAATTCCAAGGCTCAGCGCCCAATGACTTGGCAAGCTCTAGCCTCGAAGGGACAGAATCAACAGCCAAGACATGCTTAGGCTTGAATTCGAGGGCATTGATCAGTGCGCAGAGACCAACTGGACCAAGCCCGATGATCACTACAGTCTGCTCGGCAATCTGTTCGGGGGTTGAATTCTTCATCGCGTTAAAGGCGGCAAAATATCCAGTCGGAAAGATGTCACCTAAAAGAACGAGATATTTCTCGTCAACCCCTTCAGGAGCTTTCAAAACGGTGCCGTCGGCGTTGGGTACTCGGACCTAGGCAAAGCTGGATTAGACCAGGATGGTTCTTTTCTTTTTCCCACCTTCTCTTTGTCTTGTCTCTTCCAAGAGACATTCTTCTTGGGTACAATCGCAATACTAACATATTGAGCTTGTCCGCCATCCAATACCTCACATCCAAAAAGGGTACTTTTTTCGCAACGTGACGAGAATCCTTGCTTACAGTAGAAGCATTTGCCGCTGTCATGATGTTAGATACGTACTGACTGATAATGACAACTAAATCCCCCACAACCACGCGAATGAAACTACATACCATGATGTAGTGAAAGCACTGACCACGCGGTCTCCCTTTTGGAGACCCTTCACCTCACTACCAACTTGGACAACTTCACCCATAAACTCGTGGCCCATAATTGGGCCTGGGGGGCTGGGCTCAATGCCACGGTAAACATGTAGATCACTAGTTTAAAAACCGGTGTTAAGGCATTGATTCCACCAAGGTATCTGGGAACGCACCTCCCACATAGCGCGGTATATTTCACTTTGACGACGATATCCTCGGGATCCTGAACAGTGGGGATCGGTCGCTGTTCAACCGCCACCTTGAAGGGCTCCTTGAACACCACCGCTTGCATAGTTCCTGGGGCAGATGTAGCAGCCATTTTCTTGATTCTTTGGACTAAGGGAAAGAGTGCTAGGGCTGTCTTGGAAGATCGAAAGCTTGACGGTGGTAAGAAATGAAATTGAAGCGCTCGGCACGGAGGCAACCGGCCCGGACTAGCGAGATCAAAGTAAACCCCCGCTGAGATTCTGAAAAAGCTATATGACTGGAACCATGCATATGGCGTAGGGCGCAGTGGTCTCGGGTGGCTCTTTGCCTAAAAAGAAAAAAAAGAGGACTCCGATGTAGGAATTTGCGGGTCCAATCGAGTGACTTTCTGTGTGGTGGGTCTATACACTCCGGACACGGTTAAATGAGCTTCTCCACACGAGGAATTGCGGATGACGTTGGGTTCTTATACGGGGGATGATAACAAAATTTTAAAGAGAATTGCTAGGGTTAGCCATTGGAGATTGGTTCAATCCCGGAGTAGATCATACATAGTCTACTAGGCTCACATATAGCCAGACATATTGTTACTAGACCATGACTAGTTAGTAATGCGGGGGGAGTACAGGCGCAAAAAGATTAACAAGTGAAGAAGCGAGAGGAGCATTGGTAGAACACCAAAAGTGCCTTCATCAATATTTCTCCATCGTATTCAGGGCATTCCTTTTCAGGTAGCCCGTTCACCAAGCTTTATTGAAGCAAGTTCTGTTGAGTATTCCATATCGCAAGTAACTCCATATGAAAACATCGCTGAGTAAGGAAATAAGGCTAGACAAAAAAAAGCAATCGGAAAGAAATTCCCATATTACCAATTTCACAGGACAGGGAGAGTTCGGAGGCCCCCAAAAACAAGATAAAGAAATTAAGTCAAAAAAGCAATGGTTGGTCTTTTGCTGGCAAGGTCATACTAGTCGTGATCGGGAGCGTTGTTGCGTCAAAGCTATTGAATAACCTGAAGTGGCTTGAGAGTTTATGTCGTTCAGCAAACGACACACAGTAGCTCTTCTTCAAGAATGAATTTTCCCTCTTTGTACTTCTCCGAATTTTCATAGGCTTTATCGTACTTCCATCCTACCGTTTCCTTGCACTGCCGACATGCGATGTCGCGAACGACATGTCGGCCGGTTGTCATACTGCGTTCTACCGCATCGGAAGAGGTCACATTTACCACGATATTGAAGAGGTAGGCTTTCCCATGTTGGCCTCGGAAATTCTAATAGTGGAGATGCAAATCAGTCACTGAAAGACATTCAAGGTACTGCATAAGCGAACAAAATCGAAAAGAACGAAAGGAAGAAAAGGCTCACTCGGCTGATGATATCATCGTAATCTGCAAGATGAGTTTTGCAGTTTTTGCAGCCAAAGATCTTATTAGAAGTCAAGTAGACGTTGTATGCGATACCCATGTTTATTGTTGTATGGGAAGTATCCAGTAGATTGCTGTTCGTCATGGGAGACGTAAACGGTGTTCGGTTCAAAGGGTGAGCTGAATGCTAGAGGGCAGAGATAGAATAATGTTCGGCAAAAGACCTGGAAAGACCTGGACAGCCCTTGAAGGATCAGAGATGTTGATGAGCCCTAGCGGAAGTTGGACCCCGCCCAGAATGATAGTAGATAGAAGTCGGCAATACTAAAGTTCGCAGTTCGTTCGGGGCTCGCTTTCTGGGTATTACCCAGGGTGGTATGAGCATTCACTTTATTGTTCAGGCCAAGGTGATTTGCGAGGTAGATGGGTAAATGGGAATTCAGGTCAGGAAAGTCAGGAAAGTCAGGGAAGGTCAGGTCAGCCTGACGAGTCGCTGACGATAAGATCACTCCCGATAAGCGGAGACAAGCGTCCCCGACGACGAGGGTCGTGACGAGTAGGGCGAGCAGGCTTCGCGGATGACACCAAGAAGCGGATAGCTCCCTGGTCCCTTTGAAAGAAGAATGGAAATACCGAGATGCAGAAATGATGATAGAAAGAGGAAGAGAAAGAGAGAGGGAGAGAGGGAGGAAGAGCGGGAGGGGAGTCGGGGAGTTTCAAGGATCACCCGGGGGGTCAAGTTGGGCGGCGCCCCGCAGTGGATCGGATTGGGCGGGATCAGCTGTTTACCTCGTCGAAAGTGCTGGCATGAGGCTCTACTGGGGCTAAAACTACCACTAGGGACTACTTTTAAGTACAGTATCTAACTAAAGAATAGCAATAATTTACTGTCTGGCTAATATACGAGCCTTTTGTGCATGAATACTGTGTGTGTATTTTAAAAATCCATAAAATTCCTATACAAAGCGCCTGGTGTGCTCCATGTTCAACCATGTTCAACCATATTACACAATGGCCATGACGCCGAGCTAACTGTCGTAGATTGCAATCATGGTCCATCTAGAAGGCTAGAAATTGTGGCCAATTTGTTCACTCGTAATCCTTCACATATTTTCCAGGTAGCTCAACATCCCACATGGGTCGTTCGATCACTGCTACCTCCAGGTTCCCGCTCGGCCCCTGTTCCTGGTCGTCACCGCACAGGGAGTTAAGAGGGACAATACCAAGAAGATCGCGGTACTTGTAGGTGTGCCACCAGCGTCGGGTGGGTTGGGATGAGGCACCATTGGTCAACACCAGCTGTTTCTTGGGACTATCTGCTACCTGACTGGCGTCGGAGGTAAGCTTACCCTTGCTCGCTCCCTTCTTAGGAGTTCCATTCTCAATGGCAGAGCCAATCTCGCGCCGAAGTCGTGCCAGGGTCGCATCATTGCCAGCAGTAAATGCCTCGTCGTAGTCATAGGCTTCATCATCTTCGCCGGGGACTCGCGGGCGTTCCTGATCCAGGGAGACCCATTCACCCTGGGACTCATCACTTCCAGTAATCTTGCGCATCTTGGTGCCCAGGTGGATATCCATTTGCGACCGAGGAATCTTGTCTCCAGCACCGCTATTGGGCTTTTTGCGGTTGCTCTCCCCATCTTCCAATGGGTCACGCTTGCGTTTAGATGTCTGGACAAGCTGGTTTGAAGTCTTGCTCTCCTCAGCTTCCATCTCCTCAGGGGTAGGGAAGTCCTGCAGCAAATCAAACATCCACAGCCAGGATGTTCCATACAGCCATAAACGCTCACGGCCTTCGAGAATATCCCAAATACATCCCATGGCACGATCCTTAACACCTCGGAATTCGGCAGGAAGATACGCCCTGGGGTTACGTCTTGACCAGTCGGACAACTTTCCACTCAGAGCCTCGAACTCAATGAGCTGATGCTCACTGGTGATGACCATCAATCGGTCGTGGGTATCTAAGCTTGCGTTATTGACACCATTGGTCTGAGGCTTTGTGGCAGGGCTAGCCGGGCGGAAGGACAGCAAGGTAATTCCAGATTTCATTCGCGGTATCGGTGATTCAGAAGCTGCGGGCGACCAGCGCTCGCCCTCAATTACAGCATTCTCATCTTCATCATCAGATGAATCGGCATCAGACTCGGAGGCGCCATTTCTCTTGGCTGCGCCGGTTATTTGGGATGAGGTTTCGTTCTGGAGGGTCCACGTATCAATACAACCTGACAAATCGCCGGCGGCGATGATCTTGCTATCTTCAGAGAAGACAACAGATCTAATTGTACGCTCATAATCTCCCAAAGTCCCATGGGAGGGCTTTTCGTGGCGAGCATGCCGAGCAGCGCGTTTGAGACTTGCTAGTCGGGGCATAATATGGGGCTTCTCGGTTGCAGACGATGCGGGTTGGATTTTAGCAACGTAAACTTCGCTATTGGGGCGAGCCACACAGAGCCAGCGACTATCTGGTGAAAATGTGACCAGGCGTGCACCTTCGCCCGAAAGAGCATTGGGGACATCAATCTTCTGAACCCGTAATGCGCCCTTTTCGTCACCTTTGCGTCGACGGACTGTGAATACTCTGATATCAGATATAGTTGCGACGGCGAGCGTTTTTCCATCTGGGGACAGCATAGCGGAAGTGATGTTCTCTTCGCCCTGAATAGTTAAAGCGTTAGCATATAAGTTGACTGATTCATGGGTGAAAGTTTCGCTTCTTACCTGGATCATTACTTTTGCGACAAGCCTATGTCGTTGGCCATCAATGCTCTCATGCTGCGAAGTTGGGCCCCGCGACACGCGCCATAGACTGACCTCTCGGTCCCAGAAGCTCATTATCAGGCGAGAAGAAGGCGCGGCGGCGAGTTGGGGGATTTGAGGTAGGCTGGAGAGTTTCCGGTGGTGCTCTTTTCCAAATTCACGCAGGGGTAAGACAATGGGTGTTGCATCAGGCCCTGGAATGATAGATGAGCATTTTGTACAGAGTGAATATCCAATTAGGCCAATAACTTACCTCCGGAAACCGCAATGCTGATATCCTTCGTCTCGTAGACAGCGAAAGTCTTGACATCATGTGAATGGTATCGCCTGTGCATGACCTCAGCCCAACGGGCCTTCTTGTCGCCCTTGTCGCTCTCTTTCTTGCGAAAGACGACTGTCCTCTGGTCCGCCCCCCCACTCACAATAGTGTCTCCATTGGCGCTAACGGCTACATCAAGTACATCCGCCAGGTGGCCCTGAAGACGTTGCGTGAGGGAATAGTTTTTGGCATCCCAAAATCTGATTTCACCGGCAGAGTCTCCGGAGATGATGGTGCCATCAGGCAAACACTTAACTGACCAAACCAGTAACTCCTTAGGGCCGCCAGAAGGTCCCTTTCCAAGTGAAATTGTGCGAAGTTGCTGGCCATTCCGAATATCGAATAGGCGGATAGAGCTATCGGCGTAGCCTGCGACGATGGTGTTTCGGTTTTGGAATGTCACGCTTAGCACACGGGCTCTCTTTGTCGAGGGGCGCATCAATCGGAGAAACTTCAAGTCACCGTCTGCAGTGGAAAGAATAACAATGGATCCATCGGCACATCCGGCAGCCAAGTGCTGGCCCGTATATTCGCCTTCGGCAGGTGGCAGAAATTTCCCATCTTTGCCTCTCTTGGTAGGCTGCCAACGAGGCTGAGCAGCAAGACACCAGATCTCTCCGTAATTGCCGCTTGAATGACGCAACGGGCGTCCTTGTTCCAAATCCCACTCGGTCACAGCGGTGGAATAGCCAATGCTGAACAAGCGCAGCTTACCAGGCAACTTGGAGCCATCTGGGCCGTCTTCTGAGGGGTCCAGAGTCCATGTGAGTCCTTCAATACTCCGATCTTTCCCTCCTCGTAACACAGTCTCCTGAAACCAGGCCCCACGCATGGGATTCCATATCTCGATGTCGCCGTTCGCACGACCGATTGCGAGCCGGAGGGTAGGCACACCTCGGCCAGCAGTATCAGCTGAAGGAGGGTGAGAGAAAGCGAGCGAGTTAATCGCCTGGGGGTTGTATGACACGAATCGGCAACGGTGGATATCCATGGCTGCAGTGCTAAGTAGCAGAGCTCTGCTTCGGATCGATTTAAGAGAATAGACGCGAAGTATTATGGGGGTGAGGTTGGCAGATTCAATTCAAAATCTCTCCAAGAAGGGCTTGTGTTATAACCCTTACACACTCATAGCGACCAAATTGGGGTTGAAAGTTCCGTGTAGTGTCGAAGTTGGTCGTCAGTTGCGCGATCACTTTTTTTTCTGTAGATAAATTTTAGCGGGCCGAAATATCTTGGCGGCCTGTGCAATCACGTGGCTTCGTCGCTGTTGAGGCCCTTAATTTCAGGCTCCAAAATTTCCGTTTCGGGAAGAATACCGTTGGAGTTTGCTAATTGGAGCTGTATACAGTACTACATAGTATGTAATAACTCCTTTGGTTATTTTTAAGTGTAGATGATTCAATATGGGTTAAACGGGGTTTAAACCAAAATGATATTGAAGATAGTATCTTCAATAATGTTACTAACATCAAACCTTTGATGTTGGAACCTTACTGCCCTATGACTTTGGATATGTTAGAATACATGTAGTACTACTACATCGACTAGTAGTCGTCATCTCACTAATGAAAAAGCCTTTCGCAATGAATAATGACATTGAGCAATGGCAGCATACTTATGCACCAGAAAGCATGTGGGCTAGTAAAAGATGACCGCGCAGCCACTTCGGCCATTCCAGATGTTGGTCGCAAAATTAGAACCTTATGTCAATATATTGGCGAGAGTCGATCAAAAGTCTAGCCCGAAATCCATTTTATACCATCTGCGGTCGCTAATCCCGAAACAATGCATCAAGGAGATTGAGGGGGTTTGGCTGGGTGTACCTGAGCACATCTTGGCGTGTCGGGCCTCCGATTGAGTTACATTGTCCCCAAAGCATCTACGGAGTGCAGTAGCTTTCGATGTCTCATGATGTTTTCTTTCGTTCGTTCTTTTTGTGTTGGTCGAATACCGAAGAGTCTTCAGTGCGCGTTAGGTTGTAAGTAAGGATTGTGTCAGTGAAATCAAGTCCTAGATATGCTTGAATAGTAGTCCTGATTCTGGACTCAGCTGAGTGCCGTAAAGGAAGCTTCATGGGTATATAGTATGTGACAGAAAGTGGTTAATAAGGACAACCCGAGCGACCGGCTTAGTGGCTTGGAATTTTCTCAAATTTCCAAGGCATGGCGAGTTGCTTCTATTTGCAGATGTTGTCTTTCTTAGGCGTGCCACGTCAGAGTTCGGGGGCCATTGCAGCTTGACCATTTGACGGGATAAGATGTGGCTGGGATAATATCCTGAATCATGCATTTTCTATGTATCAGATTCTAATTAAACCGGGGGGTCGTTAGGTATGATAGGACCAGTCATGGCGGGGGGGCATTACAGCCAACATTCAATTCGATCGGCGGGCAATGAGGATAGCCATCCTGGATGACAAGCTATGATTGGATGCCATCACGGCAGAGATGCAGGGAGAAGGAGAGGTCAATTTCGAGAAATCTTGCCCACTCATTCCAGTTATCCATACGGAGTATTCCGTACTCAACCTTCAGCCACAGCGAATAAGGGTCGATAAACAGAATCCGGTTCCGTGAATTGGGTAAGTTTTGGAATGGGGTGCCTCCAATATTCATGCTCCATTATCATGCCAGTTCATTATCTGTTGGGGCTCGGACGCAGCTTACCAGAGCTAAAATCAGCACTAGACGTCTCCGGTCAACTCAAAGCAATCGCACTGCCGCTGCTTGAAAGGAACGAGTGGCCACTATGAATCCTGCGAGAAATCGGCTTCCAGGGAAACACCTCGTATCATGCCGCCTTAATTAAGTGCTCCGCTTCCAAATTGGGTTCGCGATCTCGTTACTCCGTACGGAGTGCTCTATAGTCAGATCTCGCCCCCTCAATCCCCCACGCGCGGTTTATCAGCTCCTAATGGACACTCCTCTTCTCCCTTTCTAGTACACTGAGTCTTCGGCATGTCTCCCGATCGCGTGCTTGGAACCAAAAAATAGCGCTCGGCTTGGAAAGATTGCTAGAACCGACTGCTGATCCTGGGCGCGGTATCGTAAATAGGCACTACCCTGGTGTGAACCCGAGCCCAGCCTGAACGAGTTTAACTAAACAGGCTTTCGGGGGTAGGATCTTGAAACATACCCGAGCAGCCCAGCACCTTGAAAATTTCCAGCCCAGAAGGACGATTGAATCTCCAGATCAAAAATCAACAAGAAGCTGATAGGCAGTATCGATCGAGCGCCACGATCGAATCATCGTAGGTAGTACGTGCAGGCACAGAGCGATTGGCACCCAGCTGGACATTCATTGTTCAGGTCCCAAACCTCCCCTTTCGTACATACCTGGTTATAACCAACCAACTATACGGGAATACTACGGAGTGCCTGTATCGAGGACAGGGTATACACGTCCAGGTCACTCGAGCTGAGCGAACCGTGATAGACTCCCAGAAATGTAGTTGTCAAATGGGATAAAGTTCAACAAGAATCCCAATGCAAGGAAAAAAGGTTCGATTATCAGCGTGGGGTGGTCATCATAGTGGTTCGCCACGGTTTATGGAGCACATAAGTACGGAACTACGATGTATATTACAATATACTACTTACTTTGTACAGAGTATAAGAAATGCGCATCGGGGATCCAAAGTGTGGGACGCGAGTCACAGCGATGACGGCATATCCTCAAGCTGAGGCCAAGGCGCTATGTAATCTCGAAAGTTGACGATTGAATTTTGGCGTTTTCTTACACTTTTAGGGAGACATGCTCGTTTGAATTTGCCATAAAAGTCATGTTGATGCCTGGATTCAACAACAAGCTGTGGAGTTCCTGGTTTTTACGGCAAGCAGAATGACATGAGGTAGATGGTAACTTCAGTTGCTCATTTATCCTTTTGTGGATGACGGTTTGAGTTAAGTAATTAACATACGGAGTACGGAGACGAAATACTACACACGAACTAACTGACTGCTAGTACTCCGTATGCATACAGAAAGCTCCGAAGTGGAGTGTTTGTTCCTTACAACACGACATGTACTCTCCACTTGTTTTTGTGATTAACCATATTAAGCCTAGTTGTATTGAATAACATCCGAACAAAAGAGAGAAGACAGAGGGAGCTAGAAACATCAAAAATCTATGAAATTCGCCAAGTGCATGAATTACGATTCATATTACAATTTGAATAGTATAAAAGAAAAACTAATAGGCAGAGTGGTAGCGGATTCACCAGAGTTCATCTGCAAAGAAAAGGGGTGGGGGAAAAGGAGAGGTTGAAAAATTACATTGGACCCATGGCTGAGCCTCCACCGCCCAATCCACTGAAGCGTCACTTCACCTAAAAGAGTCATATTAGAATTGGCAATCGCATTCGCGTTGTCGATAAGACGTGTAGAAGATTCTTGCGTGTAGTCTTATTACTGTAGTTCCAGTCGGTTATCTCAAAATGAAAGGTGTTACCAACACTTCTCAAGTAGGATCATTGCTTTGGTGAATTTGGATTTTAGCAACATACTATGTATGTAGTACTACAAGTGCCACATAATCTAAGCTTCGAAAGCTCTGAAGAATATCTGTCCAGATTAGGATGCGAGTAGAACAAATCAAGATCAAACGCGATAATACAATTTTAAGATAGATATCTTTTTCCTTGTCCACGACCCCGGAATTTTTTCAGCTGAAGGATCAACCGACTGGGCAAAATTGATATTAGTGGAGCAGTGCCCACACTGTAGTGCAGAAAAAAAAAACTTCACGTTATAGATATCCGCAGAGGGGCAAATCCGACAAGAATTTCACCGGTCAAGATCATATAAAATCATATTCAATACGTATACATAGTATGTATTTTCAGCTTTCTTCTATTTAGTAAATGCAGTACCATACTACTAGTACATATTGTATGTAGCATACCTATACTCTATACTACATTCAAACCCTAGGTAGGGTTTGAATACATCGGATGGACGGCCTGATAATGAAGAGCTTACGACAATTTCGCGGATATATTCGGCTGAATAGTATTCAAAATAAATAAAATTAGAAATTTACTCAAGGCTAAACTCTTGGACTTGACCAATTATTCTTTATAGATGTCTGGTAGATACTATCTCTCATTCAATAAGAAGTTGTTAAATTTACTACTGATTACAGGCATTTTGCCCTGGTAAAACTTCGACGATCAAAATCGTCTTAAATCCCAAACTTCTGTTTTTGTTTGTAGGTATTTATGGTATTTCGTTCGACCCGATTCCCACCACTCTTTTGCCGCTCTGTTTTTGACCTTTAATCCGCTGTGGACCAGGATGAAAAAAAAAAAAAAAATACCGACTGTTAACTAAGCGGGGCAGAACAAACGAAACGCTTATTTTCCCCCCTTCACAACGCCGCCTTTGAACGCCAAATGTTCTCTTAGATCCACAAAAACAGTCACTTTTACAGCCTCCTTGAGATCTGTCGTGGTTTCTGTAGGCCGGGACGGCCCTGCTTGACAACCGTTATTTCGATGTGGAGCTTGATGTATAGATTTACTCGGATGAGCCAGACGCTTTCCATGGTTAAGACTACCGGAAGTGTCGCAGACAGCAATATGCAGGTGGGACGTATTCTGTGAGGCAAAACAGTCCCTCTACAATACGATACTATTTTTACCTGATACTAGTATACATAACACTGTCCTGTCTTTACAGAGCGCACATTCCGGCTGACCTTCATGTATGAAGCAGTAAACAATCAAAGAGCGTTTACCAGTAGCATCTAGTATCATACTTGATATAGTAGTAATGCCGTTTGACTGATAGGGATTTTCTCCCTTACTTAGCGGCGAACGCGAGACATGCAGATGCAGGTACAAGGCATGCAAAGGCAACGAGAGAGCGGTGAAATACTACTCCTTATCTTCATGTGTAGTAAATCATGTACATGCCAGGATCAGTGGACCCCTCACCAAGAAGTGAAAAATCTAGCCTAGTAGCACATATATGGGTGTTTACCCTGAGTCTAGGGTACCTAGATAGCCCAGGAACCTAGTAAACTGACCATTAGACAGAAAGTAACGAAGAGGCTAGTTGATTCTCGCCTTCAAACGAGGGCTCAGACTTTCCTCACAAACGAAGTAGCGCCAGTAAGCTTCTTGCTGGCAGATTAAGATTCATCCCGTGCTTATCGGCAGATCCAAAGAAAGAGACAAGAGACAAAGCCACTTGTTTTACCTCTTTAGTTGTTTCTAGTCAATATCTCGTCTATGTTGTACTGCTTGGTGATAGTGCGAATTTCAGACCGATCTCGCAGGAGATTCCTCACTAAGGCAATACTGTATGTACACATTTATGTATTACATGGAACTGATTACGGTTCTCATGTCGGCAGTTGAAATTCGGATAGTGAAAAAGGGGTGCGAAGGAAAAGAAGAATTGCTCTCTTTGCTCAATACGAGACAATGCGACCGGGTGATGGCGAGGTTCAATCCCACAACCAGTTAAGCAGACGTACAGAATGCACTCGAAGTGTCGAAATCTTACCCAAAACTCTCTATAAATGAATAATTCAGGGGCTTCTACGGAGTAAATCGTTTATTCGCTCTTTGGGCCCTTTGTCGCCAAGGAACTTCATGCGGACATTACGTTGCGTCGGGCGTCTCACACTGGCTATGCACTGCATATTGACTATGCACCGACTACTCCGTACGGAGTACTCTGTTTTCCGTATTGTACTATTGTCCCTTTTTGGGAAGGGGACTTGGGTGGTCAGTGTTAGTTGTAAGGCTCAAATTCCACCAGTTTTTCTCTCCAGGCTCTATTTAAATGCAAGATACTCCATACTCCGAGCACTGGACGGTAGGTCAGAGCCCTATATTTGCACTCGGTCAAGGTGGAGGAAGGGAACTCTGGTTAATGGCCGATGATCTTTGATGGTAATTGAACAAGCTTTGCGACACGCCTTAAAAGATAGTCCTATTAGTTCCAAGTAGCAGCCCATCCGGAGAAGCTAGTTGCTCCGTAAAGGCCCTGAGGGTGTCCGCCAACCTACCTTAGGTTGGAAGGTAACTACTATATGTACTCCGTACATAGCTGCATAATACTAAAGTGGCAGCCAGTATTGGACAAGCTGTACAAATTTGGGGTAAATCGACACTGAAAACTGTTTGAGGCCTCCTGTTCGGTTAGCTCCTCCATACTTTCATTTGTACCGACACCTTGTGTCATAACTATAGTATTGCCGGTGAATCGTTGGATTGGATCGACGAATAGTATTGCATGGTACGGGATCTTCGAGGGAGTAACTTATGTACGGAGTACGCATGGCTGCGTTGAAGAGAAATTACGCATTCCAACAGAGGCCGAGGCACCGTAACAATAAAAAAGTGTGTTGCCCGAAAGAAGCAAATACCCTCAGGCCAAGTATGTACGTAGTCTGGCGCCCTCTTATCATCTCCGTCTCTTCTCATGCCCCTAACATTCCAGGATAATGTCAGACCATTTCGAGGGTTATCCTGGGCTAACAGGCCCTGCGAAGGATTGAGGGTATGTTTGCAAGATTCTCTGGATTTTGGCTACATATGTTCATCATTGATTTGCTGTATTTGAGAGTCCCTTGCCTGGTCAAGTCGTACAGATCCCAGCCCACTCCGAGGCGGCTATTGGGTGTCACCCTTTCTTTCGTCCTTTCACCAACCTCAAGTTCTCACAGGTTCTCCACGAGAGGTCCTCCGCCAGTAAGTACGTAGCCGATTCCAGCACGCTACCGATACTTTCACCATAGTCCCAAGACAACGAGGGAGGGTGATGAACGGGCTATTGGTACCTTGATCGGCATTTTAGGTGGTCAACGGAAACAAATTGCATAGCTCACCATTTTCGGGAGCATATTGTAGATCTGGCCCAAAATGGATCAATCCGATCAGAAGCAATTCACAAACTGTGAGTCTTAGCATTGTAAAAAAAGGCCAATTCACATACACCGATGATCTTTCATATCGAGTCATAGGAGTTTATAGAAAGGACTTAAGTTTAAGCCTCTTTCGACCTTACAGAGTAACTAATTAATAGGGAAGGAAGCAAGGAGACCCCACGTAAGCTCCGAGTCGCACCATGGGATTTGGAGCGAGCACGATTTGGGGTTTATGCTATTGGCGGCGATACGCTGGAGTTTTGCTGGGGATAGGGAGTACTGTATATACTGTATGCCGAACATGGCGACATGTCTGGCTCAGGGGGTGGTGGGGAGAGAAAGGCTGATGTCGCATTTGCCCTTAGGGCCGAACATTTAACATGCCGAGCCCAAGCATGCAACTGGGAGTGAATAATGGGTAATCTTCTGGAAAAGAGAAAGGGATAAAAATCGAGACATCTCACCTGTGTAAACCTTATCGGTGGCCCCCGGCTGGAGACAAATCAGCGGCATTACCTAGGTCTCACGAGCGGCCGAGGGGTAATATGGTGGCAGGACATCTCAAGGGACAGTCCCACGAAGGAAGTCGTTGCGTGTACTCCGTACTACTTACAACCGGGCGAGAGTACCAGACTAGCACTAGAGGGATCATGGCCTTGGAAGAGAAAGTGTACGAAGTACGGAGCACAGCGTATCCATACTTGGTTGTGTAGGTAGGTAGATGCCAGCTGAAACTAATGTAAACCGATTGTGGTCCACGCCAATCGAATCAAGTTCCATGGAAAAGGATCGGGGAACGTGGGCCGGAAGTCTTGGGGGAGAGCTGAGAACCTGCTTTGGCGAGTTGTCCCCCACATGGGAAACGCAGGCGAGATGAGATCCCTGCAAGACAAAGGAGGCTCGGGTCGGAGGGGCTAAAGGGGGCGAGGTGAGTACATACTGTACATACTGTATGTACATACGTAGTGGACCCGCTCCTTCAGTGAGAGCAGTCAGCAACCAGCAATCAGTGAGATTGGGGAAGCAGTCAAGCCGCTGGCGGCGATAGCTGGCAGGTCATGAAGTCAATACCAGGGCAATCCTGGGCGGGCCAGTCAGGGAACGAGAAATAGAGACCACAGGAGACCCTGGGACGCGACCGTATCGCATGGAGGAACCATTCGAAGCCAATCCTGCCACTAGCTGCTCCAGGGGGGGGGTGGCCTCTCTGACGAGCCAACGGGAACGATGGTGCAGCCTCCGAGACGCGGTACGCAAGTCGATCTTGGGGCGGAAAGACTGCTGTTTGATGTGTTGATTTGTGTTTCGGCGAAGATATTGCGAAAAGGGTTTCAAGGAGTTCCAGCTGGTCTGTGGATGGTAAAGTAAATGAGGAAATTTGGATCTGACATAGCCTCAATTTACATCCTAGGACAGTGAATAGTCTTCCTCCACTTCGATGGAATGAGAATGAGAATGAGAATGATTACGGAGTGCGAAATACGGATTACTATTATTTTAGAACTACTACTATTAGTATTAATCTCATCTGTGTGGATCTCCCTCAACTATTAAATTGGTAGTTGTACTTACTCCGTAAACTCGATATACTCTGTGAATTAGCTAGGTCGAAGTTTTTGATTAAAAGTACTCCGTACGCCTTTTTATTCAATCGCTGCAATATGCCGTGCCCTACTCCGTATAGTAATTTGGTACTCCATGGACAGGAGAGCAAAGGAGAGGGAGGGAGGCTGGAGTGGAAGGGGACGATCGTCGCGCGATTTGCGTGGAACCCACCAGGAGCAAGTACTGAATTGAGCGATTTGCAAGAATTGCCTACTTTTACTCCGTACTCCGTACTTGTGGGCAGATCGAAATACTCTACTAGTTCATATGCGGAGCAAAAATGACTGGGTCGCGGCAGACAGTTGAAAACGCGATCCTAGCACGAACAGCGAGACGCAGCAGTGGAAAGCGAACGAACACCTACCATACATTGATTTAATATAAATCAAGACATGGACTTGCTGCATGTCCTGATTGAAACTGCCTGTACGGAGTACGGGGTATGGTAAAGAAAATAGAAGAGAAGGAAGAAGGCCATGGCACTCCTTACGGAGTACACTTTAAACACATCCAGCGTACTGCGTAATGAACTCGTTTACCCACGCGAGCAAGGGCCACTCAGGGCATTCCCACAGTCTTGAAAAACGTACGGAGTAATCAAACCTATAATGAGAATTTGTTTGAATGTATATATTTAATTTTTGTTTGATTCTTATTTTTCGAGCAAAGTATTTATTCAAACAGAAAGGCGAGAAGGTGAAAAGACGCGGTATCTATGAAGATGCGAATGGGCACTCCTATAGGCTGCAGAGGAAGGGCTCGGCCGTGGAAAGAGTAAAACAAGAAATACCTGAACGCAGTACCTATTCTGTACCTATTCTGTAGCTAAAACTGTAACCTTCAAGTATGTACTTACAGAAGGTTATACTCTAATGGAGTGTAGAGTACTCTGCTCTAGAATAAACACGTAGTCTAATTTAATCTAATTTAGTCTACTTTACTCTACTTTACTCTACTCTAGGGATAGAGTGATCATGAAAGAGTGACTTCCTTACTACTGTACGAGTCTCGGTTTCAAACCGCGTCCTTGCAGTCCCCGCCTCCCCTTACCCTTACAAGAGGATACAACGGTAATACGGTAATTTTGGTCCCGGTTCAGCCTCCACCCGGAAACCCCGTCATGACGGTACCGCACAGCTAGGAACTCCGTACACACTCCTTCTGTCTCAGCTCTCGTTGCTCTCTTCTTCTTTTCTTTCCCACACCCGCCTGGAGAGAGAATCTCAATTTCCTCCTCCTTGTACCTCCCCTCCCCTCCCTCCTCCTTTCTCTTCGTCGACACCCTTTTCTTCTTCCCTTTTTCTCCCTCCCCCTCCCCTCCTGCCAATTCGTGGAGAGCCCGGAGTCTTGTCTGACTGAGAATCGAGCACCAACTCAATCCCTCAGTCTATAGTACTCCTGTCGAGTCGAATCCCCTCCTCGGTCTTGACCATCCCTCCCAATTCGACTGTTTGTTAGCTCAAACGGCGAACCCTTCGTCCCATCCGTCCGCCGGTGCCCTTCTGATCCCCGGACTCTCGACGATCAAACCTCCCTGATCCAGCTCCTGCCGGTTAGACGAGCGACAGTGTGGGGAAAGTCATCTTGAATTTTCTTTCGGATGATTTGAAAACTCTTTGTTTTCACCTCTCGATTAATTTAGAGCGTGCTGAATTGAGTGAGTGAACTGAGAATGGAAAAAAAGGAGAGAGGGTGAAATTGTCTTGTGTGTATCTGTGTGTGTTGCCCTGGCCGGAACGTCGAACGCTGCCCACACCATATACTGTGAAAGCTTGTCTTGACCGGAGAGTGCTGCCAGAGTCGGTGAAAAGGGAAATTGGCCTTCTGGAGACCTGAATTCCTCGAATGTCGAATTCAGGATCAGTGCAAATTAGTCGACTGCGTATCAGGTATACATGGCACAGCTGTCCACGTTCCACCCGATGTCAGTGTCTTATCATTTCGGATACCGAGAGAAACACCACCCGCTTCAATCAAAGTGTCAGATGCAATAGAAGTTTGAAATGGATGGCAATCCACGCAAGAGGATATGCCATTGACTACCTCGCTGGAGAGGAGTGATGATCAAATGAAAAGCAATGTGGAATGCGTACTCCAGGGGCCCGTTTCCGAATCCTTTCGGGGTCAGGCTTCTTCAGTGGAACTGTTATGTATGCTCCTAGGTGCCTGACTTGAACGAAGGGGTTGTGTGTGAAAACCTTTCACAGTATCTGACATGCCGGGGCATGAACGACAGAGGACGATCAACCACCGGGGCAACACATACCTTCTGCGGGACAATCATCGTGGCTTTGATATTGATGGACATTCGTGCTGACGCTTTCTTCATTAGGGTTCGGGTTTGTTTCCAGTGACTTTAGCGCCAATTCAGCTCATTGTGTGTGGATGTCCTGAAGTCGTGGACCGACCGTTACTTACCATCATCACGGCCTTTATTTTAATCAGCCTGGGGGTTCATTTTGAACACGTTAACTCGTGAAGTGTGAGTTTTGATTTTTATTCCCGTTGCACGTTTCCCCTCCCCTGACGATCGTGGTGGCCCCCCTAGATAGGGTTGTCCTATGTGCTGTCCCTTCATACTCCACATTCCTCAGACATACCGTCCCAGGGGTGAAGACGTTTACTCGTCCTCCATCTCTAGGACTGGCATCCTACAGAATTTTAATTCAACGGATCATTCCTGCGTTCTTGCCTATTCCAGATGCCAGTCACGCCGTCACGGTAAGGGTTGCATTTTGCCCTCTAACCGAGGGTTCGTTTAACTGGGTTAGTATTCTCCGAAGGAGTAGACCCGCCCTGTCTGACTTGGATATCAAATGCATCTGCTTGCTCGTGGTCTTCCTTTTTCGTACTCACACTCTTTCTGACACTTCCACACTCACTTCGTTTTCCGTCGTCGTCGTTACTGCTGCTACTTTAATCTTAATTCTTTAATCGTCAACGCCGTCACCCGCTAATACTCTAATTACTTTCAACAGCTTTCGTTCTCGAAGACTTCCTCCCGGTCACCGGCCCGTCTTTCCAGCTTCCAGACTATCGTCTCTTCGCTGGTCCACTCTTTAATCTTTCCAACTATTCTCCAATCATTCATTTGCCTCACCTAATATCGACGACTGTCACTCTCTCCTTTCCGTCGTTACCTGAGCCCAATATTCAGTCCTCAGGTCCAACCTCCATTCTTTCGCTATTTTAATCAATTTCAACCGCTCTCTCTTGCAACACACGACCAAGTCGAATAATTTGATCATGGCTTTCTCGCGTCCTCGTCCAAGCTTCCAGCCCTGTGAAACCTTCTTCGTGGAGGATGACTATCACCGAGTCCGCGCAGAGAGACAGGCGAAACAGGAGCATGACAAGCTTGTCGCTCGTGAGCGTCAATATGTTATCGCAGATCAACTGTCTCGTCTTACCAGCGAGGAGCTTCGCGAAGATGTCGTGAAGCACATGCTGGAAATGGACGTGAGTTCTTTACTGTACCAGCACGATCGTTTTGGCGTAAAGCTAATGCTTCTATTTACAGGGTCAAACTCTCCCCGATGTGGAATCAATCGATATTCAAACCGAGATCCAATGGTTCATGCGTCCGTACCTCCTTGACTTTCTGATTGAGGCCCATACTGCTTTCCAGCTGATGCCTTCGACCTTGTTCCTGGCAATCAACCTGTTGGACCGTTACTGCTCCAAGCGTGTGGTCTACAAGCGTCACTATCAGCTTGTTGGATGTGCAGCACTCCTCATCGCCGCAAAGTACAACGACAAGAAGGACCGTGTCCCTACTGTCAAAGAACTGAAATCGATGTGCTGCTCTCTCTACGATGATGATATGTTCATCCAGATGGAATGGCACGTTCTGCAGACTTTGGGATGGACCATTGGCCACCCAACTGTTGATAGTTTCCTTCAGGTCGCTGTTCTGGATGAGGCTTATGATCCTGAGGTGGAGCATATGGCGCTCTACATCCTGGAGATTGCTCTGTTCCATCGTGATTTCGTTTCTAAAGCTTCTTCGGAACTCGCTCGTGCTGCTTTGGCTCTGGCGCGCTGCATTCTCAACCGTCCCCAGCCTCGTCATACCGACTGGGCTGCTCAGTACGACTCGTTGACTCTTGTGGGTCTTTCCCAGCAGCTTCACCAGCCGTCGTCGGTTGTTTCCCGCAAATACTCCTCGGCCCATTACTCGCGCGTTTCCAAGATCTTGGAACACTTCCTCAACCGCCAGGCTTCGCTGGCCAACTATGCCCGATGCACCCCTCCTGTGGAGACTCCCGTGGATTCTAAGCCTTATAATGGAGAAATCGGACTAGCTACCCCCCAGAAGTCCCAGCAGTTGACTGCGATCCCGCATGGATATATGACACCACCGGTCACACCGGAGAATGGAGCCTTTATTCAGGCACAGATGGTCAACCAGGATATAAACCAAGTCGTTCCTGCTGTGAATGTTTGCTCGCCGTCGCCTGCGCCGGAAACTGAGATGCAGTACATGTCTACCGAAGCTTACCAGCAACAAGAGGCCATGTTCATCGCTCAGCAGCAGCAAATGCAGCAGTTTCCTCAGTCTCAGATGGTCGTCGACCCCACCTACGCGGGGGCAATGTGAAGAAAGCAAGTCAAATGAAAAACCAACGGCATCCTTAAAAAGTGTTTCGGCGTCTTGCACATACTTTCCGTGCGCCTCTTTCATCTCGCCCACATAGAACTCACTCGACGAAGCATCTGCTTTTGCGCTGGTTCTTGATTCCGCTAATACTACCTTAATCTCAAGCCGTGGCTTTTTCGGATTTTGACCTGCTTTTCCGCCATCTTGACTTCAAACCATCCTACTCTTCGCTTCGACTTATCACGCTTTGCATTCGGCCTCGGTCATCAGAACCGGAGTCGAGACCAGCCACTTTTTTTCTTCTTGTCTCAAAAATTGCATACCCCCTTTTCTCTCTTTGTCGCCCTCTTCGCCTGGGCCATCATATGCATTTGTTCTTCTTTTCCACATAGCATTGCAAGAGCGAGCCTGATTTTGATTTCTATTTGTGATTGTCATCTGCATTGTTCTCAATTACCCCTTCCCCCTAACACATCTTCAATTCGCATCTACTGTCGTCGGATTACCTCTCGGGTCCTGCACGACATTACTTTACTGCTGCGCGTCTGCTGGCGCTGCGCATTTGCATTCACCAACATCCAACTCCTGACGATCTTTTACAGCCACCTTCGCCCCTGCCGCCCGTCACCCTCTCAGAATAAAAAAGCCTTTAATGTGTCCAGCCTGCACCCCCGTTAAGTAACGCGGTCTGCACTATCACGGCCCGAGTACCTCCGGCATCTATACAAATGTTGTGTCGCGAAAAGGCAGATAGGTACGGCACCACATAAAAAAAGCAAAAAAAGAGCGAAAACCATGCAAAAACAACATTGCGGTCTCCTGGTGACTTACAGCCGAGACCTGAGATTGATATTATCCCCCTACCCATTACTTGTGTACCTAGCCCATCAGCCTGTTCCCTTGTTCGTCTTTAAATAGGCGACGCAGAACTTGTGCTGTGATCTTTTACTGTGTGACAATGACACTGCCACATGACCCACGAATGATATATTGTTCTGTGGAGTTTTCCCCAAGGAGCTTTCCATTCCATCCGTATCTTCAAGTAGTCGTTTTTTCTTGATATTTCTCAAGGGCGTGTGGCATAACCTCCTCAGTTGAACTACCTAGTACCTGGATGGTAATGTGCTTCAATATATCCCGCAGCCCAGGAATTGCTCCTAGCAATTACATCAATTACCCATGGTAGTAATTCATGCCTAGGAATGTCTCATACTGAAAACATTTCTCTCGGATCAGATTGCCACCCCGTAAGTACATTACCTATACATTATAGATAAGCTGTGTCTACTAGACACATTAGTAATGTAGACACAGCTTATCCCACGCAGTAGACTAGGCATCCATCAGTTTGTAGGTACAATTTAATTGGAACATTTCCATCAAAGACCATATGGTCCATAATTGTTGGAACATAATAGGATTTACACTGGTTCAACCAAAGCACTACACTACTACTAGTATAGTATATGGCATACATACATTCATAATCCTTATTATTTAGTTGAACTAAATGTTACCTAACATTTAGTACTACTAAGTTATATGTACTACATATAGCTACTAGGTAGGTACCTAATCTAGTAGATTAGGTAGTACCTAGCTGGTATATTGTTCCAGGATAAAACCTCCAGATTGCCGCGAACGCTCTTACAGCATTCCCTAATGTACTTTATATATTCAGCGTCGAAATGAATTGAATTAAGCTACAAATCTACTAGGTACCTACCTAGGTAGTGTTTATTACTAGTAGGTTTCACCTTCATGAAATCAGTACTCCACGGGGATCTCCGAGGTTGCCTGGCAATGTTTTGGTCGTATCGGACCACTGAGTACACCATCAACTTGAAGTCATGCCCATTACTCTTCGAGTAGTCAAATCGCCGGAATCCCCAAATAAATTACAGCTACCTAGCTTCCCCGGCGAGTTAATACAATAGCGGAAATGCCTGCAGTAGCTATACTACTAGTATACTACGCACGTAGACTAGTACTACTAGTAGTATATTTCCCCCTGGTCCCAGCGACATTGTCGCTTGAAGTGATCGCTCTCATCTTCAAGACAGTTGCTTTGGAATCAAGTCCTATACTCGAACCTTTTACATATCGAACTCCAAAGAGGCAGTTCCACACAAATAAAAATATCTGGTTTCAGTTTTTCATTCTATATTCGACTTCAATATAGACCTGACCAGACCATGGTTCATCAGTCTGACCTGCAATGGTAATCAATCATCGCACCGACCATCCACATCAGACAAGTAGATCATCTCAAGTCTGTTTGGATCGCGTCAACAGGTGAGTAAACAAACAGACTGATGCAGGTACAATCTTCACTATAATGAAATTTGAATTAAATTCAGTTGAGGATCCGATTTAGATCAAGTTAAGAAACATTCCAAAATACAAATTTCGCTCAGCGGCAGAATTCAAAACCCTATTAACCCACGCTATGCATCGCAACCGTATGAGAGGTAAAGATAGAAAAAAAAATATCAAGAAATAAGGAACAAGTGCGGGAGTCTCTGGCAGTAGGAGAAAACCCGAGCGCAAGCCCCGCAGAATCACGAATCCTGCGAGGCATATGCGGGGGGAAGTAATATGACACGTGTAATCTTTTCCGAAGTCGAGTAGACCGACTTTAGGGAATGAAGATAAGAATTTTGACGAGGAAGGGAGGGATATGGGGAGGAAACAGGAAGGATGGGAAGTCGAAATGAGAAGGCCCTCTAAAAAGAGAATAGGCGAAAATGAAGAGAGAAGAGTGGAGAGGTTCAGGAAGTGAGAAAGCAGGGGGAATATGGTGAACGAGAAAATGAACGCAATGCAGAGACAAAGAAACAGACAGAACGCCATGTCGTCCAAAACTCCGCAGAATAATGATACAAGGATGTAGTACCACAGAAGCTAGGGTGCAGAGGGTGGGCCCTCCCTGTTGCTTCCCCCAGTCGAAAAATCCGGGGCACAAATTCCAGCAAAGGCCTGCGGGCACAGGCAAAAAGAGTAAAGAGTGGCTCAGTTGGCAACGTAAATGTTTCCCCCCTACCCTGTCAATCTTGAAAAAGGGATTACAGGGTCCAGACCATCATTGATAGCATCTGAGGGTCAGGGGGGATAGGTAATCGCGGCTGAAGCGGTGACAAAAGGACCCATCCCTTCTTAGTCTCGAATTGGATCATGCTCAATTCGATACTATTGTAGGAAGCGAAAAAGGGGGGAAAGAGTAGAGGCACGGCCAAGTTTCGGAAACTTCTTGTTTGAGCCATTGAATGACCGCCTCACTCTTTGCTGAATGGCAATTGTTTGACTTCTGCCCGGCCAGCCGCGCGGATAAAGTTTAAAAAAAGTTGCTTCTCTCTCGATTTCTCTTTGTCGGAATGATTTGTACCCGGGCGAAAGCAGGCCTACTTCCAACGTTGTTTGTCCCAATCAGACGGCCGGGTCTCGTCGTAGATTCGGCCACCTTTGTTGTGTACGACGACTGTGGGTTTGCGGATGGGATTGGCGGCTGGTGGCGCGTCTGCATTAGCCGGGATCAAACTAGAGATCGGGAGCAGGGGGGTCTCTCCGCCAAAAAATAGGATCAAAACTCCCCAAGAAAGGTTGGGCAAGAAAAGGGTGCGTTTAGTGCTAGATCGGCATACCTCGAACCTCTGTTGCGATGACTTGATCACCGCTACTCCCTCCGCTGGCCAGTGTAGAATTTGAGTCGTTGTTGACTTTGTGCGGCATCCTGATGGCAAGAAGAGAAAAAAGAGACAGAGAAAAATAATATAATAAAAAAAAAAAAAAGAAAGCAAACGGGATGAGATGAAGCTCGAGAACGGAGGAGCTGAGATGGAGTTGAGCTAGAGTATGGGCTGATCAGCCTCGAAGGGCAAACAGTGTTGAACTGCGCGCAACGAGATCTATAGATTTGAGGTTGAAAAAGTATAGCACAGGATTGAAAGAAAGGCGGGTGGTTTGATGAATTAGAGATTGTATGAAGTAATTCCGCAACGGAGGAAGACGAGAAGCAACCAGCTTTTGTATACCCCAGGCCATTCCCTGATCTACGACTCTGGGGAACCGTATCGTCGCCAGGGAGCTTCGACTTCCACGGGAATGGATCGCCCCCTGACGCATTTTGTGCCTGGTATTACGGCCTATGAACTGAATGATTGGCCTTAATCCCCAGCCGAAAGTAGGGCAGCCAGTCAGCGCGTCGCAAGCAATACGCGGTGGACTGGTCGTACGCGGTGGACCCAATAATGATGAGTCAGCCATTCCTCTCCAAGAATAGCCAACGCAAGCTGAACGGTGACTGGTGACTGGCAATGGGTAAATGGCGCCGGGGCCCAGCAGGGAGACGAGGATTCCTCAACTTCACCGCTGAGGGAACGAGCTGTGCAGGGGGGATGATTTCGGTTGCGCGGCAGAACGACGGTGATGTCAATGAACCAGGGGCAGCATCCTGATGTCGGTGAAGCTTCCCTTCCCTCTAGATCCACTCTGGTCCAGATTCCCCTGGCCGAATCATTGAGATCCATCCTGGTCCATCTTTGGGTTGATCATTTGCGGTTATAGCGTGGCCTCGCCAATCGCTGCTCCCGTGGGCCCTGGTCGATCACCTTTTCCGCCTTTGAACACTTGTATGTATTGAACTCCTGCAGTCTACCCATTTGTCCCGAAAGAAGCATAGTTAATCATGCATACAGACTGCAATTCCTGGCAAGATGCACCGCCGCGTCACTCCAGTCTCCAGACCGATCCCACGGCCGAGCCGTTTTGTCATTGCTTGGGCACAAAAGACATCATGTAGAAGAGACAGGTCATTTTCCTTTCCCCGGCAACCACATGCCCCAACCGAATGAAAATGAGGCTGCGAGGCGTGAAACAGTGTATCGAGCTTCTGGGAAACAAATGAGACAAACTTCTATAGATTCTAGACTCGCTCTCAACGGACTTGGCCACCGCCGTCCCGCTTCATCCGCTCCTCCCACCCATTCATGCTCCGCCGGATTCCAAGCGTCCGTCGTACCGGCACCGAGGTTTGCTGGCGAACCCTGGTCATTGTCGTGGTGTGAAACGTCACCGACTGAATGCCCTGGTCACTCTGCCTACTTTGGGTGTTCTGGCTAGCTGGGGTGGAGCTGTCCTGGTTCATCTCACCTGACCTAGATTCTATCTCCGCAGTAGTGTTTCCATTGGACTGTTGTGCTCGCACTCTGCCCGGCCTCATAACAGGTCGCGAGGGAGTTGCCAGCCACGTATAGTTGTTGGGCTCGGATGGTTCTAGTATTGGTCGTGTTGGCCGAAGCGGTCGAGGTTGAAGACGATGAGAGGAAAGGGTAGGTGGGACGAAATTGGAACCGGGGCGATTGTTTTGCGATGGTGTGTGATTCCTTGGTGCCTGTCGAGGCGGTAGACTAGTAGTTGGGGTAGGCTCCTTTTTCTGGGAGGTTCCTGGCTCGCCGAAGAAGTTCGAAATACTGGCCTGGGTAAGGCCATCTTTGATGCCAACACTCTTCCCTTTATTTGCAGGGATTGCCTCCTTAGCAGAACCACCTTTTTTCTCTGAAGTGGTATCCTGGTCAAAAACAGAGTCTGTTGCATAATCCCGAGCAGACGAGAAACCCGATGACATGGTCGTCGGGGCAATGAAGTTTGATGAGTTATTCATGTTGTACATACTAGCTGACATGAAGGTGGTTGTAGTGGATCGGTTGCCATCAGCTCGTAGTCGTTTAGGATATGGTCCTTCAGTCGAGTCATCACCCCTGTCCCATTGGCTATCGAAATCACGCTTCTCCTCTCCTTCAGCCGTCCATTTATCATCAAGTGTTGATGGAAGAGTATCGAGCGCTTTATACATATCTTCAGGCGATGGCCGTGGCCGCCGCAGAATATCAGCAATCGAATACACTATCTTTTCCTGGAAACTGGGTCCTTTGGGACGGAATCGGGTCGTTGTGACTTTAGGTGGAAGGAATGGCGTCAGTGTGGTGGATGCATCCTCACCTTCTCCAATCCGTGGCTGGCGTAGAGGGAGACTGAGGTACAAAAGAGCCTGTGCTCGCGTCATCGCCACATAGAGGAGTCGTCTCTCTTCATCAATTACTTCTGCTCGTGAGTGCGGGATGCTTCCGTTGTATACTGCCGGTATGAACACAACAGGCCACTCCAAACCCTTTGCTGCGTGGATAGTGGAAATTGTGACAGTCTCTGGTGCTTTCTCGCCCTCTTTGCCCTCGTTCTGGGATATCGCTTCGGTAGACAGAGCGACATTGGCCAAAAAACGTGACAAGGCTTCTTCCCCAGAGTGTAACTCGGTTTGCTCGATGCCTTCAATTTCGGGCAAATCATTTTCCTTATCCACGTCTTCGCCTGAAAGGGCTGATTCATTGGCTTGTCCCATCAATTCTTTCACATTCGCCCAACGACCATCTTCATCCAGAGGATAGGTTCTAATAAGATACTCCTGGAATGAAAGGTTCTCTGTGATATACTCGAGAAGCATACGCGGTGCCGAAGAATCTTGGCAGTCCTGTAATTTTTGCCTCGAGCCGTCGATCAGCTTTACTAAAGAGCATAGCCCCAGCTCAGCCGCCTTCTGAAGCTTTTTTTCAGTCGATCGACGACCCTGAATAACATCTTTGAGGAATGTCCACAGAGGTACTTGGGCCTTCTCAGCACCACTTGTCAACTGTTTTATAGTCTCATCGCCAACTCTGCGAGGTGGGACATTGACAATGCTAAGCAAAGCATCTGTATGGCCTGTATTGCCCACCACTCGAAGATAGTTAAGAAGAACTTTGACCTCTGTGCGATCGTAGAATTTCTTTCCACCCACCATCTTGTAGGGGATACCGGCTCGTCCAAACGCAGTCTCGATGCGTGTCGACAGGGAAGCTGATCGGAGTAACACTACGATATCAGACATCCGCACAAGACCACCTGTCATTGCAACACATCGCTTAATCTCAAGGACCATCCAGAGGGCTTCTGCATTGACAGTTGGGAGCTTTCTGAGAACAGGTAGCGTGCCGAAGGAATGTGTAGGCTGTAGTTTTTTATCGGGGCGCGTGGTGTCTTGTTCAATAACTTCTTGCGCGGAATTGAGAATCGAAGCAGAGGAACGATAGTTCGACTCGAGGAAAATGGTTGATGTATTTGGGTACCGTCGCTGCATCCGCCTGAGATTTTGGATCTCTGCCGAACGAAAGCCGTAGATACTTTGATCGGGATCCCCAACGATAGTGATCCGCTGATTCTTTGCCGCAAAAAGGTTCATCAACTCATACTGAATGATATTTGTGTCTTGAAACTCATCAACCAAAACTGCTTGGACGTTGGCAACGCACTCCGGATGCTCTCTGAGAAGATCGCCGCATCGTAGGAGTAAATCGTCGTAGTCGAGGAGATTTGAAGCGTTCAGCGCAGCATTATAAGCACGGTAGATATCTACCAGCTCCATTTCATCTGCCTTGGCTTGATCTGCCAATGCATCAGGTGTAAGCCCATGAGCTTTGTGACGTGAAATGCGCCCTTGGGCAGTTTTGATTTCCATGCTAGAATTCAGGCGTTTGATAATTCTCTGGTATGTTTGTCAATAATTGATTCAGAATCGGAATACATGATAACTCACTCGAAGGACTCCTCGACTATCATCCGAGTCCGCAATGCCAAATCCCTTGGGTAGGCCAATCTTATAACCATACTTGCACAAGTAACGCCGACAGATTGAATGGAAAGTGCCCAGGATAAGCCGTGATTCTGATTGAGCACCAATTAAATTTGCAAGACGTTCACGCATTTCACGGCTTGCCTTGATAGTAAAAGTGCAGCAGATGACGTCTTGAGGTAAGTATCCATGATGTGAGAGCAGATACGCGACGCGTGCGGTCAACGTCTTGGTTTTGCCAGATCCTGGTGGTGCAAGCACTTGCAGAATGGGCGCACTTGAGGTGACTGCCTCAAGCTGGGCATGATTGAGGCCATCGACGATGGAATCCATGGCATTTCGAGGGCTCTAGTTTCCTGGTTAGCTCTAGTTGGTCTTGCCAAGAGAGCGACGCGATGAGACGCGGTCATGTGACATATCCATACCACTAACTAGTAGGTATGTACCTGACCTGCAAGGATAACTGCAAGACAATTCCAGCTGGCTTAGTTTTCATTTATTCCAATCAACAGGTTTGTTTTTTCTCGTTGGCTATATTCATTATGATGGAGCGGGTTATACAAGAATATGAACGATCGGTTGTTATCTTATCCTGGCGGGAGCTACTATCTTGTGGTCCCAAATAGTATACAGATAGTGATGATCAGAATAGTATTCTGGGATTTCTTCAAGGTGTAATTATTAAAGCTAGCCATCAATAGTCTAGTTCTCCGGTCCCAATCCCTCCATGCAAAGAAAGTATGAAAAAGGCTAAAGTCGAGTAAGAATGTAGTAGTATATACAGATATGAATGTCAAATCACTCAACAGCCTGGGTATCACGTCAACATGAACACACAACAAATCGAGCTTAGCTGAAGATCCCCAAGGGGAGACTGGCCGCTACTTCAAAGTTGGGCACATTAACCACTTCAGCAATCTGCAGATCGGCGGCGACACTGGCCAGGATGTATGCCTCGCTCCGAGTCAATCCCTTTGTTGAGACCAGCCATTGAATGAGGCTGCGGGTAGCACTTTTCGCAGCTTGAAACAAATCGGGCGACACACCCAAGGCACCATAAGTACCGAGATCGGGGAGAGGATTGGGAATTTGGGAGCGAGGCGGAGTCTGGTATTGGGGTGCGGTCACCCAGGGCTGATTCTTGCAGAGCTCGAAACGGAGGGTGGCTTTGATGGGGGTCTCGATGGCGGTGCCACATACTTCGCCATGACCTTGAGCGGCGTGACCATCACCGCAGCTGAAGAAAGCACCGGGGGTTTGGACGGGGAGATAGACGGTTGAGCCGACGCTCAGTTCGCGGCAATCCATGTTGCCACCTGCGTGGGTGGGAGGCACGGTTGACAGTTCAGAGTCATCCGCAGGGGCAAGACCCATACATCCAAGGAAGGGACGAAGGGGAATTCGCATGTCCTTAAACTGGGCGTAACCTTTCTCACGGTCGAGGGACCAAATCTTGATCTCGGGCTCTGGATAATCCTCTGCCAGCAGGCCAAATCCGGGAATGATGGCGGACCAACCCCAGTCAGCAACTTCGAGGTCCAAAACTTCAACTTTGAGTACGTCGCCAGGCTGGGCATCTTGGACATAGATCGGACCGAAGACAGGATTGGCAATTCCAAGATCCAAAGTTTTGATGGCGGATGCGTCAGAGGTTGGGGTAAGTTGACCATTGCTGCTGTCAATGGCATCAAAGCTAACGGTTTGACCGGAGGAGACGGACAACTTGGGTTCAAGTTTCCTAGACCATTTCACATGGCCGCAATCCCGTCCTACGTGGAAATTTTTCCATTCTGTCGAAGCCATGGTGCCTGTCTGTGTTTGAATCTGAGTTGAACTCATTGGTGGCAGCCCCGAGAGAGGGCAGGGACAGTGATGATAAGGAGTAAGACGATAGAAATAAGTAAATTGAGTGAATGAGAGAAATGATGAGTGTGCTAGGAAATTCGAACAAAAGAAAAGAAAAGAAAAAAAACTATGAAACAATGGGAAGAGGGAGAGCCAGGGAATTTGAAGCCCTAGGATCCTCTTCAGGATGTACGGTTAGGGAAGGTGGTTAGTGCCGGATCTTACTCATGCTTGTTTGCGAAGGAACTCCACTCTTGGGAACCGATTTCTCTGTCCTGCCTAAATGGGAATGACAGATGATGTGGATTGGATGATTGGATGATTAGATGATTAGGTGATTATGATTTGGAGTCCTGGGAGCCTCTGGAATGGCCAGGGCATCGGCACAGACTCTGGACTTAGTCCAGTCAACCTGGTCAATCCAGTCAATCTGGTCAAGCCGGGGAGGAGGGGATGGGAGGGGGAAAAGCGGCGGGCCACGCCGACGCGACCTCTTATCCGCCTACTATATTGGTCGAAATTCATAAAATGTATATCGTGGATATAACCTTGTCAGGAGGGTACAACTCAATTCATGGATTAATATATTCATGTGTTAATGGTGTTGTACAATAAGTTATTGTTGTTGGGTCGCGGAGTACATTACTCCAAGAGAAGGGATGGCAACCATTATAAAAGTATACTATACTAGTAGTAAGGTACTAGTTACTCTGTAGATACGTAGATAAGTTAATATTAATCCCTTGGAAGGGATTAACATACCTTATGGTATGTATTGTACTTGGAGACTTCAAAATGGCCTGGAAGATCTGGGGGCCTAGCCCCTAGGAGGTACCTTACCTCAGTACCTAAGGTAGGTACTATACCTAGATAAAGGTCTGTACTCTACAGACGACATCCATCAAGTACCTCTCTTCCCAAGAATAACACTTAATCCTAAATGTAATTGTAGAACATTTAGATACTCGGTCCTCTCTAGAAGGTCTAAAGGGGAATCTATCGCTCGGACTTCCCGAACGACCTCCCTCTTAAGGAGACAACACGAGGGATAATACGAGACCAAAGCACGCCACCGCGATCGAGATGAGATTCCTCTAAGGGCAAAGTGGCCGATATAATCAATCCAAGTGGAGCGGATAAAGGCCATCATCTAATCCTATTTGTCTCTTTTTCATATTTGTATAACTTTACTTCCGTACTCCGTCCTCATTGTATGCGGCCAACATTAATCCAGAAAATTCTGTCCCTGGCTCCCCCCGATCCGCCACAACAACCACCTTCTTCATCCGGTAATGATGGAGCCCCAATTCTGTCCCCTCACTGGCCACGATGTCCGCTGCATAACACAATTCCCCGGTGGATCGATCCTCTTTGGTTTTTTTTTTTTTCTTTTTTTTATTCTCGTTTTTCCTTTTTCCTTTTTCCATTTTCCATTTTCCATTTTCCATTCTCTTTTTTGAAGTAAGGAGTTATTTTTGGTCTTCTTCTTCTTCTTCTTCCTCCTCTTCTTCTTCCTCCTCTTCTTTTTGGAGTCGATTGCTCTCTTTTGGTCCTTTGGAGAAGGAGGGGAAAATGACTACATAACCAGAGCCTCAACTAGCCTGACCATCTAGCAATGCGATAATACAAGACGCATTATCACTATGTGGATGATTGGCACTATTGGTGGCGATATCTTGTGCAATCTCGCCCGCTCGCATCCCCCGCATTGCCAACTTCATCACATGTTGAATTAAAGCCCCATCGTCGGTGTGGTTACTGACCCCATCCGACATAACCACCAGCAAGTAGCGCCGGTCTGATTGCAGCGTCCGACGAGAGGTATATGGATCGTTAGATACAAAGTCTCCATTGGTTGATTTCGATGGCACCGAAACGCGTCGGTCGCGGGTCATTAAGTCATCGCCCTCCGCATTATTCACTGGCGTTTTGTACTGCAGGTCACCCAGCGCGCGGGACATGTTCAAGGATCCTGCTTGGCCGCTCATTTGTATTCCAGTCATTAGCCCCCGTCGTCTCCTTAGCCCCCAAGATCCATCAATGCAGATTATATGCTCTTACCGACCCGCATGACACCGCTTCTCATCTCAACACTGCCCCCGGCCTCCTTGATGCGGGCCCGTTCGCAGGGTGTCTCAGGCTTATGTGCCTCAGTAAGTCGCCGCTAACCGAAATGAATGACATGATTGTTATCAGCCTTTCTGTTCAAAAATCAGAGAGAGGTGGAGGGGGAAGATAACACCCACAATGTGGTACGGACATTCCGTCTTGGGGTTCCTCTCAGCTAAGAGAACATGCGAATCGCCCAGGTTGGATACAACTAGTTCTCCTACGGTAAGATTGATCAAGCAGATCGCCGCTGTCGACCCTGACATGGCAGGCTCCGCGCTATCATTCTTGAAACTTTCCAACAGCAGGCCATCCTCGTCGGCAAGGGCCGCCTTCATGGCTCCAGCGTAGTCGCCTCGTTCGAATTCAGGTCTCTGGGCAAGTAGGCGGTGCAGCCTTTTGCTGGCGTGTTCTGCAACCAGTCCGGAACCACTGCAGCATCCGATTAGGAAGGTGCCTGCATCGCTGTGGGGGAGATGAAAATGAAAGGAATCTCACTGTCCGTCGTAAATTGCGAAGAAGGCCAGCTTGTCCTGCGTCTCAGCGGGGAACTGTTCCGGACGGATCACCGTAAAGTAATCCTCCTGATGATCTCGACTCCCTTGTGCCTGTCACTATCAGTTTTCAGGTCGAACTGAATCAATAGGGGTTGAGCTGAGCTCCCAAGCTTTGTTCCTGGGCATTTTAAAAACTCCATACCTGACCAGCCCCGATATCAAAGAGCGTCACCGCATCCGAGCTAGACATGAGCGTATTCTGGAACATTTGATCCCTGAGTGCCCGGTGTGCAAGAACCATCTTTGTAGTCTTGATAATCGACGGCCAAACTGGGCATTGAGATAGAAGTACTACCAGAGTTGCATTTGGACTCTTACTGATTGAACCGGAGTTTCAACCTCCGATTCAATCAGTAGGAGCAGTTGGACTGGCCGACAGTGATGGCAGCCTGACATCATAGTGCTTGCCTGCGCATATCCACGAAGATATTTTCATAGCATAAAGAAATGCCCTATAAGGTTGAATGCTGTCAAATTGAAGGTCGCTGCAAGGTACAACTAATGTGGTTTGATATACTCACATTAAAGTTGTAATCATCTCAGTGATAATTGAGTTAACCTTAGTTTGTGTTCGATACTAGTAGCATGTGCAGTATAAAGTTGATCTGATAGAAAACAAAATTCTAAACAAATACCACTAGCTCTTTAATATCTTAGCCTTATAGTATAAGGTATAGGTAGTACAGATTGAAGCCGCTCGGCGATCTCGATCGGAGACGCACGGGCCACTCAATCCCTGAGCGAATCTGCAGAGGCGCGATGACAATTGACCATCACCTTTGACTATTCACAGCACCATCCACACCCTCCCAATCTTGGAAGCTGTCCAAGTCTGGCTCGGTGGTCCGAAAACCAATTCACTAGGAATGGGGTCTCTATTCGCAACAGCTGGATCCATAATTTCCCGCTATACCGGCCGCTCCTCTGCCCAACCCTCAACCCCGTCTGCCCCGCCGGACTCAAGATCCGAGGATTCCTCCGAAACGACAATCAACAACAATGACGCGGCAAAGCAAGACCCATATACTTCGAGTTCACTTTCAATAGAAACAGAAGAGGAATCCCCCCAGACTACACCAAAGGCATCTGCGTCGAATGTGCCGCCTCCCCTTGTTACAGTTCCAACATTACACTTGAACGGAGACAACGGAAGTGATGCCGCACCCAGCAACGCGACACCATCAGCTGAAAGCCTCGGCGGACCATCGAAAAAAACCCCCTCAACGGTTTCGACCGATGGTTCCTCTCAGGGAACATCTCTGAAGTCACCCATGCCACCTCCTCCAGTACCTTCAGTGAAGCAACAAGCGCCCTCCACACAACCCGACACAAATACTTCCTCCACCATGCCTCCGCCTTCAATCCCCCGCTTTCGCTCAACCGGCCCTCAACCTACAAACAATCCTCAGTCTTCTCGACTAGGTGTCGGCAATCCCCCTCGTCCACCTCCTTCCGCAGCAGCAGGCCTGCGCGTCCCGCCGAGCGGCGGCGGAAGCCGCCTTAGCAGTAGTACACTTGCCCCCGTACCAGTCAAGAAATCCTCCTCATCACGCAAAGTCATTCTTGAGCCCGGGTATTCGCCTCTGGACTGGGCGGCATTTGCCGCGAATCCGAAGAACCAGCTTCGAGGTACCAATATGCCACCGGGGTACTTGCGCGTCACCCCATCCATGCTGAAGGTGCAAAACGGGCGGAAGAATCGTGACGCCTGGACGTCTTACCAAGGGAAAGTGTACAATATTCAGCCCTATGTACCCTACCACCCCGGTGGAAAGGGCGAACTCCTTCGCGGTGCGGGGAAGGACTCCGCCCAGCTGTTCCAGGAGATCCACCCATGGGTCAACTGGGATGGGATCTTAAGTGAATGTCTTGTAGGAATATTGGTTTCGGAGAACGATGCCCAGGCGGAAAATCCATTGGATGCAATGGATTAGAAATTGCTTGGACACGTTTCCCTGGGCCGTACATATGAATATTGTGTGACCTTGTTACGAATCATGTACGCATACTTCAGCCTTTTTTTTTCTTTACTTTTTCCTTACTAGATGAGATACCCGGTCTACCAACGAATGGGATGGCATCATAGATTGCTTTTTTGAACTTCCAAGCTCAAAACTAGCCAAGTTTAGGGTATTCAGAGTGCTAATATGTCGATTTCATGTATACATTATACATGATGTATGAAACAACAACCTCTCGATAGGATATTGATGTCGCCAACTGCTGAGTTCAAAGATTACAGCTCATCCTTGTCAACGCCCTCGATGGCGACCAACTCGGTCTCAAAAACCAGCGTCGCGCCGCCGGGAATTGGACCGACACCACGGTCGCCATAACCGTACTCGGGTGGGATAGTCAGTGTACGCTTCTCACCAATGCACATATCCAGAAGACCCTGGTCCCATCTAGGATAGTCAAAAATGTTAGCTTTCCTTCAAGCACCTTCAAATTAGAAATAGACATGATTATTCCTAGCTGCCAGAAACCTCGAAGAGTAACCATTGCGGCGCTAGATCATAGCCTGCTCATCCAACTTCACGCAAAGGGTAAACCTACCCCTTAATCACACGGCCCGTACCAAGCTTGAAGCTGAGTGGAGCATTGCGCTTGTAGCTAGAGTCGAATTCCTTTCCAGTATCCTGGAGAGTACCGCGATAGTGCATGGAAACGCCGTCGCCGTTTTGTGTCTTGCGGGAGCATTCGACCTTGTGAGTGGTTTCGATGCCCAGCTCGGCAGCACAGGCGAGGGAGGCGAGGGAGAGGACGATGCTAGCGAGGCGCATGGTGTCAGGTCTTGAAGATAGTTATTTGGGAGAAATCGAGGGGATGTCGATTGAATTGAGGGAGAAGATAAAAGACCGAAGGTACGAAGGGGGCTGGTTTGGGGGAAGACCACGTTTTGTCTGGCGGTGCGGAGCTGCCGCCGCATGTGGGCCTGCGTTTGGTGGGGCCAACTACAACTAAGTTAAGTAATGTGCCTGAGTAATATATTTAATATTTAGTCCAAAGATGTCGAGTTGGGTAGGACAAATACCTTTATGTAGCATTCAAGTTCATATATATCATACAGCGGAATTAATTACCTATTACCATCATGGGCTTTCCCTCCCTACTCTCCCTCTTATGAGACATGATTCCGGCTCATATGAAGATTTGAAGAGAAACCCATCACCGTTATTCCTAAGAGAATGTTGAAAATATCACTTTTGATTAAACAATTGAGCTGAAACTGTTAGAGACTTAACCAACAATTCATTTTTGGTTAAAATTTGAAAAAGAGCAAGTTCGATCTTCGTCATCGGCTACGACTGTCTCGATTCGTTCTTTGTCGGGGTAATATCGGTGACTGTAACCCCATCATCTGCACTGGCTCGTAGATCATCCTCTCCCATGGATTCATCCCATCCATTTGTCACAAGGTACGCCCGAAATTGTTCGTCGCGTATCTTGAGATCCTCACTAGAAAGATCTGGTACAAAAAAGTACGTCACCAGGATCCCCACAATACCACATATCGCTGCAATGATAAACGTCCATCTTTTGCCAAGATTATTCGCAATCGGTTGGAAAGCTTGAGTACCTACCGCTGCGCCGGCCTTGCCAACCGCTGCTGAGAGTCCGTAACATGTACCGCGTACACCAGTTGCGTATGCCTCAGATGATAGGAGACCTAGCATATTCCCGGGGCCGAAATTGCCGCAACTCGACATGAGTCCATAGAAGACAACAAAGAGCGGAATTATCTTGGTTATTTGGTTATATGAGCATCCGATGATTAGACCAAATATCAAATAGCCACTGAAACCGATCATCATGATGTTTTTGCGTCCTAATTTATTGCATAGAACCGCGCCTAGGAAGACGCCTGGAAGGGCGATTGCACCGAGAAGAAGTTGCCATTCGCCTGTTGAGCGGATCGAGCCGGTCTTTGCAACTTCCGAGATGATAGTTCCAGAGAAAACGCCGTTTGGAAAAGTCACAAAATCTAGATTATATGAGGTAAATGATGTTGTGGGCGAAGTCACAGGGGAGGATTACCGTAGAGGAACCATGCACCACAAGTCCCAATGAGGGGCTTCCAATAATATCGAATAATAAGCAGATATGGAACGTGTCTTTTAATTGCTCCACGACGATAAAGAAGCGAATTTAGCATGCGGATGCGAAAGTAGAAGACGGATAGTGGCCAGATGCATCCGATGCCGAAGCACACGCGCCATACAGTACTGTAGTGTGATTCATGACATGCCATAAGAACGATCAGAAATATTGATACGGCAAATGGCCCACCAAAACTGAGAGGGAAGTTGGTCACCATGATGAAGGCCGGCCCGCGATGCTTAGGCGTCAGCTCGTTTGCTGACTCGGAGGCAGAAGTTGAGGATGCCGGATACTCGCCACCAGTGCCTGAGGTACCGCATGTTATAGATTAGAGCTAGGACGCCAATTGAATATGCCAGTTGGAGAGTGAAGACTTGCCGAATCCGACAATACCGCGTGCGACTGTCATCATCCAGAACATGCCATCAATGCTAACTCCATGGGATGCAGTGGCTAAGATACCGCCAATAACAATCATAGAAGTCGTAAAGACTATGGCAGTCTTGCGACCAAGATAGTCACATGTTATCCTGAGGCATGTAAATTAGCTGAAACTGGAAAAAAAATCACTTCCCCATTTTTGAGCTTAAACAATTACCCAATGACAATTTGGCCGATAATTTTGCCAACGAGCAGGGCGTTCGAAACACGCGTACTGACAGCAGAGGTATATTCTCGAGGATATTCCTTTTTGAGGAGCACGTTGGCCATAGTCCTGTCACCAGCCGCGTATGAGTTGACGATCGATTTTTCAACTGAATATAAGCTCACATCAAATTATTTTGATATCCATCGCTGATCAAGGCGAAGCCACTAGCGAACTAAATTATAGGTGATTAGAAATATGTCGAAGAAGCTTCATTTGTATCTCTTTGACTGGTTCACTCACGATAGTAAACAGGTCTGATAAGCTTTGTCGCTTCTTCGAGACTTCATAAGAGGCGTCGGCACTCTGTGGGCCAATGGGCTCAAGAATCTGGGGGCTGGCAGCTTTTTTCTCTGGCTGCATGATCACGGAATCGGTATCCATCGTCTCGAAGGAGAGAATGTCTTGACAAGGACCGATTATTTCATATGGGTGCTTTAGTCAGGGTGCGGAGTAGAAGCAAAAGCAGAAGTAAAAGTAAGTCCACGAAAGCTTTGGGGGGTACTAAATCCAACGCGGGGTCACCGGCCGGGACATTGCTTGGGGGTACAGACGGCATTGGCCTTACAATTTCAAAGCTTACCCCAGACCGGTCATCGTGTAACGTAGATGTCATTGGATGCTGCGTTGGGGAAGTGGCACATTCTTGATGTGCCACATGCAGCCGGTGGAGGCAACGATTGGCGGGTGGTGCCCCAGGTACGGATCTAATCTTTGGCCGTAGGGCTGACCCAGCCGGAAAAAACAAAGCAGAATATTACGAGGGTGGAAATCAAGCAGAAAGAGAAAGATTCAACTCTATATGATGCTAAGTACAGGTTCATTTTCATAACACCAGTTCCCTCTCCAGAACGCCTATTTACACCCACGGGTATCAATGCATGCATGGGAATACATCATCGCATTCCCTTCCCTTTGTGTGTTCACGATATCATAAGAAATATAAAAAAAGAATTGAAAGAAGAAAAACCTCCAACTATCGGAAGACCGAGTGGATAAAGTTTCATCAGAATTATCATGCCCATTTACCCAAAAGAGCCATGAGAGCAGCACCCATGCATAGCAGGATGAAGGCGGCCAATACATCGCGGATTGGGGCCTGGCGCATCGAGTGGCTGAACATAAACTCATGTGCCATCAATTCTACCAAGGCAGTGTAGATCAGAATGCCGGCAGAAATTGAGTCGAACACGCCATTAACAATCAAAGTTGTCCGGCCCTCAGGCGGGTAACTTTGGCGAACACCTAGGCCGATGGCAATTGCAATTGGTGTCGACAACCCGAAAGCCAGCCCCAGGAAGTATGGTGTGTGGCGTTTGGACCGCGGCCATGGAAGCATAGCGAGCCGGGATCCCAGTCCGAGGCCCTCGAAAGTTTGATGGAAGACGAGAACGATGTACAATGTAGTGAACTCGGCCCCAGAGACAGCAAGTGTCAGACCTATGAAGACCGAGTGGAAGATAATGCCGAATTCCAGGATGAAGATTGAGGTCAATTGGGCGGCATAATCCTCAATAGCGGCAACATCTTTCTCCGAGTCGTCGGCGTCGTGATGTTCCCGGGAGTGGCCAAGATGATCTTCGCCAGGCATAAGATGGCTGTGGTGATGGTGATCTTTATTCTCGCTCACTTCCTCAACTGTAGGAGAGTCGCCAATATGGGTGTGAGTATGACCCTCCTCGTCATGAAGGTGACCCGCACCGAAACGAGAAAATCGCATAACCATAAGCTCGACGAAGAAGAGGACGATAATAGTCATCAAAATTATACCCTCGACCCAACTGTATTCGGTGATTGGACCGGTTAAACATGGGTTGGTTAAAGATTCTTCGGCCGGGGCCAGAAGATGAATGAAGGCAGTAGCAATGATAACACCGGATCCGAAGAATTTTGCAACAAAAAATATCCAGCCTGGAAATCCACTCTTTTTACTCCATCGTCGAGCAAAGACAGGAAAAAGCGCACCGAAGGAAGAGCCGATCAAGATGACGAAGATGGATGAAATCCGTAAACCCATGCGGCCGTCGAACTCATTTCCGGTGTCACAGGCATCCCCTTCGCGCTTGAAGAGAGGATTGAGGGTATCCATTTCCATGGCGACTGGGTTGATAGGTTAGGAGATAGAATACTTGTTCCTAGGTGTTTCTTGAGTGCCGACTTGACTGGAGCCAGCGCCGGGATGAGCTGCACGACAGGATCTCAGATCTCAGATCTTAGATCTCAATAAGCAATTCATAGAAAGTTGCAGACAAGGCGGCTGATTATGCTGGAGTCGAGCACCTTGGGAGAAAAGAAAATCAAGAGAAAGATTGGGCAGACCGATTGATGCGGAGGGGCACGGAGAGGGAAAGGTGCTGTTGGTTGTTGGTACTAGTTTTGTGCGGGTGTCGCGCTGGACCGTAACCCCCAAGGTCCTCGAGGTAGATGCACAACGGTCCAATGAAGGCACAGAGGGAAACTGGGTTGACCTGGCGAGATAACGCGCTAAGGCAAGCGGTGCAGCCAATTCGATGTCCGGAGAAGTAATGATGAGACACTGAGCACCAGATTCTGTTCGTGATGAGATAGTAAAATCATTCGAACATTCAATGTAGGACTCTGCCAGACTCTGGCTAGACTTTTTTCGGACGAGGGCGTAAAAGTTATCGACCCCGACTGATCGCATAAAACAAACACGGAAACCAAGTCAACTCAACAACCTTCAGCGTGCTCAAGAGAAGTGAAAACTCGCAGTTTTGGATACGAAGAATCAAAATCTGCGGGAATCATCGCCGGTTCATCCAGCGGGGGAAACGCTCTCAGAGTGGGATCCATGGGGACCTTGTTGGCGGGAAGACGTCAAGATCATGATGTACCCGGTACTTGATCTCTAGGTGTAAATTGTATGGGATCTGGTTGTACCCGGTACTTGAAATGAGGACCTTGGGGACGGTCAGCCTCCCGCAACCGTCGGATCACGTGTGGGCAATACTACCAACTACTAAGGTAGCATTTATCAATTCAAGCAATCTTCACTGCTGCTCTGCTGGATCTTTTTGAATCAGATGAGAATATAATTATGAGGCAGCTTCATGTGTGTTTTGATCTGGGAGATTTCAAAGCTGATAGATGAGAGGTGAGAGATGGAAAATCGTTGATGTCAGATTTGTGCTTCCCCCTCCCTCCCTCCCTCCCTCCCTGGTTTGTCAGAACGCCAATCATTGGCTCTCTGGGACCGCACCTTCGCATCATCAATCAACAGCTTCACATCCTCCGCCTAGCTTCCTACACATCTATCATGGCTCCCATAAGACGCTACTTGCGTATCAGTAAATACTCGGTAATCGAATGCCGCATCTATCCCGAGAAGCCTTCAGATGCAAGATGGCTTTTGGATTCTCGATCCCCCGGTTTACCACGCGTGTTCGCCGCGATTCGCCCACTGGTACTGCCGCGTTTACGTGAAGAGAATGAACGGCTTTGGATGCGGAAGAAAGCTAAACCGGTGAAGGATGTTGTCTCCGAAGGTAGAAGGCTCTTCTCATTTAAAGGAACCCCTTTCATTGATATGTATGGCCGATACTGACGAACTTTTTTCTTCCTTTGAAGATGACTTCGAGGTTAGCATCTTTCTCCGGGAGTCGCGCACCCGCCATTCACTCCTAACGCGACACAAAAATTTCGATCATACAGACAAGCAAGATGATACGGAAATAGCCAATGGGCCTGGTAGCACACTAGCAAACGCAGAGATGATCATGGATAGTGAAGATGACGATCAGTTCGACTTGCAAAATATCCCACAGGCTGAAAATGATGAAGTCGCTCAATATGGGGGCCACTCATCCAGCAATGCCCCAATCGAAAGTATGAGTGGTAGTGACGAAAAAAAGCTGGGCTTCAGTACACATTACGAGAGTTTCGATATTTGCGGCTGGGTGCTCTGTTTGCTCATCTCTCACAAAGGCGACAAGCTCCAGCCGAAGGCTGACCTATCAACGCCGAAGCAGCCTCTAATGGAGGAATGGATATCAACTCAAGCTCAGCCGCATCTAGAGGAGGACTGAGCGACTAGAATTGTTTATGGGGCGCCTCTAAGTAGGCCTTGTGCTGATCTGAGTAGACCGACAAAAAGCTCCAGATTTCTTAGTGTGGCTGAAGGGATTCTTCAGGCCAAGCTTCCTCCGCATCTTCATGGCGGGCATCCGCGGTGGCGTGATCTGTTGCAGCCCCCTCTTTCCCTTTTGTGACACATGCCTAAATTACAGATGCACATCAAACAGATTATGTGCATCGCTACCCATATATCTGCGCAAACCCCTCATGTTTCAGTGGGAGCTCAGGTGGTTCATGGTTGCGAAAACCAACCCTCTCATGTCACGCAAATCCGGGACTAAACCCATGTCTAAGCTTGAGCATCCCGCTCCTGGATAACGAAAAACCGGGCCGCTGCAGAGCGTCATAGAGATGCGGTCAGCTTATGGCATCCTAGTCCCTGTTGTAAACCAAAGTTACACAAGTGGCGGTTATTAAACATTTTCAATGGTCCAGAGTACACCGCTAGCTTCTTGGAACTATGAAGATTGGCAACGCAACACAACAAGGCAACCACCTGCTGCCTTGACCATATTCGTTTACGGATGTTCGTAATCCAATGGAATTTGAGTATTTTGCACTGTTGTACATATTTGTATAGTTACTCTTACATGGTACGTACATTATGAGACAACAAGATTATACTCATCTTTGCTCCACCCTGGTCGACATGTCTCGGTCGAGCTCAACAAATTTTTCAAGATTTTCCTGTGAAGAACCATTTCTATGACCCAAAAAATTCATATGAGCTCTTCTCCGCGCGGAAAAAAATATTTATCCAATACATGCGTCTCAAATTGGATTTTAGTTTCACCTACTTAGGGTGAGTGAAGGCGGGCTGAACGGAGTAAGTATGTGCATGGCTGCTATATTAGTACTCCATACAACATGTGGTTTCCACAAAACCTCGGCTCCCCGTTTTCCAGAAGCCAGGTAGAAGCCAGGTTATTCCGGTGGAGCCACTTTGAAACAGCCCGTCCCTCCACTGCTTTCCCGTGACCCTCCCCATCGGCGGACACCTTCCTGTATGTACGGAGCACGGAGTACGGGGGGGGGGAATGCCCTAACTAGTCGGATAGGAACGAGACGACCCCGACTAGCGAAAGTGCGGTCATTGCGTATGTACATACAATCTTGTATCTATAAGTGAAATAATCTAATCCGTCCTCCGTGCTGATGGATCGGGAGGAAATCGGCCGACTATCAATACATTGCCTTACAGAGTATTTCTCACTGTCAATCGCAATCACAAGCATCGAGAACCGTGGGAACAGACCGCATCGCCACGTGCGGCGATCCGCGAGCCGAACCAAACAGGCAATCCTTTGGGGATCAAAAAGAAAGAAATGATTCATTGCGGGAAGTGGTGCCTAGCAAGTCAAAAAACAAAACGAAAAAACCCTCCCAAAAATCGCCGGGCTCCAATCGGTACTCCGTATGTACTGTACATCTCTCCTTTCCCCCGAAACCACCTCCACAACTCAGTTGCTTTTCCTTCTTCGTTTCCAACGGCGCGGAACGGCGGCCCACTCCATCCCACGGTGGATCCCCACGAGGCCCTACTATTCCCTTTCAGACTCGTTTATTGAAGTTTGTGACCCCTTAGCGTGTCGAAGTTTTTTCGCCAGTTTCAACGAAAGTACAGAGTATTGCCACCACAAGCTCCACTAGGATGTCTGGTTGGGAACCGCAGGAGCCGCGAACTCAACTACCTGCCAGGAACGCTTTCGTATTCTTCGTTCCTTTAGCACTGGACCCGAAATCGCAAATCCCGGTTGCACGGACAAGTCCGACCGCGATGCCCACCGCTTATCCAGCCGTACTATTACCGCATAGGGCTGTGGTCATGCGCACCTCTTTGAACCTTCGTCTTGTCGTGTTTTGACGATTTATTATGGTTTCCAGCTCCTCGGGTTCCAGGACTTGTATGTACAGTAGGACTGTACACTGCACTCCATGGCGTAAGAAACAGGTATAAATCTAAGTAAAAGTAGAGTGAATCCGGATTTTGCGGGGATTTCCTTGCTCGTTGCCACTTTCCGAGACTTACCGGAGGATTCGGGGCACGAGGAGATTGAATTTGAATTTGAGTGACACTTCTCCAGCTCGGAGATCTGCCGCCCCCATGTACGGACTACTGATGCACTTGGCTGTTCCGTAGTTATCGAAAAGATACATACATTATGTATCTTGTAGTATAACTTAGTAGGCCTTATTTAATCCTACTATCTACATCTTTATTTCGTATACGGCACAGATTTAGCATTGGCTGTTAGTTACATAGTACCAGCTACGTTCACCCCGTGACGATAGTGATCTGCAATTGCCTACAGAGTACTAAGTACTCCGTACTCTGTGCTTCATATTGTATGATTAAAATCGAGAGCAATCCGGTGCTGAGCACGCAATCGACGCCTCTCTATGAAGAACAAAGCGGATCTCCTAATCGCGAAACACCCGGCCCAGTGATGTGCGGGATCAACACTGGGGAGTGTGTCTTGCCGACGAACTTGTGGCTTTTTAGGACCTGCATACATACTCCGTACTCCATAGTTAATTAATGACATGTAATCCTTACGAGCTGATAGTCAACAGTACTCTGTACCTTCCGCTGCATAGACACAGGAACATGCATGACAAAAATTGTCCCACTGGCATCAAATGAGGATGTGCAATGCACAGTCCCTCTTTCCTGCACAGTCCCTCTTTCCCCTCTTCTCTCCCCGCCACTACTGCAATGCTGCAGAAGTGAGATGATCTCACATCCGATTTAGCCATAGCGGAGGTGACTCGGCTCTGTTCTCCGGTGTGTGCGTCGAGAATTTTAGCGTTGCATAGTGACGACTCAATTTCGGGTCCGCATTAGGACACATTCTATTTGTAACCCATCGATAAGACCCAATTAAAAAAAAAATTCCCCGGAAGGCAAAATCTTCGCTTGCCAAAGAGTGGTACCTTAGCCTCTACTATCGTCTTAGAGGGTTTAGCTTCAGGTACCCGTTGCAACAAGTGTCACGGAGTACGGAGTATCCATTCTCATCGTTAATAATAATCTGGTGATTATTTGCCAGCGCGGGCTCCCACGGGTACGACCCACGGTACGTGGGTGGATCAGTCTAATCCCCCCCTGGTTATTTTAGTCTCAGGGGGAGGCAAAAAAGCAAACGTACTAAGGGTTTTCTTTTTTGATTCTCTATTTTATTTTATTTTATTTATTTTCTTTTTGGGAAAAATAAAGAAAAGTCAATAACAAAAAAAAGCAAACGATTGGGATGTCAGGTTTGGACAGTTATCTGAGCACTGCTCCGTATTTTGAGGGTAGATACTCCGTACTGTATGTACTCCATACAATTAGGTAGTTGACGTGTCAACTATATCTTGTGATTTTACCTGTTCCCAGACACCCGGGTTAAGAGTTAACTTTTGCTATCGAATCAGCAGTCTTACGAGAGCGCCTGCGCCACAAACAGCTTATCCTGATCATCCTGATTCCTTTCCTGCCCTGTGCTGAAAATCCCGGCATTCTGGGCGATAACTGGATGGGTTTAAGTTAGGGATTTTCCTTTTCCTGCCTGGTAAAAATAATTATTTTCATATTTTCCCCCTATCATTCCATATGGGTGTACGTACGGAGTATGTACTACATACTAGTAGTATACAGTACGGAGTATACAGTACAGAATGGTACATACATACTTTAAATATTTTCCTATCGATCGACCTTACATGTGAGCTCACTGGTTGGACCCTGGTTCCTGGGTTTGGCCCCTTTCGGTCAGACTGCGCCTAAGTAACTCATGTACAGAGTACTTGAAGTGCAGAATTCAAATTGAGTCACCATCCCCGTATCTGTCTACAAAGTACCGCTTGGGCCCGGTTCTGAAAGAAACTCTGCTGATTTTGGTTGTACAACTCGACTACGAATATGTAAAATTGACCTTTTTTTTTAAAAAAAAAAAAGAAGAAAAAAAAATACGTCAAAACAAATACAGTAGGAATCTTCTTGCCTGAATCCGTACTCCCTACTGTAAGCAACTTTTCCCTCCGCTCACCGCATCAAGGAACCGTCCCGATGGAGCCAGAGGTGGAGCCACGGGAGATTGCCCATTACCAGTTGTCACCTCTTGTGGTTTCATAATTATTCGGGCGAACGTACCGTGAAACCCCCGGCAAACGGAGATGCGCGTGTAGTAGCCCTCACGTAGAGTAGTTCCGTGGTTCTGTCAGTGAGAAGACAAGAAAGGGAATGGCAAATGGCGGCAGGATTGGAAACTGGACGGACTTACTATGTCTCACCATTCCCCTTTCTCCTGGTTCACCAGAGACAGAGCAGCGCCACACGGGAATTCAAGTGGGGAGCTTCTAGAAAAACTAGGGAATTTCCATTGAATTTCCGGTTGGGGCAGCATTGTTCATCGGCCCCCGACGCGCTAAGTAAATCGCAATAATTCCTACGTCAGATCAGGTGGATACTCAGCCTCCTGTTCATGGCAGGGATGCTCGATGGGGAGGACTTAGCAGCTGCACTAACGTAAATTAGTTCTACTGTAAGGTGACTGGGGCTTGGGAGATCCATTCTGGCGTATAAGTAACGCTCGTGCTCCTCGACTTGCTTTTTTTTCTCACGTTCAGTTTATCAGCTACCATCATCTACTTTCACTAGTATTATTACTGCCACTAGTAGTATTCTTTACTCTCTACTCTCTTCTACTAGCAGTCCATTCCTCCCTTCACTGCTACCACCAACAACCACTTCTATTACCGTCACCACCACCACACCACCAACTCTACTATCACCCGATTCAAGATGCCTTCCGTCGGTTCCTCTCAGTTCCCTCCTTGCCCGGGGCCTCCTCCAAAGGGCCCTCTGCCTCCTCTGCCGAAATAAACAGCTCTTCAAAATGACCGCGACGACTCTGGCGCGTTTCGGCCTTGTCAAATGCGCCCACGACCTGAGCCTCTCCTCGGCATGGATATGAAATGACCTCGATATCGATCTGGTTTCGACTACACGATTCTTTGTTCTCGACTCGGACTGCTCTACTAAATCCACCCTTTCGAAGCTGCCCGGACTGCACGGCCGCAATCGGGACTCTGGACTTTAAACAAAAAAGTCTTTGTCCTTGCGGACTCCGGCTTCTCTTCCCAATACAGTACCATCTTCATACTGGCGGGAAAGACTGAACACCTATGCACTCGGGTGTGGATAATAGCCTTTACTTTCTATTTTCTCCCTTTCTTTCACCTTCTCAATCTTACGGTCGTTGTCATGGGCGTCCATAGCGCCGGCGCTTTGGACATTCCCAACTTGCTGCATTTTTAGCCCGTCTTATTTTTCTTTTCTCGCATTTTCTTTCATTTCCCTGTTTTCTTGCCGGTCCGCGTTTCACTGCTACCGGCCGACATGATTACATCGTGCGGGGGGTCAATTTACCGTTGAATCTTGAATTCAGCTCTTTGACACGATGCGGAGAAAAAAAAGGCGCACTCGACTCTCAGCGGGCCCAGCAATTGGCTCTGCATGCCTGCAACCCCGGCCTTTGTCTCGCCATGATCAGCTGGGCCTTGATCGCTTCATCGCCTGTGCGTCACTTTGCATGGATCTCCGCACCTTGCTCTGCTCCATTTTTCTTTTTTCTTTTTTTCTTTATTATTATTATGTTTTTTTCTACTACCCTGCTTGCATGCCATTTTGCCTGGCTGCATCGACTGTTTCAATCTTTTGTAATACTCATTTCGGCCATTTCCGTGTCTTATTTTCTTTTCTTGTTTCCTTTGTTATTTAGCCTCATGCATGGGGCCGAATCTGAATCACCGGCATGTATCATAGACTTAATATACCCCAGCAGAACAACTTGTCTTATCACTCTATGTCGTGCATAATCTCCAACCCCAGAAAAGAAATTCCTGGAAAAATGCCCGTAGTAGGATACTCCCGATGTACCTGATGAAACATCGCGCCCCGCCCGCTCGTTTCACCAGGACTTCACGGCCAGAATGCACAACGTCCGGTGTAGCATGGATACTACATATACGTCCACCTTAGATCTAATACTCGCACGGCCGTTTACAGTGCCAGCATATTCAACCTGGCCAGCACAGACGGGGCTAATTTCGTAGTGGCGACCTCGACATTTACTATATTAATGATGAATCATGGACTAACTTAAAGTATGTGCAGACTCTCGTACTGAGTACCCTTCGTACAACGGATAATGTATTGACCTGCCACAGTTAATCATTGGATCTAATTCGAGCATCTTATCGAACATCCCGCTCATGCAGATGGGCGCCAATACAGGATGTACGGAGTACATCTTTAGGTAGATGCATGAGTGGATCATATCCTACCGTGCCATGATAATCTTCGGATATCATGGGATGATAGCAAAACATGATATCGATTTACATCACTCCATACCTTAATGTACTAGTATGTGCGATAGCGACTCCCACACAGAGCGTTATTTGAGGGCCACCAATCGCGGAGCGGGGTGTATCTTGCGTGCCTGCGTATATGACGCCAGGCAAAAGTATTTATTTTCAACTGGTACCTTTTCTATCAGCGTGCATGGTCGCTTGTCGCCGGCGTACCCTAGGTACATATGCGCGAATCGATAATCTGGCAGACTAATACCAATGGCCCCACTCAGGTCTTAGAGAGGGAAGGAAAATCAGGCAGGAGAAGATCCAAGGTGACGATGATGCTGTCCGAGCGCTCGGCGGGATTTGCCTTACCGTGCGTGTCCAGGTAGTTGGGATACACTGTCATTGGGGGGAAGTGAATGCCTTTCGGTCTACTAGTTCAACTTGGACGTTGCTGGCCTGATGGGAGGGACGGTTGTCATCTCCAGGTACTCCATACGCCTCCCACATCCAGATCAGACCGCACAGGGACCGTGGATAAGAGTACAGACAAGCGTGCTGCCATTCGCAGTGGTCGTTGGCCCATGTTTGCACGGCTTGGCGTCATCATTGCGTTTCTTCATCGCATCTGATTTCACACAGGCTTTAATGAGTCCCCGCTTTCTATTGCCTTGGGGTATCTTGGGGCCAAAGTGTTGCCCCGCAGGGTTGAAAACTGGGTTGGCGGCCGAAAGGGACCTCGGGCTTGCGACATGCCCACGACTCCTCCTTCGAGTCTATTTTCAGCACACCCATGCATCATCAGCTATGAGGGAGGGGGCTCTTGCGCAGCCATGTACACGTGTGTATGGTGAGATTCACGGCAAGCCGCTCTTATCGCGGCTGTGTCGAAGCAGATGCAGGGGTGAGACGAGAAATGTGAGTCAGTGGTATGGTCATCATCGTCATCATCATCATCTCTGAAAGGGGTGTTTTAATATCTCCTCATACCAATGCCACATGATAGAATGGTGAGATTCTGCAATGCGAAACGTGGGAAGAGGCCTGATCGAGCGTACAGAGTAGTAGAGACCTCGTACAATGAGTGTCTCAGGTAGAATACGAGGAGACGAAACTCTTACGGCCTCGGAGCCATGGATAAAGAAGGTTATTTAGGCGTTGAGCAGACTCGCAATGGACTCTTGTGAAACTACGGAGCACGTAGAATAGTACTCATAACCCTTTACTCCGCAATAAGCAGGTTGTATCTCCATATTGGCTGCTGCTTCATTATGAAGAAAATGCTAAATAGATATCTGTAATTAGTTACTGAGAAGTAACAGGTTTATAAAATGCTAAAGTACACTACCTGGCTTTGAATGCGCAATGTTGGACATCCGATCTCTTTATCAACAATTGCTGTCCCGAACTTATCAAGCATCAGCCCGGGTAGATTTCAGTTGCAAATATTAGAACCAAGATTAATATAATCTCCATTCTTTGTCAATATCCAATTAAGATCTACTATATCTGGCTCGCCGGGGGTCGTCCACAAATGAGACAGTCCAGCCTGCCATCTAACCCCCCAGCAGCATTTGGAATACTAGGAGACCTAGTAGGATACCTAAAAGGATGCCTAAGGCTGAATACTACTGCATCTCTTATAGTATCATATAGCATATTGTATAGATTACTCGGCTAAGCATATGCTAAATATACTAGACCTCATTGTTATAAACTTAGGACGTTTGACTATATGCTGACTAGTCATAGAGAAAAGTACAATGTACTCCGAACTTGGGTGGTGTATAGATACCTGCTGCATTCACGTGATCAGTATCCGCCTGGGGCAACTTGCCCACGCCCGCTCGTCATCTTTCACGCGCAAACACAATGGTATTGCAATTGCATGTGTGGGGGCCGGCTTTCACCCTGCCCTCAATTGAGGCGCAATGTCTTGCAGCTATCGCTTACTGCTCTCTGGCTCTCCCAAAGGGCTCCTGGGAGCTAGTCGCTAGTAGTGATCCCTCCGTGACCCCTACAGGTAAGTGACGTGATACACATCCGGCCACCCGAAGCTAGCAGGAGAGGCGCAAGATGAAAGCACAGTATGGGCTGATCCGCTGATTCGTCTGCAAATTAGGTGAGCTCCCGGCCCTCCAAAATGGTGCCGTTTGGGTGAGCAAGTTCCGCAGTATCGTGGACTACCTCCGCCAGTATTCGAATGGGGCCTGGGATCTGGATAACCAACTAGATGAGACGTCCCGCGCTGATAATGTTGCGTATGTGACAGCCCACCAATGATCTGATATATGAAACAATCAGCTGACGGACTTGTGTTGCTGCTTTAGCTTCTCCTCCTTCATCGAGTCCCGCGGCCAGTCTCTTGTCGATCTCTACCTGTACGTTACCAGCCAGAACTATTACGGAAACACGTCGCCTGCATACGGAAGTCTTCTCCAGTGGCCAAACCAATGGATCTTACCGCCAAAGCTGCATGGTGCCGCCAAAGACCGCACTGAGCATCTGGGCCTTTCGTCTCTTGACCTGCAAGCCATGGAGGATCAGCGGCAGCGCGACCACAACGCCGCCGTGGCCGCCGGAAAGATCCCTAAGAACTTGATCCAGCGACCGCGCGATACTGTTTCCAGCTTTCTGGGCCGTACGGCGCAGTCTAATCATTTTCGCATTGAGGCGTTGACGGCCGAATTTTTCGAGCCCCTTGAGGCCATGCTGGGTAGTAAGGCGTGGCTTCTGGCCGCCGAGGACGAGGCCACTCCATCCAGTATTGATTGTATCGCACTCGGATATCTGTCACTTGCGCTTGTACCGGATATGAGCTTTCCATGGCTTCGGGATGCAATGCGTGCCAAGGCCCCATTGCTCTCAGCCTACACAGAGCGCATGCGGCGAAGGTGCTTCGGCAACGCGCCGGTGGATATCGCCCATGCCTTTGCACCCGAATCTGCGTCCGAATCGCCGATTTCTTGGCGGGCCCCAGGGCGCATCTCTATTGCGGCGGTTGGTACTTCCTTATTTTCAACCCTGGCAGACTCGACACCTTTTTTACGTGAAATACGCAAGAACAACGGGCTTAAAAAGGTAGCACAGTCGGAAGATTCTGGATTCTCTCCTACAGAGAAGCGAGCACTGAATCTTCACGCCGAGTCTAAGAAGAGGGACATGTATGTTTCAATTGCCACAGTGGTGGGTGGTGTTGCCCTCATGGTAGGCTACATGTTGCAAGTGGGAATGATCTCCTTTCAAACAGAAAAGGAGGAGGAAGCGGAAGAGGAAAGTGAAGAGGCTCCCGAGACAATCTATAACCCAACAGCGGCTGATATCCTTGGAATTTAAGCAACAAAAAAGGATCGCCAGTACTTCACTGGAATCCATTCATCGGCGGCATGTTTTGACTATTTCCTATTTCAAGCGAGGGCGACAGATCCCAGAACCTGTATCATACTAGAAGATTTCCTATTTTGACTCGAACATCTATGCTGCACTATGCACGGAAAGAAAAAATTACGATGTGCTTCAAAACCTCGTCTCATTATACTTGTTTACAGGTTCCTTTCCTCGTCGCTAAGATTCCACGTTTTACTTCCCTTCTCTTTGGGGAGATGAGGAGCAGAAACCCAATGTACCTGAGGTCGCTCTCCATAACTCTCTTCCATTTCAACCCCCCACCGCAATTTACCATCCCCACCGATGAACCAACCAAGCTTCGTTCGAAGATGCGCATAGTTTTCTGGTAATAGCTTCCCAGCTTGAATCTCCTGTACGACCTGGAATAAGTTTGTGCTGCCGCCTATTAGAACCAAAACGTCGCCAAGGCATTCAACGTTCCGGAAAAGGCCGCCGAAGTATCGCTTCTGCAGTATTGCCAGTACAACAGTAGTTGTGATTAACCAAGCCATTATGCTGATGCTGAGCCAAACTGCGATAGAATTCATCTGGAGAAGTTCCACACGACGGGTGATGTTCGCTTCTACCGTGCGTTTTGTGTGAGAGATAGGATGCATCTGATCCTGATACTTAGTAGCCTTTGTACCAGGGAGATATCCGTTGACAAGCTCGAGAGCCGGTCCGAGCTCACGTGGTAGACTGGCATTTATTTTCTGATAGCCCCAGCTGCCTGTTTCCATTGATATTTCGTTGCTGACAAAATGCTGGAAGAATGTAGCGAATGTTTTCTGCGTGAGCTCGCGAAATGTATCTGGATCTAGCAACTTTTCTGGGTCTTTACCGGCCATGGAGTACATGGAATATGTCATAAAGTCCATATTCAGGCCGTTGATTGTGTCCCGAATGTTGTATGTGTTATCGTGGAGGTTTTCAAATGTATAACCCGCGGTATGAGTTGCGCCCCCAAGATTGAGCGAGTCGGCCGCGGTCAAGAGAGATGCAATGAATAATTGGCCATAGCTTGATTCATTTATTAGTCATACTAGGTAGTATTTACTGGAATACATAAGTTTGTCGAACTCACCTCAAGGTGACATTGTATTCCATATAGCCGGTTTCCGAACTGGAGTGGGTTTTGTTGTGTGGCAAGAAGTTATCTGAAAAAACACTGCTTCGTTCTTTAGGCGTGTCTGTGATGTTAAACTCTTGGATAACCCCATTGTCGGGGTTAACTGTGATTTCTGCCATGGCAGATTCGACCAGTGGTATACAGGTCAAGAATGATGCAGATGGTGGATCGGGAAACACCATTCCAACAGAGACCTTTTCGGGGGTCTCAAGATTATGATTGTTTTTAATCCCGGTCACTGCATTGCCGTGGAAGAACTTTGCTGTGAAGTTATGCTGCCACTGTCGTGTGGTCCATTTATTGGGATCTGCGTTTGGGGACCAATATCCGACCACCACGCTTGGATCCCAAGCACTGCTACTGCTGTTACCACAACATTTGATCTCGCTCGGGTTAGCGAACACACTTGTACAGCCAATACAATTCGTTATGTTAGCTGGGAATGTGAAAGGAGTGATGGTGGCCGGAAAGTCCCCATTTGCAAATTTCTGTCCCAGTTCAAAGCCCCCCTGTAGATCATGGGGTATAGTCGATTGGTTCCAGAGAGTGACATTTCGAAAGTCCCTATATGTGAGCCAGTTCGAAAGATTCCGCATTGCTTGAATTGGAGGTTGGCTACATTCAACGCGGCCGCGTATAGCGGGCGTGGCGAAAGACACGTTAGACTGGGCCCCATCAGAACTTATTCCAGACTCGGCGAAGTCATTCGGCTGTTGAACGTGATGAATATTTTCCATTTGGGCTGGTACAAAGCTCCAACCATCTTTGCTCCATGCAGGTTGGGATCCATTCAACGTGAGCTGTACCGTCGCGGTATACATCCAATGGGCTGAAAGGTTGCTATAAAGATCGGCAAGTATTCCCGCCGTATAGTCGTTCAAACTGTAAGGGTAGAGGGTTTGCTTTGCCGGAAACACAAATGGAATTTCACGGAGTTCTAGAGTGCGGTTGAGTGTAACTGGCTGGGATACGATTCCCGGTCCGCGATTAAACAAGGCAGACATCGCGGTTGTGACTGAAGGCCATATCAATATCGGCATACCAGTTACCTCAATATACTAGAAGTTCAACTTACAAACAGGAGAAAGAGAGCTTCCTAGGCTGAGGAGTGCAAGTAGCCAATGTTTGTTCAGGGCAGCTTTTATGCATGCCCATAACCAAAAAGAAGATCGGTAGGAGAGACCAGCACCTTGATCAATTGATGGATTTCCCTTGGACATTGCGAGAAAAGGTTGTAGACGACGGAAATTGTCATCCATTGCGCTCCACCAAAGGCCAATGGCCGTTGCGATAACGGTTGGGATCATCGCAAACGGTGCCACAGATGATAGACCGTTGTCAATGAAAGAAAATTGTACTTGATAGACAAAAGCTTTTTCATATAATCCCGAAGTCTCAGAAAAGTGATACAGGACAGAGACGCCTATTATCATTACTATGAGAACAATGGCAAGAGAGAAAAGAGCTGGGAGTTGAAATAATTTTGGCGTTCCTTTTTTCGATGCCGATGATTCGTGTTCAATGATGTCGCCAGTACTGATTCGCGAAAGGCCCCGGGAGTCTGTAATAAACCACTCACCCGTTAATATTTTGTGCAATTCTTCATCAGTGGGTTGCCTGAGGTTTTGGAAGTCACAATGGGCTCGAGTATGCGTGATTAAGCAGGCTGTGCCTATGACAGATGCTGGGTCTTCTGTTAAATGCAATGGTCGGAGCTTTTGTCGAGAAAACCACCAGATAGCATTTATGAGGAAGAACGAGATCGCGAACAATACTCCCAAAGCTATAGCAGGACCAGCTTGTACCACCACTCGTGGTTCGATATCATGAATATAGCCATGCATGGCACTGCTTTGAGAAGCTCCCTGACGAGCCAAAGCTGCCTGCAGGACTTCGCCAAAAAATCGTTGCTTTGCTTTCTCAGCTGAATGCGTCCAATTCAAATCGTTGACTATGGAAGTCATATTATAATTGTATAAAGCTCCCAACAGAATAGCTGGCCCTCCAAGTATCTTGTCGTCTGAGTAGAAGATTGAGACCATGTAGGTTGGCCAGTCGGGATCTAAAGTGAGATTCCGGAAAAGAGACGTGCTCAACAAATGATCCGGGATTGCATGCTTATATTTCTCGAATTCATTTTCGTCATAGGAAATCTGTGGCTCATTGCCATCCAAAGCGACACTCACTGTGACATTCGCCATGTAATATTTACTGTCACAGATATGAGCGGAGAAGTTCCCCCTGGTAGATTCCGAAGTATCAGCCAGAATAATAATGTCTCGACCATCACACTGATGGGTACTATTAGTTCGGGAATGGGGTCCCATTTCTCGAATGAGGGGATCCATTCCGTTATAAAACGTAGAAGCATCGGACCAGCTACCCCCAATCTTGAAAGAGCTTTCTACCGAGAGCCCATACTCACAACCATCAGGGGAGGACCAGATTGTGGATATAGATGGCAGTACACCGCCCGCTTTTGTATATTTCAAATTGATATCTGTCTGCCGGTCCATTGACATCTGTGTACAGTTCATTTGACTTTTGAATATGGTTGTGTCCGCTTTCCATGTCTGGGAGGAGCTTGTGGGCAAAGAAGTGAGCGGTGCTCCTTTCATACCAGCCGGCCAGAAAGGGAGAACTGTATACTCATCTGTAATCCAGGGAGAAGTCGATACATTCTGAAGTAAATGGGCTATTGTACGGAAGTGGGTTGTTCGGTCCGCATCGAGAGGCAAAGGCGAACCTTGCAATGGGGCGAGGCTCATGAAATTGGTGGATTTGGGAACCACCAAGTCTTCGGAGAAAAGAATAGCAGAAGAAAGTGGGGAAATGGCCATAAACCCAAATACATTAAGAAGCGAGGCGCAGATCAAAGTTATGCTCCGTGAGCCATTTTTCTTCTTCGCGAAGCCATCATACAGAGCATTCCACCAGGCCCCAGGGGACTTCAGAATGCTAGACGATGCCTCCGCCCCATTCGGTCGTGCTAGCCGAGCATATGGCTCTGTTCGTTTGACATCTTCCAACAGCACAGTCGTCATTTGGACGTAGATTACTGCGATCATGGTGGGGCTGTATCTCCATCCAAATAGTAGTGCGGATGACCCATCGTCGGCGCCTAGACCATAACTTTTCGAGGACCTCCACCATAACAAGAAGATGGTTAGACAAAGTCCAAATGAAACACAACTCATTATAGCGAGGAAAAAATGTGTGAAGGTATAGGGTATCCAGACCCTTGCGTTCGTTGCATTGCTTTGGGGTGTCGTTAAGCTTTCTTCGTAGCAGTCTGGAAGATTGCCCGGTTGATCTGAAGCCTCGGTGAAGTCATCCAGGTTGGAGAGGTCTTCCCCATTGCTGCTTTTTTTGGAGCAGGGCCGGCTTGGACGAACATTATGAGCAAAAAAATCGGATTGTTGACTGAGCATATATCGGTCTTCACTTGGGCTATACTGCCTGGGTAACATGATTAAGCGATTGACAGACCAGCTGCGATCTGCAGTCCTATTATAAAGGAGAGTAAAAGGAATTTAATCGAGAAAAGCATACGGGAGCTTCATCAACCTCATTTATGTTTCCACTTAACGCAAAACCTGCCTCAGATTTCCAAATCTAAGGGTCCAAGGGTCTGCTGCGCGCACACACTCGGCCTAGCCCATCGAAGCATCGCGCCACCCCGACGCCCAATAGAATGATCTCTATAGACGCGGGGTCTGAATACTAATGGAGTCCAAGGAGAGGCCTATACATAGTGGATACAGCGCGGCGTGCATCCTGCCCCCACCTGTCAAGGATAATTTGGTTCCATTGCTAAAAAAAAGTTATCAGCCTTCGGCGCAAGCAAGTTCAGTGCAATGGAAAGCTTTAGCGCTGGTACGATATGAACATACTTCCATGCGGCCCAGCCATCAGAACATACCTATGTTGTCTATGCAGGGGCTGGGTCCTTGGATTAAGCGCTCATTGAGAGGAATCTGGCGATGGAAAGGTTTCCAACCTCAAGGCGGGAAATTGGCCACTGGACAGCTGCGAAGTGCCCACCCAACAACGGGCTCAATAATTTTATAGGCCGGACAAGCTAAATATATTGGCGCCAGCGAAAATTCCCCATAACTGTGCAGTTGTCTAAACACCGATTGTTTCGAATAAGCGCCGAAGGACGTGATAGTCATGGCCCCCACGGTTTAGGTGCATGTCGACTACGCATCCTGCAGGATGTCGCACACCTAGACTCATTTAAAGCGGGTTTGGGCGCCATGAGAAGGCTATAAGAGTACCCTTTCCCTTTGTCCCCGGAATTTGATATGCTGCGTGATCTTTCACCTCCAACCTACCGAGCATAATGTATGTTGATTCTACAATTTTGGCTCCGACCCTCAGCGGTTGCTCGGCATATACATGTCGCCTAATGTGACCAACAATTGAAGTACCTACTTGAATACTTCGCATGTTCATCTTCACCATATATGTGGGACTTTGTATAATACATGGGCTGGTTCCAGTCCCAATTGAATCCTCTCTGCCAGAGTCTGGCAGAGAGATTCGAGCTAATCCAAACCCATAATATCCTTGGGAAACAATTGGCATGCATGACCATTTTGATGGAAGTAACCATGTGCTACTTTCAAGGGCCAGGGTTAAGTATTCATCGTTTAAAAGAAGCTTTTCAAAAGACTGAAGCTAGTTTCATCTAATTCTATCCGACCCAGGCCACAAGTCATACTTTAGAAGACCAACAGCTAACGAGAGCATGAAGTGTCTAAGCCGAAGGAGGGATGATTACTGCCTTGCAGGTGGACCAGAGGTTTAAAGGAAAAAGGGAAAAATTCAATATGAACTAATAGCGCAGGTGGTATATGTACAAAGAATCATAAGAACGCAGTTCATGATCACGCAAAGGTATGTATGCTCCCCCCAGCAGGTCAAAAGAAACAAAGGTGCCCGTGGGGGAGATGCCGGGAGGTATGCTGCGGGCAGAGCTCCATTCTCTACTTGATATAGCAGAGAATGGTATCTGCGCAGACACAGAGATGAATTTGAGAAGCGAACCGTCTCCGGCAAGAATCATGTGCGCAAGGCGAAAAGAACATGTTATGACACGCAAAGAACGACGCTTAAGCGTAGTCAAGGTCAACAACCAGACGGATGGGGCCGGGCTGCTTCTTGACGGCGAGGGTCTTGTCACCCTGGTCGGCAGAGGTGTAGGCATTAAGGAGGCCAAGGAGGCCCTTACCAATGTAGGAGCACTCATCTCCAGTGTGGTCACAAATACGCATACCCTGGATGTCGAGGTTGTTAAGCTGAGCAATGATGCAGGAAACATCATATCCGGAGTGCCCGTTGTTCTTGGTGTTGCTCATGTCGAATTCACCCCAGGTGGAGGCATACTGGCCAAAGTTGGTGGTTGGGATGTCACCTTGAGCAGCAGCCCAGCCACCCTGAGAGTTGTCGTCGATGGCGACGTACTTGACGTCACCCTTGGGCAGAGAGAACTTCAAAGCGGCGTTGGGGCTCCAGAAACCATCCATCTTGCCATCAGGGCCATAAGTGTTCCAGAAAACGATGTTGTAGGGCTCGTCGTGAGCACCCTCGAAACGGATGACGTGCTTGTACGAGCTGGCATCGGCCTCATCGACCAGAACAATGTTGCTGCCCCAGGGGCTACCAACGTTGCCCTTGTAGCCCCAATCCTCACTGCCGACGGTTGTGCCCTCGGTGGAACCACCAAAAGCGGACTTTGAGTACTGGCCGTTGGATGGAGTGTTGTACCAGTTACCACCGGAGCTGGAGCCAGAGCTGGAGCCAGAACCGGATCCAGAGCCGGAAGTTGGGACAGGAGTCACGGTAGACTCAACGTTGCTGGGAGTGGCAGTGAATTCGACGGTAGGAGTGATGGTGGTGGAGGTGGAAGTAGAGGTGGAAGTGGAAGTGGTCTCAGAGACCTCGCCGAACCAGTTGTTGATCCAGGACTGGAGGACGCCATCGATGGTGGCATAGACCATATCAGCGTCATCGTTCTTACGCTTCTCCATCTCGACATTGAAGTTGGGGCCATCGGTGGGAGCGGGAGCGGCAGGGTTCTCGACCTCAGCCTCTGCCTTAGGGTGGGCGTGACGGCGCTCATGGCCGTGAAGACGAGCGACGGCGGACCCAGCGGTCAGGGCCGTCGCGAGAATGACGGATTTCTTGAAATGCATAATTCTTTTTTGGGTTGGTTGAGAAGGAAAGTGTGCAATTTGGAATAGAAAGAATGACTGGAGCGAGAACGCTCTGGAAAAGAATTGCAAAAGAGAGTGTGTGGTAGAGAAAGAAAGGAAGGAGAGAGAGAGTAAGGGCAAAGATGGGGCTAGCAGTGGGTTTAGTATGATTTATTATGGGGGGGAGGGAATACAGCGAAGACCCTTCAGGGGAGAGCAGTGGACTTTGGATTTGGGTCAGGGGCAGTCACTGTCTGATTGGCTGAATTGAAGTGGTTCCTGGGCGGGATGATGCCACAGAGGATTGTGATTGGTTAAAAGGAAAATTAGTGGGGGCAGTGGACAAGGTCGAGACCGTGGAACAGGTTACTTTACTGTAAGTATACTGACTCTACTCCGTGCGGTACAGGTACTTCTCAATGGCTGCAGTCTGTCTGCCTAACTCAAGTATTGCTACATCTGATGCTGATTACATTCACTCTACTCCATAAACATCCCTCAATATACTTGTATACTCTCCGCTGCCAAACACGTGTATCTTTGGAATGTTATTCACTGGAATGTCAGGGACCATGACCCTGAACACCCTGAAAGACCCTGAAAATCTAGCAAAAAAGACCCTCAATCTACCACTCCGTTGTATCCGTATCCATATTGCCTCCGCCACATCTGGCCCTTTCCCCACACCACCCAATCGGTGTATTCTGCCCAGTCTTACGTGTCGTGTCTCTAGGCACAACTCAAATGTCAGTCCCTTTCGTTTTCGCCCAGTACTCCGTACAGCGTATGTACTGGCTAATGCCTCTTGGGCTTTGCTGTATGCGTCCTGTTGGTACTTGGCCAACCCCTGACACGTCGGTTCTTGACCTGTGACTATGCCAACTCATCGGCTCTCATCATTCACCGCTCACTAGGTACCTACAGTACAGAGGATATGGAGAATGGAGTATGTACTGATCTCTTTCCAGCCCGTCAGGTCTGGCCCGGACGATCAACGGCAAACGATTTGCGTCGGGGGGCTCCATCCCCTACTTGCAACTGGGTCAATCCAGGGCTTGTGCGCGAGGAGAGACCTGTAAGGTACAGCGAAAACGCTGGCCTCGAATTTGCAGGGTCCACTTATTCTGCCTTTCTTCCTGTCTGTGGCGCTGAAACCGCCCAATTTGAGCCCACAATGACTGTACGATGGTGCAATGTGCATAGCCCTGGCTGCGACCTAAGAGGTTGTCGGGATTCTTTGCATCCTGGTCATCCCGAAAAACTTTAACAGCACTTGGCTTGTTACAGCTAGCGCTGCGCACACCTATGAAATCTATACCACATAACAATGTCTAATCTTTTTTTTTCTTTTCGGGAAATAAAAGTATTCTACAATTGATTGAATTGTATCCAGATATTTACTCTGTACTTCAGCAAAGCGGGAGGCCGTTCCGTGGTTCGCACTGCGATCGGCGTCCGGCCAGTGGCACCCGGAAACATTCTGAAACGCGTGAGATCAGGCCGTCAGCCCTCGTTTTCGAAGATCTACGTACTTATTTATGTATTATGAATCATATGTCAAAGCACTCTGTACTTCACGAAAAAAAAAAGTGCACAATTCATTCAGTGGGGTCATTTTCTATTTACAGACACAATAGGCTTCAATCACCCCGCCAACAAGACAGAAACGTTGGAATAATGATCAGCTTGAATATCGACCTAACTTTGAGACTGGTCTAATAGTCAATGTTAACTAAGGTAGTCAATGGTCCTATCAATCACTTCTCGCGCAGGTCTACACCGCCATCGAAAGTGCTTCCTCCAGCCTCCGCATCCAACTGTACACTCTGATCCAACCCACAGACCCGGAAGAGCATCTGCGGCGTCAACTCCTTGTCCAGTCCCGGGATCCCATCCCTTTTCAACTTCTCTAGCCCCTCGCGCATCGCCGTGAGCGCCGGTCCAATCGTGGCAAAGGGGAAAATAATAATGCGGAATCCAAGCTCACGCGCCTCCGCTGCCGAAATGTTTGGCGTTGACCCATGCTCAACCATATTTAGCAGCAAGGGCCATGGTGCGAGGTCCTGAACTGCCTGGCGCGCCATCTCGCGAGACGTGATTCCCTCAAGGAAGCCCACATCGGCGCCAGCATCACGAGCTGCTCGCAATCGTGCTAGACTTTCCTCATAGCCGTGCGATTGCAATGCATCCGTCCTTGCAATTACTACAATATCGCTTCCCATTCGCTGGCGTGCTTGCACGGCGGCCCGAATCCGTGTCGTGTAGGTTTCCTGATCAACGAGCAGCTTTCCGGATAAGTGACCGCACCGCTTGGTCTGTACTTGGTCTTCAATATGAAAACCAGCAACTCCCGATCTTGCATACTGTTCTGTCGTTCGGGCCACCATAATTGGGCCGCCATACCCGGTGTCGGCGTCGGCGATGAGCGGTGTACTGGGAGATAGATTTGCCAGCATTTCTGCGTTGTTGCGCATGTCATTCAGTGTGCAGATACCCAGGTCTGCTTGACCGTGGACAGAGGCTGCCGTGCCCGCACCGGTCTATTTTGTTAGCCCGGGAGTTCCCATTCAGTATTAACTTGATTGCTACCCAGCTTCTTACCATGTACAACGCATCAAATCCCGCTGCCAGTGCCATTCGTGCTGACATGCCATCATAGACACCTGGGGCTACCACAAAGCCATTGGGGTCGGCCAGCGTTCGTCGAAGATTGGTTGCTGCTGAAGGAAAAGCCATGACGTCTTGAATCACAGAGAATAGGAATAATCAGAATCACCGAGGTTTGATGATTGAGCAAGATCAAGGACTGGTTGATGTTCTCCTTTCCTCTCAAGTCTATTTAAAAGAAACTCTTGCCTGTGTCACCAAGCTTTTTCTTCCATTTCCCCACCTTCAATTCGTTTTCTGATGATGCGCTCTCCACCTTGATGTGCCGACGGTGCCGATACCGGGTGATTATGTCATGGCTCGGTCTTTTCTCGCCGTTGCCGAGTTGTATCATTTCAAAGACAAATCCCAGGTAAATTACTTGGTAGAGAGGGACCAGAAACGATATTGTGGTCAAATAATTGGAGATCCTCTCAAATATGACGTGCAGGAATTTTATCATATCAGCATAATGTATGCAGCAAATACTTTATCAAAATACCATTCTGACCTCCGTAGCACTAGTGGTAGTAGACCCCGTACGGGGTAGTTGAATACCTGCAATTTTCAGTCAGCAAAAGACAAGAAGAATCGAGTTAAATAAATGAGCTAGTTTTTTTTTGGGGGGGGGGGTCAGCTTTACTCCTTTCTTGTCGCTAGAACAGGTACGATGCTATTCTTAAAGAAGTTCTTTATTTTAACATTGACTGGGCTCAAACTTTTTCACTCCACTTACTTTGCTTCGGCGCACGTTTGATAGTGCATAATATGCATGCAATACGTTGAGTAATGTACTCAATCAATATGCGATCATCTCCGAATCGATTCGATTCAAAATTTGTTCATTTCTAAGCTACCCAAGCGTGGCCCAATAATCACTATCGAACAAATCCTCCAGATAATCTATATGCCCCAATGTATTTGCGACCCCCAGGCCGGTCAAGGATTCTTCAAATGTGTCATTGTTACCACCAACGCGCTCGTCTAGCTGCTGGCGCATTTTGGTGATCGTTTCCATAGATACCGAAGTTGCTTCACATCGCACTGGCACTAAGCGAATCACAGAGGACCAAAAAACGATAAACTCGTCAATGCAAAAAAGCATATCTTGCTTATCCTTTGGATCGGAATAGGAAAATCTAAGATAGTGGAGCATCAAGAGAATGCAGCGCCGTGGACCGTGGTAGGATGACCAATACCATGAATAAGGACTGAAAGCAGGCACTTGACAGAGTTTCAGGTAGCATTGCAAGTAGCTAAGGCATAACCGCACAATACGATTCCAGGAAAAGTGAGAACTCGACCTTGAGCTCAGGTCGGGAAGCAAGGCATGTTGCAGCATTATCACAGTTTCTAGTTTAGATAGGTATAATGCAATCCTTGCACATGCACTAAGTACGGTAGACTCATTTGCGCGATCCTCGTAAAGATGTGGGCTCGTATACGGGTTGACATTTGCCAAACTGGATGGGATCATACCCTTCTCGGGAATCCCCTGGACAGGGATCTTGGCAATTAAGTCGTCAATGAAACCATGCAGCTCTTTCGTGGACTTGGATAATTCGATGATTTCTTTGGCTTGTGGCTCCCCCGGATTTTGGAAGATTCCCATCAATCGATGCTGTAGCTTTAATGTCTGGAATCTGCCTGCCGCCCAGAGCATTATCATAGAGAGTTCGGGTTCAGGATTTCCGGGGATGGTTGGATATCTTGAAGTTGATACCATTGAATATGAATGGACCATATAGTCATTACAGCAAGTTGGTAAGCCGGTGGAAACACTAGTTTGTAGGTCCAACCAGACTATATGCCACCAAATGCGTCGTCGGTGTTCTGTGGAGTTTGTACTCGGCTCTGGTGATATAGGAGGATCAAGGTGAAGGCCCATACTCTGGGCTAGACGTAAAGTTGTAGGTATGAAAAGGCTTTTGCTGAGTTTTCCACTCGCATCAAAATGGTACGCTATTATCGATGCCGTTAAAGAATCAAGGGTTGGGTGATCAGTATGTCGGCATGCAACCAGGCTCTCAGAGCAAGCAACACGCAGCTGTTCAATAGTTTGTAATTGATCTAAATCTTTCAGAGGTATTGAGTCCCACTCTAAACAAGAGACAACAGATGACCCAGCATAGAGGATGGCCCAAATAAGGCAAATATAGGTGGGATCTTTGAGCAATTCGGGATGTAAGAGGGAGCTGTCACTGGCAAAGAACCGCCAAAATAGCCGGTATTGACCCATGAACGACGGGAAGTCTATTAGAGTAAATATGGGGTGTACCCTATCAAGGAAGGACCGCAGAAGGGTATCGCATATCGGCTTTGATGGAAGATGGAGAAGAAGCTTTGCCAGTCCAAGCGATGAGATATAGGATGGTGGCATAGATGGGTCGGATTTTGGCTCATTATAAAAGAGGCTTTGGTGGATGGAAGCCCCACCAGTGTTATCTTGATCCTTCAGAAAGGCCCAGAACCCTTTGCTGATATATCGCTCTCGAGCGCCGCGTTGCAACTTTAACCCCCTAAAAGCGTCAATTGGCAGTTTGTCCAAACGGGTGACACGGTCGCGGCTAGCGCCAGTTATTGTCTTATTATTATCGATATCCCCCTTCAACTCTCTCGTGTCTTGAGAAGTGGATGAAGCTATCGTCTCCTTATGGGTTATTGTTCGAGACACTCGGCCCGTCTCTGGATCACGAGTGCCAATGTTATAAATGCACGTTCTGCCGAGTCGTAGGCAGGTGGTACACTGAGGTTTCAGTTTGTCGCAGCGCCTTTTCTGACGGCTACATTCTAGACAATTGAAAGCCAGTCTAGGCCGTGCCACGCGATGGTTTCCCGATGGCATTTTGAATGAAGGTGAGAGGAGAGGCAGGGAGAGAGGGAGCGGGATGCCGGGAGGTTCTGACAAAAGGAACAGGGAAGTTCCCTTAGCGCTGGGGCGATAGCCGTCAGCCACAATGAACATCAAATAGAACTGAATAGCCGAGTATAGTCTACTACAATAGCAGTAAGAGTAGTTCAATTCATCGAACTGATACAACTAATTCACTACTGAATAGTAGTATTTGAAACCAATCCTTAGCTTATACATGACTAAATGTAAGATAAATTATTTTGTTGAACTATGTGGCTATAACTATTTATTCGATACAGGTACATCGGCCATTAATGTAACCGCTAATGGGATAACGATGGATAAGGCATGCATCGTTACCTTAACGATATGCTTAAGGTAAGCATAAGGTATGCTTATAGGTACTACCTTAGTACTACTAGTACTAGGTACTTATAAGCTATCCATTCTTACGGAGATACAACAAACATCCAAAACCGTTAACACATCTATGTGGAACCCCTACATTTTCAAAATTTGATCTGATAAATAAGATACATTTTATCTGCCAGATAAATATCCCATATTTAACATGTACAGGCCGTCTTCGGAAATTCTCAAACATCCATTTGCGAGTGAATGGGCTTTCCCTTCCGCAGATCGTCTTAGTCATCCTTTCTGGAACTCTGGGAACCAGGCAATTCCAATTCACTTCACATTTCTCCACCATCTCGAATGACCCTTCGCCCGTGAAATGCGCCCACCCTTCTGGATAGTGCGCCCGTCTCTGATTCAGTTCCATTCTCAGAGTCCCCACCGATGGCTCGCTCCTCCGTCGTTCAAGAGTATGCCCCGCCCTCATCAACCCTGAGCCTTGACCATAAGGTCACCCACGAACGTCAGCTCTACAAAGTACAACGCCCTCAGGGTTACCGGGTCTCATGGCACGCCAATCCAGCCGTGGAGGCGCATCATTTCGGTCAGTCCCATCCTATGAAGCCATGGCGGCTGACCCTCACCAAACAACTTGTCATGGCCTACGGCATGCACCACGCGATGGATTTGTACCTAGCGCGTGCGGCAACATATGAAGAGCTCGCGGATTTCCATGAGTCGGATTACCTGGACTTTCTCCGTCAGGTCATGCCGGGTGATATGGACCGGGCGGAACAAAGCGAGAACGTGGTTCGGTTCAACTTCGGTGACGATTGCCCCATCTTTGATGGACTATACAACTACTGTTCTCTGTATGCGGGCGGCACCGTGGACGCAGCGCGCAAGCTCTGCAACAATCAGTCAGAGATCGCGATCAACTGGTCAGGTGGTCTACACCACGCCAAGAAAGCCGAGGCCAGCGGCTTTTGCTACGTCAATGATATTGTCCTGGGCATCTTACAGCTACTGCGCCACCATCCGCGTGTTATGTACATCGACATCGACGTCCACCACGGCGATGGTGTTGAGCAAGCCTTCTGGTCCACGGACCGCGTGCTGACAGTCTCCTTCCACAAGTATGACAAGGATAACTTCTTTCCGGGCACTGGCGCTCTGGACGATACAGGCCCAACTCACCCTCTCAACCCGGGTGCTCACCATTCCATCAATGTCCCACTGAACGACGGCATTGATGATGACTCTTACATTGATCTTTACCACGAAGTGATTGGGGCCTGTGTGGAGAACTACCGGCCCGGCGCGATCGTTCTGCAGTGTGGTGCCGACAGTCTCGGTTGCGATCGCCTCGGCTGTTTCAACTTGAACGTCCGCGCTCATGGCGCCTGCGTCGCTTTCACCAAGACCTTTGGCTTGCCACTCCTCGTTGTTGGCGGTGGTGGCTATACTCCTCGCAACGTCTCCCGCGCATGGGCGCATGAAACATCTATCCTTATCGATGCCGATCAAGACATCGACTCAACAATTCCAGAATCCGTGGCGTTTCGGAACCACTTTGGCCCCGATTACTCACTCTTCCCCCCTTTGTCCGAGATTAGGAGGCTCGAGAACAAGAACCCACGCCCCTATCTCGAAGGTTTGGTTGAGGCTGTCCATGAACAGCTCCGCTACATTAAAGGTGCACCGAGCGTTCAGATGAGTTTTATCCCACCGGATATTCTGGGCCTGCGAGAAGACACTGAGAAGGAAATCGAGGAGCAAATGGCCATGATGGAGGAAGAGAGAGAAGAACAGGAGGGTGGCGGTTCAGCTTCTCTGGCTGCGGCTAATAATATCACCGACGTACCTGGCTCCGCAGGCGCCATCCCACGCACAAACCGGCGTCGGGACTTGGAACGGGGAGCCGGATACAAGGGCGAGCTTTATTCATGACACCATATTGTTTTGATGGCATCGATTGAACGAAATGAGTCATTGAATTGGCGTTATGCGTCTACCGGGCTGGTTCTGGTACGTACCTCTGGCGTTGGAATTGCAGCAAAATATTTTTTGTTTCTTTCATTTGAAATAGGAGTTTTGATGGTTGTTTATGGTCACGGTTTCGTCTGCCGTCTATTATTTATCATGATATCCCTGGCGAGGCGAACTTATGTACTTTTACTAAAGAAAGACAAACCGAAGACATAAAGAGAGAAAGAAAAACATTCATTCATAAAGTGAGATGTATCGAAAGAGATTCTTCCAAATACTCACAGATAGCCCTGTATATAAAGATCTGTGCCTTTGGTCTATTAGTATTATCCACCCTCCTTTCCGACTATGAAATTCGTAATTCTTTTTTTCTTTTCTTTTTCTTGTCCTCGATTTTGATTTTGATTTTTCCCCCATTTGATTGATTTCCCGTAACGAAAACATGAATTACTATACGATGCAGACTTTCAGCTCAGCATTACTGCATAACTTTCGTCTCGTATTCGTCATGTATCACTTGAGTCAATAAATATTCGATTTCTGTATTTTTCTGTCGGCTGCTGCTTCTTTTTATTCTGTCAAACCAAATCAGGTATCCACTGGCAGCAGGGCGTGGTATGGCATCGTGGGCCAGTAAAACGCACAAACTCTTGTGTTGAACATCAAGAAGGGCAGAGACGGAGGTGAGATAAATTATCTTCGTCTCCGAATGCCAGAGGACTCGTGCTGTGTAGTCTTCGTCTTCGCAGGTTGACTACGTCGGCTGGTGGACTGCCAGGAGGGCGAATTTGATATCAAGGGTTGGCTTGAGGAATGTGGGGTCTTCCCCAAGAGCCGAATTTTGGGCCACATGCTAGCTCATTGCTTGTCCTCCGCATCTACTAACTCTTTCACATCTTCGAGTTGAGTGATCTTATTCGGGGTCCCATCGGCACTGGTACCGGTTGATGAGCCTGCGCAGACGGAATTAGCTGTCGAGTTCTGCAGTTGAAGACGCCGGCTGCGCCAAGGGGATCTTGGGTTGATGCGGTGGGATTTGGAACTGTGTTGATTGTTTCTGACCTTTGACGATGGGTGCAATGGCGAGAATTTGTTTCTTGGCGGTCTCCGGATCATGTGAGTCACTTTGCAGCTATACGTCAGCCAAGGAATTCCACAGGTGGCATCGGCTCGCCAACTTACACCTGAGCGTTAATGATCCAGTCAAGGTCCTCTTCTCCCTCGTCCTGACCACCCGGTCCGCCTTGTACAGCACGGAACAATCGGGGACGCCACTCGACTCCCTCGTCGGCACGCTTGGCAGCCTCTTCTCGTTGTCGATCTTCAATCTTAGTCTTTTCGTCCGTTGCGGCTTCGTGATTTCGAGTGTTGATTGCCTTAACTGTGTCCAACCACAAGCTTTGTGATTCACGCTCCTCCTGTTCGTCAATCGGTCGTGCTGTGGGTTTCGAGTGCTTCGCATGTGTTGCATCGAAGAGTAGGTCTTTGTGGTGGTCCTGCTCCTTTGATGAGTATTGTAGTTGGACAAGAAATTCGTAAATGAGAGCATACCTTTACATTCTTAATATGCATTTCGCCGTTCCACAGACCCGATAACTCATATAGGATCTCGCCCGTTTTCTCGTTTTTGATTGTCCCTCCAATGGCGTTATATGTGCCCGAGAAGTAGCCTTTAGTCTTAAATTCGATATCGGCAACGAGATTGTTTTCCGGGCATCGCACGTAGCTATGATCACCAAGCTCATACTTCATCTTTCCGAAAAGGATACCACGGGCATACATATTGGGCTGTGTCAAAATACTAAGGAGTCTGTCAGCATATCTGTAGATCAGAAACTCGGTCCGGGGAAACACACTATCGCTCGCCCTTTTCTTTATTTTCACCATGGTTCAGTAGACGCAGGATGGCGATTCCTTCCATCATACTGGCAGCCGAATTTCCCAAGAACTTGCTGCGGGGCTTGAGGGTGCCATCAATGCGAATATTGTGCTCCGGGGCCATGAAAAAGTAACTGGACTTGGGCGGGTGATGGGAGGTTTGTTCCGACACATAGTACCCGCGCGTTCCGTCGGGGTAGTCCCAATAGCAAGTAAAGGTCTCTCCAAGAATGGGATTCAGGGGCTTCTTGACTCCTCTATCCAGATGTAAGTATGTGGCTCTGCATGGAGGGGCGGCGTGTGGGAATCGCTAATCGCCCTTAGGGGGAAAAATCGGGAAGCGGGGGAGGGGGAAGGACGTACGGGGGTTTGATATGCCAACCGCTCAGATAGAACTTGACCACTGAGACAAATCGCTCGACCGGGTCGTCAATTGTAGTCATGGGAAGGAGGGTTTCGGGGTGGGCCATAAAGCTATTTGGAGGTCAGCGCTTATATCTAACTTGGGATGAATTAGGCAGAGGCGGAGACATACTTTGTGATGCGCTCAAGCATGGAGCGGGGCTCGAGAATGAAGGTCGGAAGCACGACACGACTCAAGTCGGCACCCGGCCGCAACTGAGAAATGATGTGGGAAAGTACTGCGACATGTTAATAGAATGATCACTTGAAGCGAAAGGGCTGGGTAGGTGAAGGCCCCGAGAGATGCGGGTAGAGAAGAAGAGAACTCGTACCATTTCCCTGGTCGGGCTCGACAATTTCATCATCTCCACTGACGGGCGAATCGTCAATAGAAGATCGACCTGGATGATGTGTGTCAGACATGGTGGTGGGTTAAATGGAGAGAGAAAGAAAGAAAGAGAGAGAGAGAGCGGAGGGGAGAGAGGAAGAGTAGAAGAAGTGGAGGTCAAAAACACTTACTGGCCCAGGAAGCACGTCGGAGGCCCGGGACCGGCATTGCTGCGTTCGGAAGCCAGAAAGCGTAGTGTGTTTTGTGGGGGGAAGAAGAAACAGAGAAAATAAGGAAAATAGAAGAAAAATAAAAAGAATAAATAACTTATTTTCGCATCTAAGGTAAATAAGAATAGTATACCAGAGGGGGAAAGAGGAAAAGGGATAGAGAATAAGAAACAGAAAAGAAAAAAAAGAAAGAAAGAAAGAAAGAAAGAAAAGAGACTGGGGAAAAAAGGCCGAATTTCTTCGTGGATTTTAGTAAAAGACCCAAATGGGGCGGGTTGGGGCTTATACGGTGCAAAAGGCTTAGCTTGAGTGACGTCGAGGTGTGTCTCTGACTTGGGAATTGTTGAGGAGTAAAAAAATTAAAAGTATTTAGTAATTTAGTAAATTTAGTAGATTTAGTAAATCTAACTTGAGTTCGAACGGGGATAGTTTAGGAAGATCGTTGGATGGTCCAGGGTCCAGGGACTGACTGCTAATTAGGTACTACTACTCCTACTACTGCCTACTACCCTAGTAGTAGTTTAGTAGTTACTAGTTACTAGCATTCGTCACACCAAATCAGATCTATCCTCTTAACTGTAAATAGCTGTAAATAGCTGTAAACAATTTCATCCTCAATGATCTATCTCCCCTCCATCTCCTCTCCTTCGATCGTCATGAGGGGCAACGGCTTGGCGCGGGGAGCTGACCGGTCGGGGGATATCAATGCATATGCATCGGATGCACTTCGATCCACTCGCTCACACGCGCACCCGTTCGATCAGCGGTACATCGCCTCGAGTGATCTCCCGTATAAATTCCATATCTGGTCGATGAAGCATGACGTGGAAATGTTCAACCGCATGAACCGATTTGAGTGATTTCCAATTTTTGAACCAGACCACCTGCTTCGGCGCCACACGTGAGTAAAAGGTCTTTTGTACATATTGTTCAATTGCTGCCCGAGCTTCCCTCGTCAGTTCTCCCGTGGCCGGGTCATCTGAGAGCTCAAACTTCGTCCACACCACAAGATGGATGATGTCTTGATCAATCCCATAGGGCCAGTCATTGTACAATATCCGAATATCCTCTGTCCATCCTGTCAGCTCTAGTCGGATAACCATCACTCAAGGATGCAAGCATCCCATGGGATACATACCATCAAATGTGAATGGTGATCCCTTGGGCTGAAGATCCCGAATGTCATCATCACCATCTCCCCAGCCCAACCGCTCCTTGACTACAAATCGCATCACCGATCCATATTCTGCTTTGATCTGAGCCGTGTATTCGAGGTATCTTCGTAAGTCGCTGGGCACACGTTGGAATCGATCAATCCGGTTCGTCCCTGCGGGAAACGGGAAATGAATAACCCTTGTCAGCACGACTAGCCCCAAGACTGCATAAGCTAAGAAATAAGCTCCACTCAACTAATTATCTCCTGTACTAGTTCCCAGTCTTGTCTTCGATACTCCCTGTCGGGAGTCGACAGACATCGAATGTTTTTGTCCGGTTGATCACGTAGGAAACTAGGGCATTCGGTTGGCCATTGCGACCGGTGTACATTCACTAGCCAGAATGGCAGGCTGTTGGAAGTGATATGGTGGTCATGGAGGAACTGCGCAGGCACAGTCGTCTCGGCATCCGTTAATTTCTCATCAAGTGCTGTAATCGTGGCCGCGGATGTCGACGCGCCAGTACCGTGTGGCATTGCTGTAAAGATCGTGCCTGTCTGTGTTTGTTGGTGTCGAGCTCGGCTTGTTCGTTGATTCTACTAGGTCAACTGTAAAGGAACTCAACGCCCTTAAAGCAACTCTCACGTCGCAGAATGGTTGAAAAGAGGAGGAAGGTAAAGGGGAGTAGAAGGCATGAGGTGACGTTTATGAGAGATTGGACAACTCAGAATGGTTCCTCTTGTCGATCATCGGGTCATTCAATCCAACGGAATCCACACCGCGTTTGACGTCGGCTGAGCCCGCGTCTCTTCTCATGCCAAACTGCTAGTGCTAGTACTACACTAGTTAATTACTACTTGGAAATTAGTACATTAGTAAATTAGTACTCGGTCGCCGAGCGGAGGGTTACAAACTAATCCGTAGACACTGTCAAGTAGAAGATACCACGGTGGTAGATAATATAAAGATCAATCAATGGAGTAGCATTATTCGGAGGATCACTTCGTTCACAAGTGGAACCTAGGGGTATCAGACAAAACAACACTATAGCCAGGCCAATGTCCACAACGCCGGTAAATTGGGATTCTTCTCCTGCCAATCCGCTAAGATCTCAGGAACGCTTTCATCGAAGCTCAGGCGAGCCGCCCCAGTCCCATTCTCCCAACCGCCAGGTCCATGAAGGTCTCGCTGCGCGATAGCCGATTCATTGAGTCGGTTCGCAAGATCCAGAATGGCCTTACCACCCAGTAGCGCTTCTTCATGGTTATCTTTGATATCGACATTGAAAACATGCACCGGTCGATTAAGTGTATTGCCTTTATTCATGAGGTCATCGACAACGGCATCCCAACAGCGTTCTTCACAGGTAATAATAATATCAACAACGCCGGCTTCTGTACCCAGTGAACCCTTGTCGCCTTTGGAAACGTGCTCGACGCGTGGAACTCCAGGAACCCAGTCCTGGAAGCGTTCGGGCCCCCATTTCAGGTTTCGGTTGCGATCGAGCATGTTGAGAATGCCATTTGTCCGATAAAGTCGTTCATCCTTATCGTGTAGCTCTTCATACATCTGATTGTAGGAGGTCGTATTGAAGCTGTAAACATTGGGTTGGGTGATTGTTGGCCCAGGGAGTCGGACAAGAGACCCAGTGCCGAAGGAGATGACCGGAAACGCGGCGGCAGCTCCAGACAGACGGAGATGGGCTTCCATTGACCGATTATTATTTGAAGCACAGACCGTGCAAAACTTCAGTTTCCACGAGTCTGTGGGTGCTTCATTTTGGATGGCGTCTGCAGTTTCGGTCGTGCTAGGAGCAGAGTCGGGTGGTGGGGGAGGAGGGGGAGGAGTTTGGGGAGTGGTACTCCCACTGTTGACAAGGCGAGGGTCATACGCCATGGTTCGTGATATGTTTTGTTGTGATACCACAATAGGTATAGAATAGACTATGGAATTTGGGAGAGGAAGAGGAGGAGGGAAGGGAGATAGAGAAAGACTAAGAGAGAAAAGGATGGCGGCCTCGGCACACCGGGGGATCAAGGAGGATCGAGTATAGGTTTACAATCTTCTGTTATTGACTTCTTTTTGTTTACAACGAGAGTTAGCATCAAATACTGAATCGAAAGCATGACGAACAGCAGAAAATATGACAAAGATGAGGGTTTCAGATAAAAAAAGCGTATAAAAGAGTTTGTCCGCAGTGCCGAAGCTCAGACAGCTCCAATAAATATAGATCATCACATAAGAAAGGCAGGGAATGGAGGGGTTTTTGGATAGATGCGAGTGAAGAGACATACCGTGAAATTACTGTTCATGTTCTGTGAAGTGAATGAAAGCTCAATTGGGGCCGTAGCCCTTGGAAGAAGCAGAGAAGAAAAGGAAGAAAGAGAAAGGAAGTTCTGGTGGTGCCGCGCAAAGTTCTGCGCCTTTTAGCGCCCGCATGACTAAGCGGTGACACCCCCAGGTCTTGGCTCGGTCCAACATCCTATCGCCAACTTTTTGATCACTCTGGAATAAGAGGATACTAAGATCATGACACCCGAGATGGATTTTGAAGCTGGAGGAACCTCTAACAAACATGATGAAAGACTATTTGTGCCGGCTCTCGTTGTGGTTGACATGCAGGAAGATTTCTGCCCTCCCGTGAGTCCATGCCTAGATGGTTGGCCATAGCTCCAAGCTCGGTCGTGCTGATCAGGTCCTGCTATGAGTGGAAGGTAGAACGGATCACTAGCTGTGCAAGATGGTCGAAGTATTGCCCCACTGATCAATAATCTTCTCTCTCATCCGGGCTTCGTGGTGCGTGTCGCAACGCTCGACTGGCACCCTGCAGACCATATATCCTTCGCCAACAACCATCCCGCACCGAACAACAAGCCTTTCACCTCTGTGATCGAAACGAAGAATCCAGCCCCGGGAAGGGAAAATGAGACAAAACCACAGGTCCTTTGGCCAATCCACTGTTTGGCGAACAGTTTTGGGGCAACCTTGATACCGGAGATCGAGAGTGATCGCATAGACCTGTTCGTACATAAAGGTCAATACTCGCAGGTCGAGATGTATTCCGCTTTTGCAGATGCCTTTGGTAACATGGGGCCAGTTGAGATGGCCGGATCTGTTGATGTCGATCTGGCAGCAGTTCTCCATGAAAAAGCTGTAACAGATGTCTTCGTGGTAGGATTAGCGGGGGATTATTGCGTGAAATCCACAGCAATCGATGCAGTCAAAGCTGGTTTTCAAAGCTGGCTTATTGAAGAAGGGACCAAGTGTGTTGTGCCCAACGGCTGGGATAATGTGAAGGGTGAACTTCGCGCTGCAGGGGTGTCTGTGATCCAGGCGGATGACCCTATGGTTAAGAAGCTGGCGGTTTCAGAGATCCAGTGAGTTCCATACATAAATTCTAGATAGCACGGCTTATGAGAGACCAGCCCTTGCTCTATTTCATTACTCTAAAATCCACTGGCTCTACTTTTAAAAGAAACTCGCATTTCAAAAAGCAAAACAATAATAGCAATAATGATGATGATGATGATTGAATTGGCATTTATTTGAGTCATTATATCAGACAGCAAAAGGGTATAACTGGAGCAATGAAAATTTCAGGTCATCGATTTCGTAAAACACAAATGAAGCTTATTCATCTCAAGCCTCACTCATCTCACTCAGAGGGGTTTCAGAGAGTCCAAAAACTTGGATATTAGCTGCCGGGTCGTCAGGGCCCTGCCTGGCACGTCGACTGAGTTGTTCCTCTACTTTAGAGGATCCTATCACCTCATTGTTCAGATGGGTGTACTCCACTCCTGCGTTAGCAAGTATTGCCTGGATCGGGTCAAGTTGAGATGCTTTGTGCTCGGTATGAGTGTCATCGTCATCGTCCTTCTCGCCACGGATCATGGCAGCAAGCTGGCTCATCCCGTCATCTTCGTCCTTCATTGGAATTCCATCGGCACCAAGATTCTCGTCATTGAATTTGAAATCCATGACATTTACACCAGCAAGGCTTTCGGCCACCTTGGTTTTATTGATGATATCGCGGAGAACGAGCATTTCGTGCTCATACTTGAACAGGTTCTTCATGCCGAATATCTCGCCTTTTTGATCCGCCTTTGCCTGAATACCCTTGAAATAGCGGCGCTCAGAACTTGCGGTATAGCCGATTTCCCCCTGCTGTTGTTTGTAGATCTGCCTTGCATAGACTATCTCTTCGATCGTGCCGGCAGAGACTAGTCGAAATACCTCGACATCACGCTGCTGACCAATACGATAGGCTCGATCTTGCGCTTGGAGGTCGTACGATGGGTTCCAATTTGGATCTACCACCACGACCTTGTTTGCGGATGTTATATTTAACCCGACGCCACCTGACTTCGTCGAAATCAGAAAGACAAATTGATTCGGATCGGAGTTGAATTCATCCACAACCTTAGCACGCTCGTCATAGGATAATGACCCATCGAAATATTTGACGTTGTAGCTTGTATGCACGAACAGCATCTGCAGCATTTTCAGCAGTCGAATACTGTGCGAGAAAACCAGGACCTTATCACCGTTCGAGTGCCACCATTTAAGTAGCTTTCGCAAAACCTTCCATTTGCCACAAAATTCAGGATTCGCGAAGTTAACAATGGAATCTCTCGACTTGTACAGCTCTTCCCACTGGTCAGGCAATGCGATTCGCAGCATCTCGAGCTCCTTGTCCTGCTTCTCCATTGAGTCACTTTGTCGAGGCATGAGAATTGCAAGATGATTGCTGAGTTTTTGAAGGACATTGATTGCGGGGAAAACAAATGATTGCCAGGTGCTTTCCGTCCCAGGAATGATCCTTCGACAGCACCAACCGGCCCTTTTACCTGAGCCACAATGACAACGCTCTGTCGAGCACATGATGTACTCGACGATGGCACTGTTTAGGAAACTTCGGTAGGCAGCTGCTTGTGTGGCTGTCAAAGGACAGAAGACCACTCGATCGCTTTTTTTCGGTAATTGATCAGCGATTAATGATTTCATCCTACGGAGAAAAAATCTTGGTAACAAATTGTTGACGAGCATCTCAGCAGTTCTTCGAGCCCGGCGGAGTTGACTCCAGGTTGCTGTGTGCGATTGGCCGATCTTCAAAGGTTCCGCGATATGCGTATTCCATTCAGCCATCGGGCCGAGCTTGCCAGGGTTTGCCCAGTTCAAAAGGGTCCATAGCTCTTGGTATCGATTTTGGATGGCCGTACCAGTGAGACCGATGCGACAGAGAGCATTGATTTCATTCATTGCCTGAGTCACCCCGGCCTTTTGCTCCTTGATTTTATGACATTCATCCGCAATTACGCAATCCCATTCTACCATATTCACAAAATCTTTGTTTCCAGAGTAGGTTTCGTAGGTCATGATAAGAATTTCGACTCTTCCGGACCTTGCGGCATCAAGAGCGAGCTCCTTATTTGGGCCATGATACTCATCGACGTGCCACCAACCCCATCGGTCAAGTTCGGCCCTCCAATTTGATTTCAAAGACCCAGGGCAGATAATCAAAGTACGGGGGTACCAGGGGTTATTCTCCGCTCTTCGCATCTTCCGCATACGCTTGAAGTCTCGTTCGTCGCCGGTTTTGCCGTAAGCTGCTGTCAAGAACGCAATAACCTGAATGGTTTTCCCAAGACCCATGTCATCTCCAAGGATACCACCCCTTTGATAGACAAACATCTCATGCAAAAATGCCACTCCTTCTATCTGGTAAGGCCGCAGCCATTGACCGATGGCTGCAGGAACTAATCCAAGGGAACATGGGAGTTCAATATCCTCATATGGTCGGGCTGATGCTCTATCCGGGAAGCATGGCCGTTCCCGAAGATACTCGAGGTTTTCGTCGTCGGAAAAATCCACATCGTCGTAGGAAGGTGGGATTTTGAGCCCGTGGACTTGGAGACGTGCTCTATTTCGATCAAACCGTGATCGTCGCTGTTGAAGGTATTCGGGAAGCGGTTCTTCCATCAATTCGTCTTCCGAGGGCACGTCATCGTGTTGTTCTTGTAGGTATCTCTTAGCTCCGATGGAGAGACCACCTTGTTTTGTCCGGCTTAACACCGCGTCACCCCCATGATCTTCTTTTTTCGTAATTTTTTGCTTGGCTCTTCGAGTTGCTGCGGCACTCTGCCGTCGCTTTGCAGATTTGCGACCCTTAAACTTTAGGTATGCAGCCTCACCATCATTGAGGCTGACATCACTATCATCGAACTGAACCTTGACTGGTGCAGGCTGGGTGATTTCTTCAAGTTTCACGTGTTCACGACTAGTAGAAGGGTCTTGTAAGATGTCAGTTGGATGAAGTGGAGAATGCGAGGGAGGCGTGCATACTTGAGACTGAAGCACGCGAATACCGCGTCACTTCCAGATCGTCATCATCATCATCGTCGTCGCCACCATTAGAAGAGGAGGTTTCAAGGTTAATAACCTCAACCTTACCACGGGGGTCGGTCATGTCTCTGCATAGTCAATTGCCAGCATCAAATTAGAGGCGCAAGTTAAGTAAAAGTACTTGTCGCGTGGAGAAGGGAAGAAGCAAAGGCGGAGAAGTTCAGAGCGGGTGATGCGATGTCATTGCCATCTCCGATCGGGAACTTTTTTTTTTCTTTTGAAGACAAGAGAAAAGCGACCTTCATCGGACTTTTAAAGACAGCCACACGGTTAATCTAACCAATATTGAGCAACTATTCTCTGCCAAATAGCAGACGCAATCCACTCACGCAATTTACAAAAATCTGGTGGGTTAGATATTCGTTGTTCAGCGCAATTAAGGATCTGGCAAGTCACAGGCTAACCGAACATCCCACTTTTGCAGGTCCCCAATACAGCTTTGATAAGCTTAATTTACCATCTAATTCGCCGGACCGAAGCATATTTCTCACCTTTGTCAAAGTGATTCATTCACTATGCCTCTAGATACCTCGACTACATACCCTTTGACGCGGCTGCGACTGGATGGCCGCCGATGGAACGAGCTCCGTTTGCTGCAAGCGCAAATCTCAACCAACCCTGCTAGCTCTGGCTCGTCTTACCTTTCAATGGGCAACACAGCAATCATGTGCTCTGTTCACGGCCCGGCGGAGGGCCGTCGAGGAGAAGCCAGTGGCGCGGCTGGCAGCGCAGGTGCCATCGTCGAGGTGGACGTTAATATTGCCGGCTTTGCTAGTGTGGATCGCAAGAGGAGAGCAGGAGGTAGTGACAAGTATGTTGAATCTTTTCCCATCCAAGTATCAAATGGAAATATGCCTAGCTCAATAATATTTACATTTCGAGGTTACTCTGGATTGGTGTATGCTAACCTTTTTTCAAGGCAATCTTCACGAATTGCGACGACTCTGCGCTCGGCGTTTCAATCGCATCTACACACCTACCTGTACCCGCATAGCACAATCAGTATTCATGTTTCGGTTCTTTCCGCAGATGGATCTTTACTAGCAGCTGCGATCAATGCTTGCACTTTGGCTTTAGTGGACGCTGGTATCCCCATGCCTGGACTGCTCACTGGCTGCACGTCGGGAATGAGTGGCAGCGCATCTACACCCCGTGATCCTCGAAACGATGAGCTCGATCCGCTCTTAGATCTATCTCTACCAGAGGAGCAAGAACTGCCCTTTCTCACCGTTGGCACTACTACATCCGTGCCGGTCGGAGAGAACAACATGGAAGAGGAAGGCGAGGATACTAAAATAGCCGTGCTGAATATGGATTCCAAACTTCATTGCACGTATATCGAGACAATGCTGGCGGTTGGAATGGACGGGTGTAACCAGATCCGCGAGTTACTAGAGGACCTGATCAAAGGGTCGAACCGGGGATGAACCGTGGGAGTGAAGCTGATACCCAGTGTGCATCGTTTGGCGTTAAAGGGCGTGCCATTTTTTCTTGTTATTCCTTCCCAAAAAAATCAAAGTCTCATCGAAATATGCTCAATTCCGCTCGTGGTACCTTGCTCTCTTTTAGGCAATCCTTGTAACCTTGTGTTCATCACCTCATACCATAAGAGAATAATGTATTCTCCTGCCTTCCCTCTCTCACTTACGCTCTGTCATCTCTAACCAAGTGCATCATCTTGAAAATCTCCCCGTTGCTTGCTCTTTGGCTACTGCTCTTTTCGTCTTCTATATTAACCATTAGTCTCTCGTGATGGAGGCAACAGGAACTATGCCGGCGGACATGCCGCCAATGGCATTCTCAACGGCCATGGGCAATATTCCTTCAAATGCGACAGGAATAAACTCGTTAACTCAAATGCCCGCTATGCCTACAATGTCAGGTGCTCCGTCAATGCTTGATATGATGGGCACGTCCTGCAAAATCGACGTGAGTTGTTCATGTTTTTCAAGGAGTACTTGGTTTTCTACTGACATCATGTATCACTCAGATGCTATGGAACTGGTATACAATCGATGCTTGTATGTTTCATTTGAATTAATGCTCTGAGTATGGCATCAGACGTGCTGAAATTTTCCTCAGGCTTCCTCTCACACTCCTGGCAAATCAAATCGCGTGGGATGTTTGCTGGTTCTTGTATCGGTGTCATTCTTCTTGTTCTCTGCCTTGAGGCCCTACGTCGCCTGGGAAGAGAGTACGATGCTTTTATCATAAACAGGGCCCGCCAGCGCCGTATGTACCTTCACGAGAACCCTCCTGGAGTGAACAATGAGGATTCGATAACCAAGAACCCACCCGGGCATGATACCTCTGGGCCAAGCTCGGCCCACAAGCCACAAGAAACCGGGCACCACCAAGCGACAAGCGTTATTTCGGCGACTGACCAGCATGACCGCATTTTCCAATCTACTCAGGTGTCGAATGGGGATGCATCCAGCGAGCCTCGGATTCTGGCCGTTGCTAATGGTGAACATCACCCACCAAGTCAGCAGCATAAAAGCCCGTGTCTCGCTGTTTCTTCCGAACAAAAGATTCAAGGAAATGCAGAAACTCGACATCCATGGAATACAGGTGCTGCGATCTCCCCTCGCATGTCCACTTTCCTCCCTGAGGAAGTCAATCATCGCCCCTCTCCCGTCGAGCAAGTGGTTCGTGCCTTGCTCCACACCCTACAGTTTGGCGTGGCCTACATCATCATGCTGCTTGCGATGTACTACAACGGTTACCTCATCATTTGCATCTTCATAGGTGCATTCTTGGGCTCTTTAATCTTCTCATGGGAACATGTGACTTTGGGCAAACAGTAAGTTATTCCTGCCAGGGGAGGTTTTATGACGAACTTGTTATTTGACGAGGGTTGATTTAATCAATTATTGGAAACTACAGAAACGATGCATGTCAGGTCACAAAGTGCTGTGGTTGATTCAGTCCAATTTGTTTAGTGCTTGCGCTTGAAAGGCGAATTATAACACGACACGCACACACATGCGTGTGTGTATGATAATTGCCACATAAGGGTTCTTTGCCAAATCCAGTTGTTCTCTCAAAATATTATTAGTCTACATTCTTATCCAACCGGAGATCGAAAACCCGGAATATGAGTTATTCAAACAGATTTGTGTCATATGAACGATAGTCGTATGTTCTTAGTTCGTAAGATTTCTGGCCAGCCGCACGGCTTATCATCAAGACCAGTCTCTCTCCTCCTATTCCAGATCATTTCAAAAACCTTTTTTGCGAGGGATACATTCCCGAGACCAGTGACCTTGTAGCAGCAGTCAAACCAAGAGGTGAAGAATAACTCGGACTCGGGGTCGACTGCTTCACAAGCAGCAATGAACGCAGGCCATATGAGGGTAGCCGTGCTCCCATAATGGCAACCAGCCGCTTCTTGGGCTTTCGACAAGGAATCTTTCACCGCATCAACTTCTTTCTGTAAAAGGACAGCTTCAATGTCGTATATCCGGCGATGGAAAAAGATTAGAAGCGCAGTATACATTGCCTGTGCTCTCGCGCTTTCAAAACGACTCTCACCCACAAAGGTATCGAGAGTGCTATTTGTTCGACATGACGATACAAGGAGATGTATGCCCCTTTCCAACACCTTGGCTCGGTTCCAGAAATCTTTGAGGCTTAGTGCACCTTCTCTATCCCCAGTCATAGATAGTTCTCTTTCATTGGCAAGACGAATCACTTGCGAGAGAAGCATTAAGAAACTTTCAGCAACACCATACATTTTGGGAAACAGCGTCAAGCTCCATCGACCCGGGATGGCTAGATGAAGGTCACGCTGTGCTACCCCCGGTTCCTTTTCCATAGCCATCATGTCTCCTGAGAACGTCACCCCGGGACATATCCGAAACATTGTCTCGAATGAAGTTTCGGTTTCTATGCTGGCATTAGCCATGCTTGTACATAAGCTGTCAATGCTTGTAGTTTCAGCCATTATGCGCATGTACGCATAGCAATGGTGCAGAGTTCTCCGTTTAGATGAAACAGTAGACTGCGTGAAACCGTTGACACTGATGAACTTCTCTGCTTGGATCAAGCATGACAATCGCTTCTCCGAGTCTCCCTTAATCATCTGTGTCAAACATTAGCTTTGCGCAGAATTTTTGAGACGAATTCTTTTTAGTACATACATAAGCAGTAGAAAGGCCTAACAATGCCATTAATACTTCTTTATACTTGCTTTTTCTCGGAGAGCACATATTTTCTTTCTCGGCACAATGCACTAAATGACTCTGAGCAAGTTTCAAATAAGAGGTGCCAGTCGTGGTCCAATACTCAGCACATGTTTCTGAATGTTGTCCCAAGTGGAAGGAACTGGCACTCAAAACAGCATTGAGTAGAGTTAGGCGAGCATGTGAAATAGTGCTTTTCAAGATCAACTCGCCAAGTGAACTGACTGCACAGGGAATAACTAGCTTTCTCCATGGGTCTTCTTGGCCCTGTTCAAATGGCGATATCAAAGGAACAACTCTATCTCTATAATGCGATAGAAGTGTCCATGTCTCTGCGGATTCATGGGCACTTACGGGAAGGGGTTCTGTTGGAATTCGGGGCATCTGAGGCATTTCAAATGCCTCAGATTGAAAAGAATATTCGTCTCCATTTGCCCCTGATGTTATAAAATCCCATAATATTGATTCGTCATTTGGCATAACATTGGCACCGAGAACAATTCCGGTATATTCGGTTTCCTCCGTGGGGAACAATTGTGCATCCGATTCTAAAAGCCAACTTTCAATAGGCAGTGTTTCTTTTTCAACTTCGTGGCTTTTAGCCTTTGTATTAGATGATTGAGAGAGCTTTGAAATCCCGAAAGGGCCGTGAAACATAGAGAAGGATGAAATGTTATTCCCGCTAGACTCGAATCTTTCCAAGTCTAGTAGTGCCCGATCAGGATCTCGTCCAACTACAGAGTTAATGATTTCCTCACTCATATCTTCGCGCTCGGCTTCTGCTCATTTGATTAGCAAGTCAGTTGGTTTTTGGGGAGGGTGTAAGAAGTAAGTCTCGACCGACCCGTGAAGATTGCATGCCGATGCTTGGCTGCACTTTCCGCGCTCAGTCTGCGAATATCTTGCTGGTCATCAATGAAAGTCAAGCGATGTTCTGAGAATTTAGATGAAGATCTGCCTGGATCTCCAAGTAAGGTGGAGCCTGTGAAGCCAAGCTGAGAATGTTGTCGTGGTTGGCTGGGATTCTGCATAACACTCAAATACTATGACTGAAGCAAGTAGATCTTTCGGGGTAGTTGAAGCCGGAGTATTCAGCTAGGAGAACTTGGACTCTTCAATGGAAACTATCTACTTGGTTTTGCCCTTGGGATGACTGAGCCCCGCGGTTATTTGGTCCAGCGGCCAAGAAAGGGATGTGATTCCGAGGACATGCGGGGTCGCCATGCTTGATTCTATTTGAATCATGGACTTGATCAAGTAACCTTGGATTCAGGATTGTTATTTTAGTTCGAAAAATATTTACATTAGTAATAAATTAAATATGGCGGGCTGCGTAGGGTGGAAGATAAGTCGATGGCACTTCGATATCGCCGTCTGGCGTGAATAATTCCAGGGCGGGGGGTTGAATCACCCAGTGTAAAAGACAAGCCACCAAAAAGAAAAGCAAGAAAAGCCAATCTAACTAGGACTCAGCAGAAGAAAACCACCAAATTCAACCCTCTTTCTTTCTAAAGGGAAACTCTTGGGCATTAAATAGTCGGAATTTGTTGATGGTCTCGGAGACACTTGCCATCTGGAATTGTCTGGGCGGAGCATGACTCCACCAACCCTAATCCAAACCAGTTCCACCTTTCAATCATAGTAGTAGTTTCGGTAAGTATTATTTCTTCATGAGGATCTATACCTAAGGCAGCTCATTCCACGTTTCAGTGGTAGTATTCCTTCACCCAGGTTTTGATCTGAGTGATCTCTGCATCGATAACCTTTTGGGCGCCCTCGTTCGCAGCACCGTTTTTCAGGATAAGGTCAGAACAATGGAATCCTCCGGGGATAACATGAAGAGGGGCTGAGGCTGTTGACTGGAGTGGACCACCCGGGCGATAGCTCGAGGAGACACCGGACTCTTTCCAGGGATCAAATTCCCTGTTCATTCATGTTAGGAAATATGGCCTTGTTTCCTGCGGTAGGAGGACGAGATACATACCCGTTAGTCCAGATAAGTCTGGTGGTATTGGTTGATTCCCAACCATTTGTCCATGAGTTGACGTCCGAGGCTGTTTTGCCCTTTGCGCTGCCATAAGTATGGCCATTGACTTCTGGGAAGAAGAGTGGGCATTGTCTTTGCCAGTACTCTGCGTTGACCGTACGAGAGACAAGAGTCGGCAGACCAGATGGCGCGGCACTGGAAATGGTTAGAAACCAACCCAAAGTAAATCAACTAGTAAGAAAAATACATACTCTTGCCAATAAAAAAGTGGCTCGTTACAAAGAAACCATTGCCATTGCCTGTCGACAGTGTTTTTGACGGAATGATCTGTGAAAATAGGGCTAGATACGTTGTGAGTGTCGAAGCATGCTGTGGTGGTATTATCGGTCCAATAGCCATAGTTGGCGCACGCTAGATCCTCCGCATAAGCACGAATCAAATCTCTCTTTTGTCTGGGATATGCTAACCTCCGGGCAAATAGATGTCTTTGAACCACTTGGCGTAACCATGAAGAGCTTTATTCAGACCCACGCCATTAGGACCTGGAAGGCGCTTGGATCCTTTCTGAGCATTCTGTAATGAATAAGTCAGTACTACTATCGGCATCTCAAGGTGACTCATTCGGAAAATCCAACTGAAGAACTTACTTCGACGTAGTCACAAAATTGATAGAATCCCGAGTAGCCTGTATAAAAGGTATTCGATTGCCAAAGCCAAGGCCCATTCTCGATCGCACTTCGTAGGTGTTAGCTCTTGACCTTTTGTTTCCTGTAACTTTGAATGACAATACCTTGCAAAATCATCAAAATACTCAAGATCACCAAGGCCGAATGCATCTTTCAGTCTCTGGATTTGCTTTCTAGACCCTGATTTCCCAACCCCGTCGATGTGTTCAATCACTCTTGAGATGTCTTTACTGCAGTTCATGGGCATTCCCTCCTGTACGGGAGTAAAATATTGCCACTACTCATCCTCGTCAGCTACTGTTATCTTCAAGATAACTTCTCTCTCGGCTTCCATGACCTGACTTACATAGTCATAAATGGCCTGTACTGGGGCACTTGATGCATGGTAAGCCCAAAAGGTCCCCGGAGATGTTGACTCGACCCAGGCAGCTAGAGCACCACTATAAGAGCCCCCACTGAAGACCCACGGCTGTTGTGTGAAAGGCTTAGCTTCGAATGATGCTATCATGTCTGATTCGTAGGAAGCATACCGCATTTTGAGCATTACTGCTTTTGTTGGTATCAAAAGAAAGTTTCACGTTGTTCGCAAAATAAGTGAGGTCGGAAATAGAATTTGCCAATGTCAGGTATTGCAAGTTCTCCGTCGATAAATCATCATATGGCGAAGACTCGCCCCAGTAGCGATCTATAGATTCCATGTTAGCAAGGAAATCGATATCAATATATGTAAGATCTTACGTTCGAGCACTAATACCGCTCCATTTATTTCTTTCGCCAGAAGACCAGTCAGGGTTTTATTCGTCAGGTAACCTGTATAGCCATCTGCGGCCTCCTCCCCGGGGGTGAAAAGCACAACCTATTTTGAATCCATAGTTAGCGTAAGCTTGATAGAGCAAAGCAAATGAGAGAAATCTGAGCTACCGGCGAGCCTTCCCCCGACCACCACTCAGAGTTCCACCAGTACCGTTGAGGGAACGTTCCAAGATGCGGATTCTCGTGGTCAATCAGTTGCTGGAATGTAGATTGCCCAGTGAATCCAATTGACTCGGTTGAAGATGGGGGTGGGATAGGTTTTGGAGGTATAGCTGCATATGCACCTGCATAAGTACCCGCGTAAACTTGAAGTAAGCACGCCGTCAGATGCAAATGAAAATGCATGGTGGGTGATGGGAATGGAATGAGAGCAGTATTGAATACTCACACCGAGTTGAACTCTGACACGACCCAAATGCCCCTTTATACTATAAAATCACGGTCGCACTTGCCTGGGAAGGCATTGCTGCAACGCTAATGCACTGAGGTTGCGGTTCCATCGTCTGCTCAGAAATTCAGATGAGCTAGTCTTCTGCCAGGTAGTAGCAAAGATAATTAGAGCGGACCGGAAGGCCTAACGAAGTGGGGATGGATTCGTGAGAATCGCTGACTGAGCGAGCCTCTTGTGATTTCCAGGCAGCCCTGGATTTTGAGAGCTCAGGTCGGGTCGCCCGTTAACTGACAATATTTGAAAAAGACCATTTGTGTAGCAAACCAGATAACTTATTCCAATAAGTTATCCAGGTTGGTGAGCCAGCTGAGAAATGAGAGCTCCTGTGGCTGTAACTTTCCCTCCATGTTGCTTGATTTTGTATGCTTCATAATCAATCAACAAGTGCGACATTCCAGGATACTCCACGAATACTATTCCGAAAACGAAAGTGAGTTGGGAAATTACCGTCGGACGCCCGGGATAGCGATGGTTGAAGATTGGACTAGCTAGAAATTCCTCGCTTCTCACTGGCCGTCGATAGGTCTATCAACCCCTCATCTCAGGAGGATTGAGTTCTAGGTCTTGTCCTCTGCTTCGTACACAGAGAAGAAATATCCGGCGGATAGAAACAGCACTGATGAGAAGTGCCCGTGAATTCTTTGTAGTATAGTATACGAAGAAGAAAAACACTAAAAGTGACAGATATCTTGGGTTACTAGTACTAGTTACTAGTACCTCGTTCTTTACCTGGTAAATAGTAGTAACTAATAGTAACTAACTACTACCTTAGTAAGGTACTAATGTAGGAACGTTCTATCTTCAGAATCTGAAAGATAATTACTTCTAACTTCAACGAGAACAAGGCTTAATCCCTACCTCTTACGGCTGCCCTGAAGAAAGTCCGTATTCCTTGTTATCATTACCTTCCTTGTGCGAGGTGGATCCACGAATGGTTTCATGGATCTCCATTGGCTGATGCACGATGAGAGGAAGGTGATCTGACAGCCAAGGTGGGTCCCTCCGCCTGTTCGAGAAAATAATGAAAGCTCTCAGAGCCTTGATGGTAGGATAATCCCAAGGTCGGAAAGTGATGATCTATTCGGGCGTCATATTTTATCGTCTCTTTCTATAATGGAGAGTAATTGATTTCCATTGCTCCCCCATGTTTCTGTTGGAGGAGCCCTTGCCTGTGATCTATAAGTTTGGCATTTCTCCCCATCCTCTCTCATCTTAAATCCAAGTTCACGACGACTATTTAAGAAGAACACGATCTCAGAATATTCCTCTACAAATTTGTCAATCAATCACGAAACCCAATCCAAAATAAATCATCAAGGAGCTTCAATATGTCCGAAGCAATCGATTTTTCTCTACTCAAAGGGACTCCAGAGGAGAGCCAAGCAGTTTCAGCGGCGCTCCTCGCCACCTTGAAGACCCGTGGTGTTGCCAAATTGAAAAACCACGGTCTTCCAGCTGATCTTATAGCAGAAATGTTTGACTATGTAAGCTTTATCTGGATAGCTCGAAGACATTGCTCGGGCTAATCAACACATTTCAGACTCGGAAATTCTTTGCTCTTCCGCTCGAGGACAAGATGATCGCCAAGCATCCTCCAGAGTCAACTCCAAACCGCGGTTACAGTTACGTCGGGCAGGAATCAGTCGGAAGTATTAGTGGATTTGAGAAAGGAATATCTCCTGGGAAGCAAGTCCGAGATATCAAGGTATGCTCTCTTGCCAGAAAGATTTATACCCAGCATGTTAATTATCGTCTATGAAACAGGAAACTGTAGACATTGGCTCAGCGCATGACGACCTTGTCGACAACATCTGGGTTCCAGAAGAAAAGCTCCCTGGATTTCGCAAATTCATGGAGAGTTTCTACGAAAGTGCGTTCAAGGTCGAGCTTGAAATCTTAGCTGCGCTTGCCAAAGCCCTCGGAATTCCCGAAGATGACATGAAAATGCTACATAGTAAAGCTGAGAACGAATTCCGGCTACTGCATTACCCAGCAATTCCCGCATCTGAACTGGCTGATGGCTCTGCGACACGCATTGCTGAGCACACAGATTTTGGTACCATTACTATGCTGTTCCAAGACTCAACGGGTGGGTTACAGGTAGAGGACCAACAAAACCTGGGTACTTTCCGAGGAGTGGAATCCTCTGATAAATCAGAGATTATTCTGAATATTGGGGATTCATTACAGCGATTGACAAATGACACTTTCCGTGCTGCATGCCACCGGGTTACCTACCCTCCAACTATCAAAGTTGGCTCAGACGAGATTATTCCTGAGCGGTTCTCGATTGCCTATTTCGCGAAGCCCAATCGTACGGCCTCGCTTTTTCCTTTCAAGAAGTTTATTACGCCTTCAACTCCATGCAATTATGAGGACATTACGGCTTGGGATTATAACAATCTGCGCATTACCAAACTTTTTGGTGGCAAGGCCTGAACTCAGGCGAGGAGGCTTTTAACACATTCAAATTTCTTGGAATACATACTTTTTATTGACAAAACTCCTCATCCTACATTCAAAATACCATCAGTAATATATCGTCGGGTAGTACCAGCAAATCATTGCTACCGCAGTGAACGACTAGTTGCATGCTTTGTATCTCTGTTCTACAGTTTCATGCCGTTGTATCTTGCATGAGAAGAACCCCAACAGGAGGATGTATAACTGGCTGGGTAGATTGTCTAGATTACAATATAGAAAATGGCGAAGGCCAGCAAACACAAAATCGGTCAAACGCATTGACCGAGGAAAGCAGGTGGAAAAATACAGGCTCGAATTAGGGCTTCGTTGCTAGGCCTCGGGTAAATCATTGGTGAGGTGGCATTGCATTTACTCCTCGCCGCAGTTGATGATGGTGGGCTTGGTGGCGGAGCGGATGGAGCCAGAGGAAGAACCCAGAGATTCAATCTCCTTGACAATCTTCATGGATTCCGCATCGGCAACTTCACCGAAGACGACGTGCTTACCATCGAGCCAAGAGGTGACAACGGTGGTGATGAAGAACTGGGATCCGTTGCTAGATAAAATAAGAGAAAAAGATGTGAGTGCGGTTCACGAAATAGACAAAGAAAGGGTGCAACGAACGTGTTAGGACCAGCGTTGGCCATTGAGAGCAGACCGGGGCGGTCGTGCTTGTAGATGAAGTTCTCATCGGCAAATTTCTCGCCATAGATGGAGCGGCCACCGGTGCCCTGTTTCACGCATAAAAAAGTACATATTAGTTGCGATGCTCGCACACACCCCCCGACTGGAGCTTTTGGCTAGAGCACTCACGTTGTGGCGGGTGAAGTCACCACCCTGAAGCATGAATTGGGGGATAACACGGTGGAAACCAGAGCCCTTGTAGCCCTGACCTTCGGGGAGCTTGCAAAGCTCACGGAAGTTCTTGGCGGTCTTGGGGACGTCCTCCTCGTAGAGGTTGAAGTTGATGCGGCCAGTCTTGGCTGAATGTCGAGTCAGAATCAATTATGTATACAACTTGGGGAATTTATTTCCCGTGGATAAAAAGCGATCAAGATGGAAGTGAGGACACTAGAGTGCCGAGGGAGGAGGGGAACAAGAAGGACCACAAAGACACGCATATCCGCGCGGGGTTTCTACTCACGAGCACTGGAGCCCACGGGGGCATACTGGACCTCAAAGAAAGCCTTGGTGTTTTTGGCCATAGCTGCGGATGATGCGAAAGATCTTTTGGCAATAGGGTGGAAAGCGCAGGGAGAAGCGAAGAGGGAGAGTGGGGTGGACTTGAGGCTGGAAAACATGGCGAAGCGGGAGCGGGACAATTGAGGGCCGGTCTGGATGCGGGTTAGCGGGAAACGCAGCCAGCGGCCAGGGTGTGCAATTCGAGTCTCTTTCTCTCTCAAGTTGCCAGTATTGATTGTCCTCCGGCACGGAGGAATCTCCCGATTGGAGGTACAGTGGTTGACAAAGATAAAGGAGATCGATAGGATGGTCGGTGATTTGTATAGGGTGCACGTACAGTTATCAAGGATTGAGCAGATTGAGAAGAGTCAGTTAATAGGAGCTTTAGGGAGAAAAATGAAGCTCGACGCTAGAAAAGCTTCCAGAGCTCCGAGGCTGACTAAGCATTTATTGGGACTGCGGGCTCTTCCGGGGAAGCCCGAATAGATTTCAGCGGCCTGGGCAAATCACTTTGTCCTTTACAATGTACGATATTGTTAAAATCAACTCTGAGGTTGCTTTTTGCACATTTGAGTTGTATGGACTGTCAGAAACGCTTTCGATTCATGTGCATAAGCATGCAAAATCGGCACCTCCATGAAAGGCCGAGAAGGATTCGATAGAGAAAGAAAAAAAAAACCCACGACAGAAACAAGACACAAAAGAATATAATCTCAAATCAAAGTTAAAATACAAAGAATAGGATAAGTGGAAATTTTAGAAGAAGAAGGGAGGAAAAGTGAGAAGAAAAGAAAAGAAAAAGATAATAATAATGAGAAAGCAGTAAAGCATAAATGCCACGCGTATCAGGACATCATTTCGACATTGTCGGCTCGTTGCCACAGATGAGAGTCGCTTAAAAGCCAGAGATAGAGAGGAAAAGAGGAAAGAGGCCAAGATTCAGGAAAATTGAAGAAATGCACAGACGACGACCATATTGCGTCGAATATGCAGGAAATTCGAAGAGAAAGAAATCTAAGTCATCACGCGAACTCGTCGTCATCGGTGTTTGCCAGGGACTCGAGGCGCTGCACAAGCTCCTTGGTCTGGCGGGCAATCTCAAAGGCAATTGGCGGTAGCTGGTTAGTAACCTCGCGCAAGTGCTCAGGGCCAGTAGCGTCGTTGCCCGAAGCCGCAGTGCCAGTCAGGCGATCACGGCCTTCATACAATGAGTGGATAATTGGCTCGGTTCGTTCCCGTAGCGAGTTATCACCGCTTCTTTCGCGAGTCAGGTGCTCCGTAGATGAAACGACGAGGGAGACAATATCGGATATAGCAGATACATAGGTCTGAACTGTATGCATGTCATGCTCAGCTCGGATGCTAGCCACCAGGGCCTGGATGGATTGAACCATGCTATCCGTTTGATCTTCCACATAAAATCTGAGTTCCTGGAGTTCGTGATCTCCTTGTACAGCACCATAATTGTAGTCTGCGCCATTCGCGAGACCGGTTTGCATAGCAGGATGATCATGGTCAGGAGGGCTTAGGATACTGTATTCGGAATGGTTACTGAGAGGCCGGTTGCTAGCACTCGTGCTCAAATAGTCTGGGAACTTTTCGGTGGAAACATCCACGTCCTCCTCGTCCGTCCAGTCAGCAGCCGATGCTTGAATCTTCACAACCCGGACGAGCTCGACAACAGCCGTGGAGAGATGCGAGGCGGCGGCATCTAGCAAAGAGACTGGAGATAGGCCACTGGAGCTAGCGAAATTGCGAGCGGCAGTGATCATATTGTTTGTCGTAGTCGATACTCGAGACTTGGTCTTGAGGCGCAAAGTGGCCGATCCATCAACCGGGGGAGGGGCCTGATCAACATCCTGGATCATATGGCGGACTGCTATAACGACAGACTTGATTTGCTGCAAGACGGTCTGTGAATCTTCAAAACGGGCCACACGAAGGAGCTCGTCAATGGACATTTGGAACTTAGTCACATGGATATCTTTGACAATACCATCGACCTGCACAAGTTCGTGTTCCTTGGCAAGGATACTCACGTCAGGCCTAGTATCACCAATGCCACCGGAGGAGGTGCGAAGGTGACGCAATTGTGCCTTGGCCTTGGCGTAGCGATGCTTCCAATCGTTGACCTCAGTCTCGAGCCGATGAACATCATTAGAGAGCTGCTCCTCGCGCTCCCAGTTAGAGTGGCTCTGCGCCGTTAGAGTCTTCATCTCCATGAGGAACTCAGACGCTTCACGCCGAACCTCTTGGGTGACTTGCTGTTGCTGCTGCAACTCGACTTGGAGACTCTGGTGCTGATTCTCCAGGTCAGCATACCGAGCCTGCATGCCAGCATCACCCACGTTTTGACTGGCTTCATCTAGTTGATTGCGGAGATCACGCTCCATACTCTCTTGTTCTTGTCGTACTCGATCAAGTTCGAGCTGGAGCGAATTGTTGAGGTTTTCAGCCTGAGAAACTTTACTCTCCAAATCATGACGGAGATCTTCCCATTCCTCGCGCTCATTGTGGGAGGCCTGGTCCGAAGGTTAGTATGAGGCTTTTGTTTTGTTTTCAAATAGAGATATGGGGCGAAAGGAGAGCAACGTACGCCAGACTGTCCCGCATCAGATGATCGGGCAAGCTCCTCATCTTTTGTGCGGACCAACTCTTCCAACTTGTCCACCTTCTCCTGCAAGGCTGAGACTTGCGATTGGCTCTCGACCAGGAGCCTTCGCTCACTATCACCAAGGGTGGTTGTAGTTCCTCGTCTGCTCAAGACTGCGTCCAGCGCAAAAGCATCGCTTCGAGCATCATCATCGTCCTCACCTCCCATATCATCACTGTCTTCAACCATCGTACTTTTATTTGGAACCATGGTATTGCTCTGAAAAGAACGAGGGAAGGGCCCATCTCCATTCATGGATGGTGGACCACCTAACGAACCTTGGCGAGGAGGGAATGGGCTACCTGGTGGACCACCAGATGGATATCCTCGGCCCATGCGACTGGGGGGGCCACGAGACTGTGAGCGACGGGCGTCTGGAGGAAAATTGGGGGGTGGGCGTCGACCGGTGAATTGGGGAAAGCGGCGCTCTAGTTCACAATAAACATCTGTTGCCAGGTCCCGAAAGCGTTGATGTTGAAGAGAGGCAAGCTTGTGGCGCGCCTGGTTGCGTTTCTCGTGGAAGTCCTTGCGCGGGGGGAGGGAGGTTGGAATATCGGGTCGAGGGGGTTGTCCAGGAGCAGGCATAGCCTGCTGGCGTCGTATCAATTCGTCGTAAACATCCGTACTGAGTTCGTGGAACTGTGTTGGAGACAGGCGCAAAAGCTTATCGCGGGCCTTGTTGGATCGACCACCATTTCGGTCATCGCGACTCGATACATGTAAGAACCGTCGTAGAGTCACAAAATGCTGGTGTAGAATCTCCTCCATTTGACGGTGTCTTCGACCTCCGGGGCGAGGGCCATCGCCACCACCACCGCCCAAGGTTCCTACGCTGGATCTTGCGGCCACAGAGTTGGGAGGGGACGGATTGCCGCTTCCTGTGGGAGAAGGACCGGAAGGAGGGATGCCGGGGCTGGTGCCGTTGGGACTTAAAGGTGCGCTGGGGATCCCAGAAGTCGGAGGAGTGGCTAGATTGCCTCGCGAAGAAAATGTCGGCGAAAAGGGCGGGTCCGACTTCTGATACTGGTTGATGCCGGACCAGTCGCTGCCATCAATAGAGACGGGCGACATGGCTCCCGATGGCACATTCATATCAGACCCGAGAAGGGAAATTTTGAAATGGGGCCAGCTTCCGGCTGGTCGGGACGGGGACCAGTTTCAGTGATGGTTCAATAAGGAGCAGAGCCAAGGTTGTTGCAACGCATCCACGGTGGTTTACCGCACAGGTTCCAGTCTCCTAACTCCGGGGATCGTGAAACGAGGACGGTAAGTATAGGGGGGCCAGGTGGGGAGGGATGGAGAAAGAGAGAGGAGGTTGGTGGTTGTAAATTAGCAAGGAAACCAAAAGCAGATATGAGCTCAGATCAGTGAATTTGGAAGAAAAGAGCTCGGTCGTCCTAAGGAGTGATGGACTGGACAGCGAAATTCCTCGCAGGGAGAGAGAAAGTGTGCTAGTTCGCCGCTGACTCCGGAGTTCCCAACCCAAGCCCTTACAAAGGACCCGCACGGAAGTACTACTGCGTACTGGTCGATACAAGGCACGATAGAGGAGCTTTGTTGCTGTTGGCACGCAAGGCCTGATCATTTATTAATAAAATAAAATAGTATTCGCTAGTTCCATATTCTCTACATTCTCCATATAAAGGCCTGTTTCTTTCAGAATCTATAAAATCTTTAAACATGACCCTCGGCAGCCTGCTATGAAATCCAGCTCGTGCCTCATATCTATATAGTAGTGGCTCTTAGGTAGTAAATGTACTAGCTAATTGTGGTACAGCTGATTGTTACCGTATGGTATAATACAATGTACAGTGTACTGTACTAGTAGTTGGCTAATTCCAATCGCACCACACTAACTCCCCAACTCCCCTGCCAAGAAACCCCCAAAGGCCACAAGCCACAGGGGCTGAACCTGAACTCACATACGACCAGAGTGGTCATTCGCAGCAGACATGGGATATCATCATCATCATCATCCTCCCTGCAGATATGATAATTTCCCCCCTGTGCATCCATCCTCGCAGGTCCTTCCTTTATTGCTTATTTATTTACTCCCCTCCCACCCCCCTTGATGATAATAATATTCAGTACCTTCTGCATATCTTCTTCCTAACAGCTGCCCAAAAATAGTTTAGCTAACTTACCCAACTAATAACTAAGCGACAGTTAGTGACAACCGGTCAGGAGTTGAGAGATCTAGACCCTTTGGCCCCCCAGATGAACGGGTACTGTATTCTGTGTTCTCCGTTCCTCGTACTGAATACAGAGCTGTATGTATACATACCGTGTACAGCCCCTCAGGTATCAACCAATGATCATTGAGGAAACATCCCCATCGGCAGTATAAATCACCGCCTGGAATGAGTGTGGATATTCATTTCTGAACAAACCTCAAGAATAGTTGAAAATCTAATGTCCCATCTGAGACAGAAAACAATGATCTACCAGACTATCCCCGCAGAAACCTGAGACATAAAACAGATGTCAAATTGCAATTCCCACATATACCCCAGAATCACCTAGCACGGTGATTCCTTATACAGAACGGCTACTAGCCGGTTAGTAACACCACCAAACACACCTCTGTAGCCCGTACGTGGTACCTACCTAGTAAGAGTGCATAGAGTGCAAGGAAACTTCAAGTTGGATGAAGGTTGGGAAAACTACACTCCATCTCCGACAAGCAAACTTCCTGCTATGGTACTTCAATTAATACTCGTCTTTTACATAGAAGATCAGAGGTACTAGGTAGGTAGTACTAAACAAACAATACAAGTTTCATAGGCCATGATCGGCCGCCATATCTATCCAAATGGGGGAGAGAGAGATAAAAAAAAAGAAAACTAAGTACAAAATGTAGAACAAGAGCGTAGCTCGTATCCGCTCAGAGCGGGTTTAAAGGCGGCCCTAATGACAGGGCCCCTACTGATGTGAGCTGGGGAGATACATGAAGGCCCCCCAGATATGTTAATCCATCACAAGCTTGTCCTGATGGTCCTCACATGGCAACATCCGGAGATCCCAGTAGTGCAATAAAAACAACTGAGACGCCGGAGGCAAAAAGAGGCAGGGAAGACGGGGGCTTGGTCCGCCCTTGATTACTCCCTGAACCACAGATGGCATACAGTGGATTTTGTAAGTCACGAAAGAGATATGCAAAGGACCCATGGCCGCGGGTCACAACAGTCTATTATTTTGAGGTCATAGAGAGACCGCGGGTGGCACCCACGGCGGCCGAAACTGGCGTTGAAGACCGGGTGGGGGCTGCGCTGCGGTTGTGTGCCATGTGCGCTTTGACAAGATGTCCGGCAGCGAGCGCAGCACACAGACTGAGTTCTCCGGCCAGCACAGAGGCAGCAATTACACGAGATAATTGGCGAGCATTCTCACCAGGAGTGGTGGGGTGAGCTCCGCGGACGCCCAGCATGTCCAGCATAGCGGACTGCGCCTCAAGGATCGTACCACCGCCAATAGTGCCAACTTCGATTGAGGGCATTGAGACAGCAATCTGCAGGTTTCCGTTGTTGCTGCACAGGGTAGGTTAGCATCGAAAAGGGCATAAATGTTGTCAAGTGTCCAATTAAACTTACTTCTTCATCGTCGTGATACAGCTACTGCTCTCGACGTTCTGAGCAGGGTCCTGGCCGGTGGCCAGGAAAATTGCAGAGACAATATTCGATGCGTGAGCATTGAAACCACCCAAGCTACCAGCCATGGCACTTCCGATCAGGTTCTTGCTCACGTTGAGCTCGACCAAAGCATTGACATCACTCTTCAAAACACTCTTAACGACATCGCCGGGAATAATGGCTTCAGCGACGACTGACTTACCACGGCCATCGGTCCAGTTAATAGCCGCGGACTTTTTGTCAGTACAGAAGTTACCAGAGAGTGAAATAATGGACATATCGTCAAAGCCGCACTCCTTGGACATAACATCAAGCGCTTTCTCACAACCCTTAGAAATCATGTTCATTCCCATAGCGTCGCCAGTAGTAGTCTTGAATCGAATGTAGAGGTAGGTACCAGCGAGCGCAGTTTTCAGGCTTTGGAGACGGGCGAAGCGACTTGTAGAGTTGAAGGCAGCAGTTATAATGCTACGGCCTTCTTCGGAGTCGATCCAGACCTTGGCAGCGGCGGCTCGGGCCAGAGTTGGGAAGGTTACGCAAGGACCACGAGTCATACCATCACCAGTGAGAACTGTCACAGCACCACCCCCGGCATTTATGGCCTTAGATCCACGACTGGTACTGGCAACCAGGACACCTTCAGTGGTGGCCATAGGGATGAAATAATTTTGACCGTCGATCTTCAGCGGACCAGCAACACCGAGGGGCAAAGGCAGGTATCCAATGACATTTTCACAACAAGCGCCGTGGACGAGACCATAGTTATAATGCTCATAGGGAAGCTTGGATGTCTCCAGGGATCCAGTGGTTTCAGCGGTAGCAGGAGTACGAGCAATGACAGCACGACGGATCTTGACAGCGCGAGTAAAGGCGTCGACACGGCTCATCAAGTTCTCATCTTCCATGGTTTTCTCCAAAGCATATCCAGGGAGTTTTCCTTTCAGAGACAGGCTAATCAACTCTTCGTCGGTCAGAGTGGGGGCACGCTTTTCCTTCAAGATGAGTTCGCACTCCTCAAAGCTACGGGTGGACTCCTGCTCGTTGGGCTCAAACTTAGGGTAGACCTTGGGTGCTACTGGCTCCTGAGGAAGGGCAGGCGCAGCCTCGGGTTCCTTGATACTCCAGCGAGCAGCATTGAAGAGGTAGCCGTTGAGAATAATACTGAGGGTAAGAGCAGCAATGATCCATTTGCTGATGATTGGGTCCTCCACACTTTTGAGCAGGCTCTCGAGGACTTTGCCACCAACAGCATCGAGGAATTGATCGGTATACTCGATTTCGAATGAAGAAGTTTCTTCGCCAGGCGCGTAGTGAACGGAAGGGTATTCCAGCTTGTACTTAATGGGTGGGATAATGGTCACCATAGTCTCCTGTTTTTGGCTCTTGGCAGTAACGTAAATAGTGTCTAGGCCATTCTCGGCGACCTTGAAGGGATCGATGGGAGCGGGGGCCATGACGTTTGAGAGGCGCGAGATCAGTGCACCATTGCCAGTGTTGCGGAAGGGGATGGCCGAGAGATTCACAACATTGATCAAGATGAGACCACCGACCATAAGGATTTTGAAGCGACGGACATTGCTGGACTTGATCTTGCGTCCGAAAATGCTGGTATCGCCTTCGCCACCTTCAGAGCCAACATTAGGCCAGTCGTTGCTGGAGGCAACGCTTTCAGCCACGCTGTGAGTGATACCATCCTCCTCGAGGGCCTTGCGCAGCGCAACATGACGCTTGATGCGGGTGATCTCAAGCTTGATGCAGAGGATTGTGGTGTAGAAGGTGAACAGGAGCACACAGTCGAAGAACAAGATCCAGGCTGCGAGGAAACAGAATTGCTGAAGGCCACCTTGCACACCAGAGGCTGCACCAATAGCTAGGAGACCAATCTCGATACAGTAGTGCTGGATAATCTCAAAGCCCTGCTGCTTGATGGCAGTCGCAATGGAATCTTGGATGGAGGCGGGAGTGCTGGAAGCGAGAGGCCGGGGAGCTGCACCGGGGTGAGGTCGGCGGTTGTCCACAGAGGCATTGAGAACCGCGCGAGTAAACATAATGGGTTTCTCAAACCCAATGGTGACAACCAAGAAAGGTAGACCCTCGGACAGCAGAAGCAAGTTGATTGGCACACCAAGCTTGGTGGTCACGAGAAGACCGAACAGGAACGCAAATGAACCGGAGAAGAGCACAGTAGCAGCGAGCCAGAAGTTAGAGCCCAGGCGTCTCATAGAAAAAAATAGCGAGACAAAACTCAGGTGCATCGAGATATAACCAAGGACCATGATGACAATGTCAATAGTCTCGGCGTGCTTGATCAGATCCACGAAAGAGCTCCAAGCGTCGGTCAACCAGATCTTCAGAGCAGTACGCGAGCCAGCGGCCCCGCGAGCGGCCCGCATGATCCATTTCTTTGACTCCTCTGCTTCTTCTTCATCATCAGCAGACGAATCCGGAATCTCCTGAACGGCCCTCAAGAATTCCGAGACTTGTTCGAATGGTACAGAGTACGCAAGAGCGGAGTCGTGGGAGAATGGCGAGAAAAGATTGGGGGTATAAGGAACCGATCGAGCAGAGACGTTGCCAGGGACAGGGACGTCGTCTGCCACAGGGGCGGAGGAGACTGATTTGGAGGTGGAATCCGGGAAGATGAACGTGGTCAAAGCAAGATGGCGAGCGGGGGTCTTCTCGGTCTGATTTGTCAAAGGGAGGCAATTAGACGAGCTCTATTTTAGACGAATAAAAGGAATTGCTTACGGTCAGATCGGCCCAGGAATCTTCAACCTGCCACTTCCAGGACGTGGATTCTCCTAGACGCAAGTTCCGACTTCCTTGAAGAAGAGTATCGGTATCCACTTGGCCTGCAACGCTACGCGAATTGCGGGTGGTATCCAACAGGCTACCTTCCAGGAGGCCGACATAGGTTGTACTAGCAAGAAGCGCAATCACCACAATGGTGTGAATGGGGTGGATGCAGGCCCGGCGAGAGATGAATTGGAGACCGCCAGTGACTTGGCGACGAAGCCAACTGGGCTCGGCATCCTTGTCGGCCTCGGTTGAACGGAGTCTCTTGGAAATGAGGGAGGAAGCCATTGTGACGAAAAGGAGTCAATGTTGATGAGGGTGGCGGTGTGGACGTCTGTTGAAGGCGTTGAGGAAGAGTTATGACGGTCCACAGGGACCAGGGCCTGTGAGGATCACCGCCGTGATTGCAGTTATATCGGACAAAACTCAAGGTGGAGAGAGATTCCGGTTCTTCAATTGCAAAAGTCCCTAGATCGAGGGCCGCATGTGGCTCGCGCGTGAGGCGGTGTTCTGGAGGGGATGATTTCCCACGGGAGAACTTTTTTTTTGTTGATCAGCGTAAGCGGAGACAAGAGGCAGGTGAAGATATAGGTAAGGGAGGGAATTAGCATTATACATACCAAATCACGACAACAAGACAAAAAGAAAGCAAAATAACAGAGAAGAACAAAAAGGAAATACGTCAAGGTCGATTAGGAGCACGAAGACAAGAAAGAGGACCCCCTGAAGGCTGCAAAATACTCGAGCTCCACGGGTCCGTCAGGAATTAAGTATCGCCGACAACGGGGGGTCGCCAAGCCACGCCAGTGGGAGTGGGGACTTCTTTAGTGTCGAGATCGGGCGAACCAAGCCTGGCTTGTGCTTACGGGCTGTAAGTATGTAGAGTGTGTAAGAGAGATGAAGGGAGAAGCTTGAGTCGGTGAATACACAGGTATTTATGAGTATATATATATATATATATATATATATCATTTAATCCCCTACAAAGAATATTATTTTGACAATGGACAACAATAGGGGAAGCCCACGAGCGATTAGCGTCTGGGGATCTTTTCAAGTCTCGTGACCATTCCTCAACTCAAAGAAGTACCTACTAGTTAAAGTACCTAGGTACTTACTTCCCAAGTCTGTATCTTGTTTCTGAGAAGGAAAAAAAAAAAGCTCATGATTTCGTGGCCACCGACACTCGAAGGGACATCTTAATGATAGTATCATGATTGAATTAGAACTCCCACGAACCTACAATACCTACATAAGGTAATGTACATATGATGCTGGTGGTCCCTGTAAACTCGGCGATAGGCGGTGGCGTTGACCCGCGTAACGCGCAAACAGGAAAGATTGGAAAGAAGAAGCAGAAGAAGCAAATGAAAAAATAGAGCCCCCAACACGAGAGTAAGACCTAAACATACTGCATGCAGTAGCCCGCCCAACAGTATGAGTAGTACTCGGTACATACAGTGGTGACACCTACCCTATCAGTTGGCAGAGAAGAATTGGATGGAGGACTCTATCATCGGAGTACTCTCAATATTACTTACTACTCATGAGTATGTTAATACCAGTTATACGATAATACTACTAAAAGTTAGCTAAAGTAATAATTTTATTTCAGGGCACATCCACCTTGGTTGAAGTGGAAAAAAACCAGACTTTGGAAAGTCTCAGAAAAATACGCGACTCAATTGTGTGGGTTCAAAGTCGGGTGCCGACAGTCGATCCAACTCCACTTCTCTGCGCTCACCCAAAGGCTGCTCGGAGGTGCGGTTCAGTGCTTACTTACGCTGTCGTAGTAAGTACACCCCCCCCCACCCACCCTCAGCTGCTTACCACTCTATAACGAAAAGGTATATTGACAGTGTAAGTTATCGCTCCATCATTCATATCAGCTATTTTTATCACTGAAAATATTATCACCTCGGTTCGGTCGGCATCTTCACGGTAATAATCATTTCCGAAAGACTCCGTTGGTTACCCAATTCGACCTTGTTTCTTGTCCTCCGTAGACCGGCTGGGAATCCACCCGGTGGAGCGCACGGAGAAATCAGATAAAAATCAGATAACTCGAGCCAAGTCACCGTAGCACATTTTGGCAGGCCCCGCGGCTTCTATCCACAGTAGGACTCGGTTACCGAGACTGCCAAGATGCAATGGGGGGAAAAATCAATCAAGATAAGATGCAAAGTCCGCGTACGGAGGGCACCGCCTGCGAATTACTTTAGGTAGTCGGTGGAGCTCTGGTGAATCGGGGTTTAGTAAATTGAAAGAGTAAATCAGGCCGAACTTGTAATTGTTGCACCGATTGAAGTGACAGTCCTAGATCACTACCAGAGGCCATGATCTATACTACATACTATGTAGTTAATGCTAATGGATCGTGATAGGCATTCTTATGTAGCCTCAGCGGAAAATATTGGCAGCTGAGAAGACATGAATCGATCAGTTGGTTTAATCCGATAAAAATTGCCATCGAGCCACCAAGGAGGTGATTGCTAAGGCTTCTTCTACTCCGTGTTTCACTTCATATTTTCCAATTTGTGAAAAAACGGCAATGGTCCATAGGGCTGTCTTTAGATCGGAAAATACTTTTTAAACCTAGAAGTTTCAGTCACAACCTTTGCAATGGGATGAAATCCTTGTTTTTATAATTAGTGAGTCTCTGATCAATTCTCAAAATCTCATCGACTACTAGTCATCTCTATAACTACTAGTTATAGTACCTTAGTTTAACTAGTCAGTCAGAGTACTTGCGAGATATTAATCTACGAAGTACCTAGTTATGTGGGATCGTCAAGGTACCCTACCTTGGGTAATTCCCTGGATTTATCTAAGTAAACCCTATGGCCGTGCTAAGATCAGACAAGCTTAAATTGGGGGCGCCGAGAATTGTCTGAAGAAGTGATAATCTTCTCATAACTGCTAGTTTCCAAGCCTTTTAGCTTGGAGTTTAGGTACACTCCCTAATGAGCCACTGGCCTCATCTTTCCACGTGATCTAAGGTGTTTACTACATACATCCTGAGTACATAATAGCAGTTAACTCGAAGAGGTTAGGGTGCCAAGCTACTATGAAGTTGCAGATTCCCCCCATGTTCTAAATGCAGAACATGCAGATTCATGAAGCGCTAAGTAAACCTCCGAGCGCCAATGGACGCGCCCAGGAAGGGGAGGCTCTGGTGAGACAGCCCAATCTGCTAAGCGCCAGGAGAAGCGGGAAGGCCTCAGGGTCAAAATAATTTCTATTTCTTCACCTTCTGAAGCAAGCTTGGTCATTTTTCCAACTGTCTCGTCCAATCATTTCATCTTCAGTCTATGGTCTCTCGACATCTACCAAGCTAAGGCTTGAAGAATAGTGGGGGTCTACCGTTTCATCACCGATATCGAAATTGTTTTATTTCCGGTTCTACTCTGCTTTTGTCGCCAATTAAACATGACCCAGCCTCCCACTCCATGGCTGCCCTCCATATATTTGGAACGGGGTCTTGCGCGTTGAAAGAGCGAGACAAAAACTGGTCATTTCATTTGTTTTCATTGTTAGATCTCTTTGTTCTTAATTCGTGGCCCTAAAACTGTGCTGTGCTACTTTGGGAACAATAGGACCCTGAAACAATCTCTTGAGCCTCTGCTCTGTCACCCGTTTTGCTTGCCCAGGTGCCAGCATGATTTTATGTGAATGTTTTGCTCCCTCCTTCTCTTCTTCTCCATCTTCCTCCACCGCCTCACCTCGTCATTCACCATCCTGCTACTAGCATTCGTGGCGGGATCTTCCGGTCAAGGCAGCACTTGTTCCTAACATAACGTTACGACATATTCAGCACTGCAGTCAGAGTCTTCCTGCTTTTGTTGATATCCACCACCCTTGATACTATTACTAGTAGTATCCAAAGCCCTCTCTGAGAGAGACAGCACTGCTGGAAAGTGCTACACAACGACTCTCGGGAAAGAAAAAGTCGAAAGACATACAACATCACTCCTCAATCCAACTATCGTTTCAGATTAAGAGAATGTTTCTTCCCATACCAGGGACATTGTTTATCCTCATTGCCGTCATTAATCTCATCATCAACATTGAGGCACATTCTTGGGTGGAACAGCTCACCGTCATTGCTTCAAATGGAACATTTATCGGGGCTCCAGGCTATGCTCGAGGAAACTATCTTCGTACGACATCGGGCTTCAGCGACACAACCATGACCAATCTTCTCCCACCCAGCACCAGGGCCAACGTGACTCAGATTTTGCCTAGTGACAAGCTCTGCAAAAATACACAACAAGATCAATCCCAGACTGAGGGGAGCCCTCGGCTACAAGCTGGAGCTGGAGCGGCAATAGCGCTTCGCTATCAAGAAAATGGACATGTCACCCTGCCTCAAAATCAACCTGGAAAGCCCAAGAACCGAGGTACGGTTTATGTGTATGGGACAACACAGCCAAAAGTGGGGGAGAAGCTACTGGACGTATATGGAGCTTGGAATTCCGACGGCACTGGGGGAGATGGTCGAGGCGTGCTGCTGTCGACTCAAAACTTTGACGATGGTCGTTGCTATCAGGTCAACGGCGGTGATATTTCCGAGACCCGCCAGAAAGAGTACCAGCACAAAGCCAGCCAGCTGACAGGAGCCGACCTTTGGTGTCAGCAGGATATCCAGTTACCCATGACTGCCCCATCTGGGAAGTTGTATACACTCTATTGGGTGTGGGACTGGCCCACTGCTCCAGGTGCCGATCCAACATACCCACAGGGAAAGGCGGAGATTTACACCACCTGTATGGACGTGGATGTGCAGGAAACACCCACAGAGAAGCAGGCAATGAATAGCGACTATGTTGAGGGACAGGATCTGAACCAAGCAGCCATTCCATCGGAGTTTGATGGGCTTTCCGATTATTCATCCTCGGAGCCTCCGATCACTGCAGCATCAACTGCAGATGCCAAGAAGGCCACCGTAACCGCATGGCATACCGTTGGCAAGACAGTGACAGTATCCCAGGATACAACAGTGACAGTTGATTCCGACATGTCAAGTCAAACCATTTGACAGGATCCAAGTAATATCTTGGCCATGCTCAGGATGGAATTTAGTCCACCGGGCTCACAAGGGGAGGGGGCAAAGGAGAATTCAGTAAGCAAAAGATAAAACAAATGAAGATTATACCCAGTTTTAGTCAATTCGGACCTGGAATTAGAAATAAGAATAAACCAACCTATGAAACAAAAAATAAAAGAAGAAGAACAATGTCAATTGAATGTGATGTCCTACTGTAAACGTCGAATGGTAGCGCGCCATGGCCCAAATCGGAAAGGGACGATTGTCCAAAAACGGAAAGGCGTCGATCTGAAACACGCTAGCACGTGATGCGAGTCTCAAGTCTCTCCAGTTGTAACGAAAGAGGACGAAGGAGAGATCGAGAGCGTGCATGTGTGCGTGTGAGTGAGTAAGAAAGTGAGAGTGTGACTCCAGAAATCTCAGTTATTCACCATTCCCACCAGCCTCTTGTATCTGGGTATACCCTTGCTACACGGACCGCCGCAATCCCATCCCTAATACTACTGCCCCGCGCTTGATTGAGAGAATCTTGAGGTATGCCCCCCCCCCGATCCCATGGCACACTTTTCCTCTGAAGAGCAAAATAGAGGGGAGAACCTTTCTTTCCTCCTTGTTGCGACCAATCTCCTGCTGGAAATATTTCATCAGAAATCACTTGCTTGCCGCATAAGCGCCGTGTCCAGGTTCCATTTTATATCTGACACTTGCCGGTGCAGTTTCTGCTATATTTAGCATTTGCCCTCGATTACTGCGGGACGACGTCTGGAACAATAGCCTCCTTCTCCCCCCGCCTGTCCTCCAATACACGCCCTTCATTTTCCACCGCGCTTGACGCTGAATCCGATACCAGAAAGGAAAAAGAAAAAAACAATCGAAGGCTCGATATCCGTTCAGATCCTCGGTCCCGATCGGCACTCCTCTCCGACTCTCCATACCACCCCCCTCTCAGCCCTTCCCCTCCTCAAGAATTATTGATTCGACGTCGAAGGACCTCACCCATATCCCATTGGATCTACTCAAACAAATCAGTCGGAGCCTGGCTGCACTGCGATCGAAAGTTTTCTGTGATTCGGGTCGAAGGTTTCACGTTGATACCTGTGGTTGGAATCCATCCTTGCCATCGTTACAGCCCTTCGTCTACAATCGCAAAGCGAGACAAGGTTGGCGCACCATCAATCGCAATGCGAAAATAGAGTTCAAGCGCGATCGATGAACACCCCACGCAACCCTTGTTAGCTCTTGAACCGATCTCTCCCCCTCCCCCTGGTCATCTATCCAGTTTGACTGTGGCTGTCGCGCGATGTCATCCCCAGCACCTGCCAATACCTCTGGCAGCAGCAGTCTGCAGGTCCTCCCTCCCATCCTAACCAACGAATCAGTAAAGCCCTCGCCGAGCGCGAAAGATAGGTTGTCGACCTACTCCAATGTATCCTTTACATCCCAGAGTCGCTCTCGCCCGGGCTCCCACGTGTTCCCCATTTTCCACTCCAGCCTCCCCTACGCCCTAGTGCGAGATTTTGCCTACCCGCCTATCCACCCACTGCACTATGGCCCTCCTCCGCACACTTCAGGCGTATCTACGCCTGCCAGCGAATATCGCCGTTTGTCAGACCCTCCAACTTCCTGGGACACATCGAAGGGACCATGGGCAACTGGCCCGTGGAGTACAGAGAGTAATCAGGGCCAGGGCCAGGGCCAACAACAGCTTCCGGCCATGTCATTTGGGGACGGACCTCCATATAGCGAGGATGAAGACCTACACAGCCCAGTTGTCACCACATCACGCCAACGCAAGAGGTCTACCGGTACAGACTTGGACAATGACGAGCAAGTTTCGGGTAGTGGGCTTGACCGTGGCACATACGTTGGTAGAAATGCCGATGGCAGCGACATTTACTACGTGAGCAACAGTGATTCAATAGAAGACGGACCGGGCGGAGAATATGTCACATACCCTGCGAGTCAAGGCCGGCATTCGTACCATGCCGGTGTTCAGCAGCAAGGATATGTTCCCGAGCCCGGTTTCGTACCCCAGGACGAAAGCATCGCCGTCAATCGGTATTCGAATGATTATCAATTTGCGGTTGGCTGCCCAGATGAAGAAATGCATGGTAAAGCTGTTGCGCTTTTCGACTTCACGCGCGAACATGAAAATGAACTACCCCTTACGGAGGGCCAGGTAATCTACGTCTCATATCGACATGGCCAAGGCTGGCTTGTCGCTGAAGACCCAAAGACTGGAGAAAATGGCCTTGTTCCTGAAGAATTCGTTCGGCTGCTACGTGATATCGAAGGGGGACTGACCTCTTTGAATGGAGAGCCTGGTCCAGACATTTCAGACACTAGTACCTCTCTTGGCATGGACACAAGCGAAGGTAGCCATGATTCCACGCCTGTCAACACTGGTCACTCCACCCCCACACAGAATGATAATTCTGGTGCAAATGGCAACTCCCATGTTACCATTTCTGTTGATGAGCCCGAGTCTGTTGCCGTCCCTGCAACCAAGACATCTGGCGGGGACAATCGTTCCAGCATGCTGGCGAAGACCTGAAAACCATGACCTAGTTCTCACCAATGGCTCCACTTAGCTAAGAGCTCGGGCCAACGAACAGTCTACAACATGAAAATTGCCATGGTTTTACAGCCGTTATGCTTTGATAGAACCCGACTGTTCCATTGGGCTATCGCTCAAATTGACATGTCGGCCCAAGTTATGTATCTTCTTCAGGCAGATCAGTTGTCTTGTCACAATCCTGCCTCCCATCTTATTGATGAAGAACAAGCTATAGGAAAGTATAGCGTTCACGCCATGCCGACTCGCCACTACTCCTACGTGGATAATAGAGGCTTCTAGTCGCTTTGGAGATCGTGATTGATCATCTCTACTAGCCTGGCTCCTCTCTCCCTCCCCTTCTCCTCCCTTCGCCACGCCACAAATACTACAAATTCATTAACTAATGAATGGCCCAAACCCGTTACACTCTTGATATCCCACCCACGAATTGCAATTTATATCCAATATAACCCTGAGCGAGAAAGAGGTGTGAATGAACAAAGGCTGATATTGGCCATCCTTGTCTCACCTCCAATCGTTGTGTTTTGTTTACACCTACCTGTTCCCTTTCCGACATCCTCTCTTGTATCTAGCTTTCCTCAGCATAGGCGTTGTTTTGCATAAATTAGCATCAGCGTAATTCCTATTCGAAGCTTTCAGACTTCCCTTTCCTCTTTCAGGCCAAGTAAGGAAAAATGCCGCCTTTGAAATATGCGCTTGTCACTACAATCATTCACAACTTTACGGAGCTCTCGGCTTTAATAACCTCACTTTAAGATTTACAATAGACTATGCGATCCTTTGAAGCTACCAACAGGCTAAGTTAATGACTACTCAGTAGCTCTCTGAAAAGGAAAGTGAGACAAGAGAATTGACTTTATGAAGTCGTGTTTATGAAGTCGTGACTAGATATCGCTTACCAACAAACCAGGCTATTTTTTTGGCGCGAAGATAAACAAAAAATCAGAAATTTCGACGTTGGAATTGCTCTTGGAGGACAAGTGAGCAGCCCAGTAAATCAACGGCGGGCAGGAAATCCGAGTGCAGGTGAATGAAGGGGAGAGGCAACAGTGTAAAATTGGCGAGAAAGCAAAAGCAATGGAGTTCGATGATATGGAATCGAATGCTAGATATATTCCATAATCAAAATAAGTGTGGAGAGTGGGATTAGCCAAGTAGATCATCGAATGCAGAGCCACCCTGCTTGGGCTGGGGCTGCGAGGGTGCAGGGGAGGCGTTGTTGGACGAGGCTGGGGCCCCCCAAATTCCAGCACTGGCCTTCTCCTTTGCCATGCTAGCCAGATTAGGTCCCTTGTTGGCAGTGTTAGACTTGGCAATGCCGGCACTGGCGCTGGCAGAGGACCAAAGAGACCCAAAGGCATCGCCGGATGGCTTGGATGCGCTACTGGCGGCGGGCTTGTTACCTGTGGTCGGGGACGTCAGGCCAGAGGAAATGGAAGGGGTAGTCTGTGAGGCAAATGGTTGTGGGGATGCCGTCGAGACAGAAGTGAAATAGTTGGGAGTCGCAGCTTGGAAGCCTGTTGGCTTCGGGGCCATGGGCTTTTGTTGGCCAGACATGGCCTGAGGGGGAGGGGAGGCAAGGGAGCCACCGGTTGGAGTAGGAGTGGTAAAACCAACCAGGCCGTTGATGTTGGCTCCTTGCGAGGCAGAGACCGGCTGAGGCGCAACGAATTGAGTATTTGAGGTGGTGCTGCCTGTAGAGGCAGGAGGTGGGATGCCAAATTGGGTCGAACCCTGCGTGGTGGCCTGGGGAGCTGGAGTTGCCGACTGGAAGTCGTCGAAGTCGTCATCATCGATAGGTGCTGAGTCTAACACATTCAATCCGCTGCTAGCAGGCTGTTTACCGGCCGCATGAGAGGCGGGCGCAGCAGGGGTCACAGGCTCATCATCACCAAAGTCGAACAGGTCCGCCACAGGGGCCGGCTGGGGCTTCTTGGGTTCCTTCTTCGCCGCAGGCGGAGCTTCGCGGCGTGGCGGACTGGCGTCTCCCTCGTCATACTCATCGTATTCCTCGAATCGATTACCTCGGCGGCTACTACTGGATTCTTGGAAATCACCACCACCGGATGCGCCGCCAAACCCTCCACCATCACCGTAAACACCTCCGCTGTAACCACCATATCCCATGCTGTCACTTCCAAAACCACCATAGCGGCCAGAACTGGCACTGTTCATCCCACTGACATTCATGCCCCCCTCGAAGCCACTGAACTTGTTCCGGTTGTTGCGGGCTTTCTTTCGCTCGGTCCGAATCTGGTCAACATCGCCCAGCAACTTAACCAGCTCGGAAGAGCGGTTGCGCACGTTGATACCCTGGTCCTTCCCATTCATATCAATAAAGTGAAATTGCCGAAGCATCCGCAGGAGGGACATATGAGATCTCGCGTCATCGACTACTCGCTCCGATCCATTCTTGACAAGAAATTCAAGTAGTTGAAGGCTCTAATCATTAGTCGTAGAACTGTCAGCTTGAGGTTCTGGTGCAATAATTGTTTGTGTTCCACAAATGGCCCCAAACCTTGTAGATTTGCCGCCACTCCTCGGCACTCTTGTCGGTGAACCGCTTGTATATCAGAGGCATGATTTCGTTGAGCAATTGACTGCAGACAGATATAAGCATATGCGACAGCGTTGTGACGATGTATGTGCGACCGACTAGTTGTGGGTTCCGTTGGCAATTTCCTGCATCAATGTTGTCGAGGCACCCCAAGGCTCGTTGTTTGTAGCTTCTCGGACCTGATTGGAAAAAATAAGTCGCTGCATAATATCAAGAAGGAGTCACGCTAGCTTTGATCCTCCGGTGTGGTGCTAATGCGTGGGGGTTGGTCATCGTACGAACCTTTGATTCCATCTCGGTATAGTTCATGACGGCTATGGCAAAGCAATCAGCGGGTTTCTTGGAAACATAAGCCAAAGACAGGCTCTGCAGCTGCCTTCCTTGGGGGATTGAAAGAATATAGACGCACCATTTTGTACCTTACGAACGCCCGCTTTCAGATCATACAACGTCAGGTTGCTGACCTGGTCTCTGATGCTGTTCATATCCATGACGAGGGGTGGTTTGCCGGTCAGGCTCAGACGAAACAGTAATTAGGAGGATCGCGGAGTGGTATCGGGCGATATTGGGGATGTGTTTGATATTCAAGAAGTAAAATGCGATCTACCCCGACCGGAATTGGGTTGTGTTGAGACAGACCAAAAGGTTAGAGGGGGAGATGCCCGATTTCCAGGCTGGCCAAGTTCACGCGCCTCGCGGTCACGTGGCACCCCTTAATCTTGCTGTATACTTGAGCGATTCGGGGCAGCATGTGTCCGCTGCGTCATTACCATATGTGACAGAAGTCTGATGAAGGCTACAGAGACACCAATTGGGTTATTCATATTGTGTACATGTCATTCAGGTGCTCGTAATGCCGAGACGTTATCGCTATGAAGTCCAAAAAAATACCTAGGTATCTGTAACAAGAGAGTAGAAACAGGAAGTGAAAGAGAAAGGAAAAGAAACACTAATTAAAAATACCTACCCAGTTCAGTCATCGTATCGTCAACGTGAAATTATTCATTGTAGAACTTCTTCATGATCAAGTGCAAGAAGAGGTTGACATTGACTCGCATTTGCCCATCGAAGAAATCCATGAACTGGGTGTTGTTGAATTGGGCCTGCAGCAAGTCATCCAGTGGAACTTGCGCATTGGCGCCAGGAACCATCATGTTGCCACTACTTCCGTCAATAGTGAACACTCCAACTTCGTTACTGGAGATCGTCAAGTCCACTCGATCGTACTGGCGCTCGTTATAGCCCTTCCATGAAACAAGAACACCACGGTCGGCCAGAGTGCGAGCGGAGTACTTGTATGATCCAAATTTGAACACCTTGCCCGATTTTTGTAGTTCTCGCTGGTGGTCCCATTGTTTGGTGAATGGCATCAGGAATCGCTTTTTCCCTTTCTTATTTTGCAACGTTATCATAGCCTGTTCAATGTAGTCGTTATAGGTCTTGAGCTGCTGATCAAGGTAGACTGCTTGATCGCTGAGGCGAGTAGAAGTCAGGCGTGCTCCTTCCAGTTCGCGCTCGCGTTGTACCCGCCGCCGGTGCTTCGTGCGAATGTCGATGGCGATGGCGTTGAGAAGGTCTTGGTAGTGGTTGTGCCGGCCGATCTTACCAGCCTGCTCTAGACGAAGTATGTTTTCCAGGGCGGTACCCTTGAGCTCGGAGTACCCCATCGAGCCGATGTCGATCAGTGTGCTAGCCTCCGAATAGGCTCCTCGGCGAGGATTGTTCGTGTTTATCTCGTCTCGTACTAGGGTCTGCCACCGTTGTTCATCCTCCAAGGTTGGCTGCTTAAGCATGATATCCATCAAATTTGCTCCAGTCTGGACCCGAATAATGTAAAGAATGCATCGCTTAGTCTCCATAAACAATGCCTTAATATCTGCTTCCGGGTCTATAGCTATAAGTTAGTATAGTTATGAAGGCAGTAATAGCTATCTGGGAATTCTTACCTTCGACCTGTGCTAGCTTAGGGTTCAACGTGAGGTTGATCTCGGTCGTGCTGACACTCATTAACTCATTTTCATTGCTCTTAACATTACCGAGGTCTCGGATGAGTTGTTTGAGGAAGTCATCGGGGCTCGGGCAAATAGAGTCGATTTCCGAGGCTACAAGCTGATGAATCGAGAAAATATCCGACATCTTGATGTACAGAGTAGGCTTAGCCTTGGCATAAAGGTCGTTGAACTCATCGATATCAAAGTAAGCCTCGGCATCTTGAACAGAGATCACTGCTTCAAATTAGCTGGATGTAAGACCTAAACAGGAAGTGAGGTAACAACTTACTTTGCCCCCAAATTCGACCGAGACGTTGTATTGATTCCCCGATATAAGTGTTCAGTGGCTGCAGATAGACGTTTTCTGCCCCAAAGAGTCTTCCAGAGGCAACTTGAGCAACCACTTTGGATATCTCGCTCAAGTTCCGCTTTTGTTCCTGTGTCAAGCCCCGATCAACCACGCTGTATTTTTCGGGCTCAAGCACTGCAGGCTGGAAGTAGTTCTTCCAGATCCAGTGTCCAACTGTCTGAAGGATAAACCCGGGATCCTCATTCGGAAACCGCGCAAGAAGATGTTCGTACATTTGCTGAGCGAGGTATCGGATGCCAAAGGGCATGTGATATAGAAAATCTTCAAAAGCAGCAAAGAACTGATCAGCGATGTCTCTAAGATCCTGTAAATGTTGGATGAATGTCTCTCTGGTCTCTGGGTCTCGAATGGCTTCTTCGCGGGGAAGGTTTGGTTGTCGTCTGCTACGCTGTCCTGTACGAAGCTCTTCGTTGTTGATTGATGAGCGGTAGATCTGAATCGGATCACTCTCGAGGTCAAGGTCCGGATTTTCGATAACTGAATCACGCACAACAGCACCGAGAACATCGCGCATGAACTTGCGATCTCGAGGAGATTTTGCGTAGGAACCAAAAAGCTTATTCCAGAATGGGGTGGAGCGCATAAATTCTGGGAGGGAATCAAAGTTTTCAATATCCTCTTTGGCAGAACGGGAAAGGAGTTTGACCAGATAGTACTCCTCCCGCCGCTTTTGGGAATATCCAAACAGCCCCATCATCAAATGCCGAACTCTCTCGTATTCCTTATCTGAGGTATTCATTTCGCGAAGTCGGCGAAAGAGCCGTGCCAGATACTGTGACTGTGTTTGAAGAAGGAAGAAGAAGACTTGATATTGATCCAGCTTCTTCCTAGATGTCTTGTTCAATGCCTTGAGGTCGTAGGGGTCTTTAGAGGATATTTCGGTGTTCGATAGCAGGTTTCCGATATGACCGCCAAAGTGCTTCTGATGTTTCACAACTTCATCAAGAGTGATTTTGTTTTTGACCAGCAGTGCAATCTTGATATCCAGTTGACTGATGTACTGCTCTGCCATCTCATTCTGCCGCACCTGTTGAACAACCACCTTTCTGAGTCGCTCAAACTCAATCTCCTCGTCAAAGTCGAAGTCGCTGTCGTTGAGCAGGTGGACAAACCCTTTGACCGTTCCGACTGGGGGATTCTTGCCGCTAGTCAAGCTTTTGTAAGCCTGACCTTGGATACGACCTCTAATGACGCTCTGGGCCTTGATAACCTTCTCCATGTTTTGGTTATAATGGTGCCGTCTCTCCTCGAAGCGACTGCGAATAATCATTCCTCGGATGCGAGATTGAAAGTCGATAACAGTCTCTTCCTGATCCTCCAGATCCGTCAGCATGGTACCGACTTTGACACGTAGCACCATCGCTCTTGCAAGAGCCTGGAGCTGTTCGATTTCCGGTTCACACTCCTCGAGACATGTCAGAATTCCACCAACTTCAATGCGAAGTACCGCCGCTCGAGCAAGTGCTTGGATATTGACAATCAAAGGCTCTTGCCTCTTGAGGGCGTCACGTTCAGCTTGCAAGCGCTTGCGTTGAATGACAGCTCGCGCTCGAGATTGAACATCTAGTATGACATCCTCTTTCTCCATCAAAGCAGCTTGTTGGTTTTGCAAAAATCCCCTCAATGCTTTGCCCTGAATTAGAGCTTGCAATGCCGCAACGGACGGCCCATGTTGCATGAGCTCCTTACGAAGCGAGTCATGACGTTTCCTCGAGGCAGCTCCTCTTATCAGGGCTTGAAGCTCTGCACAGTTGCTTGCGGTCTTTGCAAGCGCATACAGGAGGCGCGAGTGGCAATTCCTTGTCTTCAGAGCCCTGGCTGCAGCTTGAAGCTCAGTAATCTTTGCTGACTCATGTTGAAGGGAATGTTTCATCTGGGAAATATTCTGACGAGCAAGTTTACCACGAATCGCTGCCTGCAGTGATCCGATGGCGTTGCTAGACTCCTCAATATCCCGGGCGTGGTCACTGGTTTGCTTCCTTTGGATCATGCCACGAATAGCTGCTTGGAGGTTCGTAATGTGATGCTCGGCGTCATGAGATTGTTCATACTGGTCGGTCAGTGCCTTTCGCTGCAGGGCGGCCCGAATCGCAGCTTGAAACCGTTTGATTCCAGGCTCTTCGCGCTGGAGACGAGTCTGGAGCAGATTTGATTCTGCTCGAACTTTAGAGGCACGGACCAGGCTTTGCAGCTGCAAGATTTGTCGCTCTTGAGCTTTGCGCCAATGGCCTTCATCTCGTTGGCGGCAACGAACAATAAAGCCACGACTAATCGCTTGGAGCTGAACCGCAAACCGACGCATGTCAAGTCGATACTGAATAATCTGCCGTGCCCAATCTCCTCGAAGCCGGGACTGGAGCTCGATCAAGCGGGGCTCGAAGTCCCAAAGATCGTTCATCGTGTTACCGAGCTTCAAACGCACCATTGCGCCTCGTATCTGAGACTGGAAGTCAACAATAGTGCCTTCGCTTTCATGCAATTCACGATCGATGCGTTCTTCTTCTGATTCCACTGGCTCGGGCTCGGGCTCGGGCTCGGCACCAAAGTTTGCGGCCATGCCTGCAAAGCTGGGCATACTAACACCGGCCTTGTCAAGGCCTTTCTGTGTTTTTTCTAGTTCGTGATGCTCGAACTCGAGCTGTCCAACCAAATTTCCCATACGGAAATCTAACATCCCATTCTTGAACAGTAACCACGACAATGCGTGAATACAATGAATGACCTTTGGTATATTCTTCTTCTCGTATAGATCGATTAGTTCAAATCTGAATAACTCTGGTAGCTGGATGTCGTCCAGAAAACGGAAGAACAAGGCAATATTGTCGGAGTGGCGGTACTGCAGCTTGGGGTTTCTAAAAATTCGCAACGTCGCGTCGGGATACATAGCTTGCACGAGCTCAGCTAGCGTCACACCATCCCGTAATCCTTCTTCCAGATGAACGATCGGCGGAATTTGCTTTTGAATGACCTCCTCGATCCATTCCTTAGCTTCACCGATATGGCAGAGATACTCGTAGGCCTGAATGAATTGACGCTGTGCGTCCATCCAATTCCCTGCTGCCCATGAAGAAGTCTTTGGCTTCTCTGGAGAAATGGCACCATTCCTACCAGCAACTGAGTCAGCGCGTTTCAGTCGTCGCCTCCCCTGCAATCCCACGACGGATGCAGTTCCAGAATTGAATTGAAAATCATCGGTTTCACCGGACTGCGCTATCTTGGAGAGGGTTCTCAGATGGCGAGTGGAGGACTTTTGGAAAGTTTCGAGATCGGGTGTTGATAATGCAGTAGTGAGTGGGGGTGGGTGAGGGCTATTCGACAAGGGCTTTTGAGGCGACGAGGGTCGAGGTGAACCTGATGTTGGGGTGGGCGACCAATGGCGTGGTGGGGGTCCGGGCGGGGGCGTTTGGGGCTCAAATGCTCCTGCTCTGTAGCGAGGCGACTCATTTTCCTTGAAATGTAGATTATGCGACTCTGGAGTACTCGGCCGGTAATCTTTGGAATGCTGCGACTCGTCGAGTGTGTTGCTGCGAGAATGACGATAGAGGATGGGCTTGTTCGCCGGAGGAATTTGGGGGGCTTGTTGCAGAGGTCGCAGAGACCGACGAATATTCTCATAAGTCGTCCCAGCGTTTGCATTACTGCTCTTCTCGAGCGAATCCATATCAGTAACCCCCACTTCACTCTTGACCCGACAATGACCTAGATTGCCCGATATCGAACCATTCGAGGAGATCGTGCTCGTCCGACTCGGCGCAAATGAGCTTGACGCAACAGAATAGGCAGATGAATTGGTCGATGCGGTCGAGCCAGTGTGTCGTAGCGAATTTGCTGGTTGTGTTGGAATGTCCGTCTGGGCGCGCCTAAACGATGGAACTTGGGTCGACATCACTATTACCGTCGCAGGGAGAATGCGAAAACCGAACGACAATTGTTGGACTCGAAAGACCGCATGCCTGCTTTAATGGCAGCGGCAGCAACAGCAGAAATGTTGTGGAGTTGGCGTTGAAAGCCTGATTCTGTCGCTGTTGTGAATAGGAGCGGTTGGAATGTGAGATCAAGCGCGAATTCGCATGTGCAGAAAGTAGGAGAGCCGAGAATAAATTCAGGAGGGGATTGAGGGGAAGAGTAGATCAGAGGAAGTTGAATCAAAAGAGAATCGGAAAACCGAGCCGCCGCGCGACCCTCCGATGATGGAATTCCTCTGTTGACAGTGGGGAAGGGCGTGACCGAGCACAGCAACAGGGCAACAGAACAACAGGGCAGGTGCGACCAGGATTCTTCCCTAGCCCAAAGCGGACAGCCCCAAAACAAATCTCCCGATTTGGACTAGCCCGACCGGGTGATAAGTCCCACCAATTCACGATCCCGGTCACGTGATGAGACTCGTACAGGTCTTGAATGTCCATATAACAATCAAACAAAGTGTTTGATGATTCACAAATTTCCTCATGATTGGTCGTTACAGAGAGGAGTTCGAATAAAAAAAAAACATATATTCTTGAAAATACCAAGTTCCATAGTCTAAGAGCAATCCTATTTAGGAGCTAGCGCCTAGATAGGATTGGCGAAGATCTTTCAAGATCTGTGTGGTAGTCCCGTGCAACCATCACATTAGGATGGGCTTCATATTGTACCAGATCGGTTACTAACCTACTACTGTCTGGTTGATAGTATTACTTTTTTTTCTGTATTCTTACGAAACTTTCGCCGAACACTGTTCGCTGGTTATGAGTCATTTAGTTTGATCTACCATCCTCACTATACTATCCTAAGGTAGGTAGTACTACTACCTACCTAGGTACTAGAAGTACATAGGTGCTAACCTATGCCTAGTAGGCAATAGGCACAAAGATATATTCTAACTTCAACTTGCATAGTGCAGTGCATTATAAACACCTCATAATGTGATAAGTGCTACTTTACTACTGGTTACTGGTACTACCTACTTCAGCTCTTCCCAAAAATCGAAGGAAGGAAGAAAAGAATAGTACTACTATTTATTCTTTGGATATGATCTATTAGTCAATACATTTAGTAAGAATACTGGATCCCGATCCAGCTGTTGATCTCTAGTGACTTCGTCACGAAGGATGACCCCCGCTCTCCGCCAAACTCAAGACTTGCCGGTCGGCAGCTTAACCCCACCGATGGTGACAACTTGTCACCTCTTTACATATCTGGACTCAAGCAGAATCTGAGGTTCAGTCAGATATTCCATCTGTTCCTCTTACTCCTTATCATCTATTTGACACTTCGACCCCTTCACCATGGCCACTTTAGAAACCCAGCCCCGCTACATCTACAAAATCGTCCCATCCTCTTCTCCAATTCGAGAGCCCCTCCCTGAGCGGCTTCCCGTTAGCGAGTTAGATCAAGAATCCGGCTTCGTACATCTGTCGATGGCACACCAAGTTGCCAATACACTCAATTTATTCTTCAAAGAAGAGCCACTCGTGTATATTCTGCGCATCGAGTATGCGGCGGTGATCCCGGATATTCGCTGGGAGTCTCCGGATGGCAAAGTATGTGGCCCACGACCGGGCGAGGGATTGTTTCCTGTAAGTAACCTTCTCGAAACAAAAAAACCGAAAATACGAAAGAAGAAAAGAAGAGGAAGAAAGAGAAGAAGACAAAGCAAAAAAAGGAAAAAGTACTCATTCAAAGACTAGCATCTCTACAATGGTTTGAAGTTAGGCAAGGACGAGGTAGAGAGTATCGCTATTTGGCAGAACGAAGGAGGATGGGACAAAGCATTGGATGGAGCTAAGCCCTGGCTTGTGTACTGATTCCAGGGTTCTTAAAACCCTAGAAGGTTATTAATTAATACCTACACCATCATTTCCTTTACCAGCAACTACTATTAGTGATTACTAGTTGGTAGACAGATTTTCTCATTTTATTTAGGCTTCGGAAAACGTGAACGTCGAGACACGCAAGCACAGACATATTTCGCGTGCCGAAGAATGCTGTGTGTACCGTACCACATCCATGTACTACATGGATGTATACTTCAGTCTCCGAGTGGGTAGCAATGTAGCACTTGGCCGTCTGTCAAAGTGGAATAGAAATATTAGCCTGGAGTACATTACTTTAGATACGGATTATTCAGGACCAGACACCTACAATAAAGCGACGCGTCGGCACTGGCCAAAAATATAAAGCTTGTCGCAACTTCACTTGGCTCACCCGGTCGACCAAGTCCAGCACCTTGACCCCAGCCTTCCATCTGTCTAGCATCGCGCGTATCAGCCTGAATTGGAGTATAGATGGCACCGGGGCTGTCGGTCACCGAAATTTCATGAGTTAGCCTTGATGATCGAAGTTAAATGAGAGTAAAACTCACGCTACAGCGTTGACACGAATTCCCTTGGGAATAAGATACTTTGCTAGAGACTTGGTGAATCCGACTATCGCTCCTTTCGTGGCCGAGTAATCAACCATGGTAGCAGATCCACGAAATGTCACGACAGAAGAAGTATTGATGATCCTAGTATGACTAGTTAGTGGACAAGGATAATACTAGCATAGGACAAGATACCGACATACGAATCACCACGAGACATATGAGGCAGGGCAAATTTTGCCATAGCAATCATCTGAATGATATTGCACCTGAATATATCCTCCGTCTTATCCAAATCGATATCCGCAAACTCCTGTGTGATATATTGCTTGGACGCATTGTTGATGAGAACATTGAGCGTGCCGAACCTGGGGTAGTGCACCGAAACTTATCAGCCTGGAGGCTATTGTATGGTATAGCATTGAAAAGAGTTATAGAAAAAAAAAAAAAAAAAAAAAACATACCGTTTAACATGTTCTTCCACTGCAGAATGGCAGAAATCGCGATTTCTCAGATCGCCCGGAAGAAGGAGACATTCTCTGCCTTCCTTCGAAATCATGTCTTTTGTAAACTCGGCGTCCCCTTGCTCTTTTGGCAAATATAGTATACTGATATCCGCACCCTCTCTAGCCATCAGTACCGCAATAGATCGACCAATCCCCGAGCTGGAAAGTCATGAGCTAACAGAATAATGGAATAATGAAGTCAATCCAGGAGGGCACATACTCGCCTCCAGTAACTAGAACTTTCTTGTCCTTTAGCTTCCTCGAACCTGCATATTCGATAAATGCGCCTTCGTGTTCCAGCTTTGTTGATTCACTGGAGGATGCCATTTGGCTTTCTAGTCTGCCGAAAAGGTTAATTAAATCGGCAACTTCACTCCCTGTATATATTCCAGGGAGCTATCTCGTGGCAATGAAGACTCACCCTGGTTTGTTCTGAGTTTGCGCCGATCTGGGAACCTCAAAGGTCCCATGATGACCCATTGAAGAGGACATTCCAAAAATATCCAAGGATATCTCTTCGAGTTTAATCAGCACATAAAAACACGCGGACCTTTGTAAATGGCACAAGAAAATATGCGGAGGCGCTCATTGACTATTGAAGCCTAGCTACATCTGTTTTGGATTCTATCATGCTGTCGTCATGGTGCTGTCAAAAACCTATCGGAGAATGGTACCGGCGGCGCCCCGAAGAGACTGCTCGCTGCACATTTTCGCGTAATTGAGCATTTTGACGGGCCAATTTCTGGGATATGAGAACAAATGAACCGTCCGAATAATAGGCCAATTCTCTTATCATTCGCAACCGATTCAACTTGTGGCAATTTGTTGAAGATACAATGTTCAGAAATAATGTATTTCTGGACATCCAGATTCAACGCAGCCCGGGACTGTGATTTTGCATCCGATATCGCACATTTCGCCTTGTACCCGATTTTCCATAAGTACATGGATCATCCAAAAATAATGATGCTTCTTTGCCAAGACAACTTAGAGTATTACTAGTACAAGGTGCATTGCCTAGTATCTATAGTTAGTAACTATTGGAATTTGATCAGACCTAACGGTCTAACTAGACCGACCCTATTGTGGCACAGAAAACCCTTTCTTTCTGTGTAGTCATTTAAAAATTTTCATGAATCTTGTACTTGCAGAACCTTGCGCTAAATATTTACATCCTGCAGCAGGTCTATGATTTTGGTATATAAGAGCACCCCTTAATGGCATATTTGAATCCACTGGGCAACGATTTCCTCCATGTCGCGAGCAATTCCCCACTGCGATGAAAGGCAGCGGAACAACTTTTGCATCGAGTTCAGCTCGTAGAGAAGATTTCGAACAGCGCCACCTATGGGAGAATCAGAATTCATTTGCTCTGATTCTACAAATCTCCGAGTTTCTGAACCCGATGGAGGCCGCATTTCATCGTGATCAATGTTCAGATCAGAATGTGATAACAAGGCATCTTGCCATACAATTGTTCGAGGAAGATGGACAGTTGCCAAGCCAGCTAAGGAGAAGACAACATACACCGTAGCCGCTGCAAATAGCGAGCTAGGCATGTGCACCACATGTGCGCGGCCACGAGGCAATTGCTCAACAATATCTTGGATGGCAACCGCATGAAGTACCGCACGCCGGGCGTCTTCACTATTGACCCATTTGATTAAATCGAAATCGGCTCGAACATCCCGGCTGCCCCCAGAAACATGCTGAGAAATATTATATCGAGAGCAGACATGACGAGAGAGCACTGTCGAATTGATCATAGTGTCTAGGCAAACTGTATGCCAACGTAAAAGGATCTCCAGTCGCTCAGCAGCTGAAAAATGAATGCTCATTGATATCGTCTCATGAACCTGGGCAAGCGCTCTACGGACATCAGAGGGGCCGGGCACTCCAACAGCTAGTTCATGATCGTCACAATCGGATATTAATGACTGAAGGCCTTCTAGAACAACTCGCAGTCCGAATGCGGAGAATGGATAGTCCAAAGGGCGGAAATTCCCGACCGGCGGGAAGAGAGAGCGGAATATGATTTTAAATGATGACTGATCTGGCTTTTGTGAGTGCATATGTGTTAACCACTCATCTGGTGTAATGGCTTCGAATGCCGATTCACTGCTTGGAAGGCCCAGAGGATTGGAAACATGACGAGCCGATGCACCATCGCCCGACATCTGGGCAACAAGTCCATCGAGCACGTAGTATGCTAGCAGAGCACGCTGTTGGATCTCTCGCGCGGACCAAATCCGCCATTGATGGTCTTTTTCTGCGGGAGGAGAATCCAACGAGGGCAAATTCTCAGTTGAATATGGCTCACTATCGTACATGCCACAATGGCGTGCCCAGAAAAAACCAAGGGGACGAAAGACCTGGCTTGTGGTGCGAATTGCACGATTCTTGGACAGTGCCCCATATATTTGACCTAAAAGGGCAGTGATCATGAGCTGTACCCCTTTGCAAGCATCATATGGACCACTATGTGTGATGAGAGATTGCCAGGAGGTTGCTACGGCCGTATGTGCAAGCCTCCACAATGCCTCGCCCTTTGCGACCGAATCACTAGGACCCAGATACAATGACCCAATTGCGATAGCATTCAGGAGTAAAGCATGCGTACATTCTCGGAACACGAAAGTTGCTCGATGCAGAATGGGGAATGTTGGTATGAATCTGACAAAGAACATGTGCAGACATTCATCAAGGAAGACCGATGTTATCGAAGTAGCTTTGACTGCGGCAGTGACACTCGAGGACTAGGAGAGTATTTATTAGTATTTTTTTTTTTTTGTGGGAAAATTTCAGGACAATTGAAGGGTTCCACAAGCCCAAAATCCGCCCAAAAAGGATGTTACTACTCCAAACTTACTGAGCTATTAATCATCTCCGTCACATCACGGACAGCCTGATGACCTTCACCGGAAGGAATTGCCCCAACTGATGAAGTTCGATCGTCAAAAGAGCTGGGGGACCCGAAGTTCATGGTATTTATATCTTGTACGACAGGAGGGAAGGGAAGTGTCCCCAAGGGCATCTGCCATTGATCAGTTGTGTCGGAAGACATCAAACTCTGGAATAAGCTTTCCGAATCGGGCCATATAAGGGCAAAATCTAAATCTGCCGTAACATTTTGCATGCTAGAGCCATGAGTTGGCTGTGAGTCTTCCCAGGAATGGCTCGTGGCTGAGGTTGAGGCCGGGCCTGCAGTAGATGGGCTGCTCGTGTCCCACGAGGTCATGGAGCCTAGAGATGCAGATGGAGGGACTGATGGTAATGACGGGCCGTGCTTGGCACTTGTATCCCGCTGATGTAGCTTTTCATGTCGAGTAAGGGCATCTTGTCGGGCAAATGGCCTGCGGCATTCCTTGCAGACATATGGCTTAGCCCCAGTATCTGAAGTACTTTGGTCAGTTAAAGAAATTACCCGGAACGAGGGGAAGAAATAGAGGGATATTTCCTAGAACTTACGACAGCGCTCATGTCTCTGAAAGGAACGAGATAATTAGTATCAAATTTTGTATATGAATGTTGTGATACATTTGGGGGGTTATTCCAGAAAGATCGTGGGGACGAAGTAGCGTCTATACTACTAGTAGTAATTACTCACTCGTAAATGCTCAGCCTTGGTGAATCCTTTCTGACAGACGGGACATGATAGTTTCTTGACCCCAGCCGAGGGAGATAAAGACATGATCTCCATAGAAACGGATACTATCAATGCGGCTAAACTTGGAGATTTGGAGATTAAGGGGAGTGGGAGAAGTGGGAGAAGTGGGAGACAGTGGGAGAGAGTGGGAGTGGGAGGCAAACCGCAGCGTGTGGAGAAGGCAATTGGATTGTGGGGAGAGAAAGTGTGAAGTGTGGCACCCTCTTCCACTCTTCAACTACCACACTGGTTGCTCGAATTGACTGAGTGACTTTGAACGCCCAGTTGGGATGGCGAATCCACTTTTTTACTCTCATGCAAGTCCACCCTCCGTAAGTAGTGTAGTAGTTGGGGATACCGGTCGTGGCTCCAAGGTGTGTGGCTCCAAGAACTACCTCCAGTACCTAAATTAAGTAGTTAACTACTAGTACTCCGTACACTACTCCATAGTACGGGATACATACACCCATTGTGTGCTAAGTACTTGGTCTGCGAGTGCAGTTGCTTATTATCCTGAGTTATTCTCTTCCGGTGCCACGTCAACTCGATTGAAGCTTAATCTATTCTGTACTGTACCCCGTCACGATACTTCATGTGGTATGGTACATGGTTAGTTACCACATGACAACCCCCCCAACTCATTCCTACCTTTACTTTTTCTGTCTCCTTCCCTTCCTAGAATCACCAGAAAAGTGGCGACCGTATTCAGGTTTGTAAGTCTTGCCTTGCCGAAATCTGGAGAACAGAATGCCGGGGATTTTTTGCTGGGGGACCCATTCGTCCCTTGTTCGGTACTTGCAGCTGATGAGCATGCCGTGTTGGCAGCAGCGAGCCCCCATCGGCTAGCCGTGCTCAATTGCCAGGATGGGCGGGGGATCACAACACCTTCATTGTGACTCGCCGACCCGGACGAGTCCCGGTGGACCATTGACCGGTGGACCGTGGAGAAGACCCTCCGCATTTCCTTCTCCAGGCGAGCCGAAGACCCCCAGGCTCGTTGTGGGTGGTTAGTTAGTACTGGTGTAACTTCTTTATGCGCACTTACTCCCGTCGGTCTTCGGCACGCCAAGCCCGCCTGTCATGGTTTTCGCCTTCAACCCAACGAACTGTACAGAATGAACCTCCACCCCCAGTTGGTTCCTGAAACAATCTTCCCTCCCCCTTATCCCTCCCTTTTTTTCCCCGTCTTCGAATTCTATCGATTCCGTAGCTTTTATTGCCGATTCAGCCAAATACTTCATCACCACCAAGTTACCCTTAGACCATCTTAAAAGAGATCATATAAGGCCCTGGGTGTCTCCGATTGATCTCTCGTTCTCTCTCCGGCCCTTGACGGATGTCCCAATATGACATCCTTAGAGTTGCAACCCTCACCCTCTCGCCCGGCCGACCAGGTCGATTCAGCCAAAGATAATGCAGGCAACAAGGCCGATATCGATCTAGTTGAGAGCGCAGGGGCTGATCAAGTGGCCACATACGGGGAATCAATGGCTGCTCGACTCCCCAAAGCTCATCGCGACTATCTGTTCCAACGACATGGGACTTTGGAATTGGATCCAATTCCAGGAATGGGCCCGGCAGATCCTTACAACTGGCCTGAGTGGAAGGTGAGTGAGTTATTGATTGATTGATTGATGATGATTTTTTCCCGGATGCATTTCCAGAGAAGTGACTCGGAAAAGAATAAAAAAGTAACAATTACTGAATTTCATGTTAGAAAATGGTCAATCTCATCCTGGTAGCCTTTCACGCCTGTATGGGTACATTCACTGCTGCAGCCATCATTCCAGCCTACTCAGAAATTGCTGAGGAGCTTGGTGTTGGCTTGCAGAACGCTAGTTATTTGACTTCATTGCAAATTGCCATTTTGGGAGGCGCTCCCTTATTCTGGAAACCATTGTCCAATCGCTATGGCCGACGCCCCATCTTCCTCCTCTCTCTCATCTGCAGTCTGGTCTGCAACATCGGCTGTGCCAAAAGCACCACATATGCCTCTGTTGCGGCTTGTCGGGCTTTGGTTGCTTTCTTCATCTCTCCTGCCTCGGCAATCGGCAGTGCGGTCGTAATGGAAACCACATTCAAGAAAGACCGTGCTCGTTATATGGGTGTCTGGACCCTGATGATCACATTGGGGGTACCAATCGGTCCCTTTCTTTTCGGATTCGTCACCTACCGTGTGGGCTATAACTGGATTTACTGGATCTTGGCAATGGTAAGTTATTTGACAGGCAGACGGGAGCCTCGTTAGTGCTTTGCTGACTAGTTGCGATCGGTGTAGATCAATGGTGGTCAATTTATCCTTTACCTCTTTTTGGGACCAGAAACTCGTTATGTCGGCAGCGGAATTGACCGTCCAGAGGCAACTTGGAGGACAGAGTATCTATCAATCCGTCGAATAGATCCTACTCCTTTCACTTGGTGGGAGTTCGTGCGTCCACTGAGCATGGCCCGCCACCCATCCATCCTTATCCCGGCCTGTGCGTATGCCATGGTATTCTTGTTTGGTAGCATTTTGGCGACAGTCGAAGTGCCCCAATTGCTGCAAGAGAAGTTCGAGTTAAATGCGGAGCAGTTAGGACTCCAGTTCTTGGGTGTTATCATTGGATCAGTAATTGGTGAGCAGATGGGCGGTGTTTTGTCCGACTTCTGGATGAATAGACGCGCCCGTACTATCAACCGCAAGCCCGACCCCGAGTTCCGTCTGTGGCTGAGTTACTTCGGTTTTGCCCTCACCATTATCGGTATTATAGTCTTCCTGGTCTGCACACAGGAGTCTCCTGCCGGTCATTGGAGTGTGTCCCCAATAATTGGCACTGCCATAGGGGCAGTTGGTAACCAGTTGGTTACAACAGTGATGATCACATATGCTGTTGACTGTCATCCTCAAGAGGCTGCCAGTGTCGGCGTATTTGTCACATTTGTGCGTCAGATTTGGGGATTTATTGGTCCGTTCTGGTAAGATGCGTCCCTCAACACCCCATCAGGTATTCCTCTCAGTATCGCTAACTCTCATTGCAGGTTCTCTCCCATGTTTGAGAGCGTTGGTATCGCTCCCAGTGCAGGTATTGGGTCGGCTTTGGTCGTCGTCGTTAGTGTGATCCCGACCATTTTCCTACACGCTAGAGCCAAGGTCTGGCGTCGAAATGAGCGTGAAGAGTAATGATGGTTGAGTAAATCGACGGTTGAAATAGGGCAGCGTATCGACATCGAGTTGTTTTCTTGAACGGCAGGCGAGGAGCATAGGTCGGGGGTCGGATTTTTCAAGGTTTTAGAAAGGTATAGACTAGATCCGGCATTTCTGGGAAGGGTTTCTTGACCGTTCGTATGTATAGCCAATTAACATGAAATTGTTGAATCAGATCATTAGTTTTCTTGTGCAGAGTGCTAGCTTAAGGCCTGCCGAACGAAATGGCGGGACGCAAAATCTAGTCGAAGTGTCATATAGGTCGGTGGAAACAGTTCTGCAAGGGGGGAAAAATATGAAAGAGTAGAAGCAAAAGAAGTGCTTACATCGGTCGGCTTAAACAAAAAGCCGCAGAGGGTCTGTTATGGAACTTGTCCGACGAGCCCGACCGGGACAGCTCGGTGTGAGAACCCGATGAAATGCCGATAAACGAACATAACCATCAGACCATCCCTGGTCTTTAGCCTAGAATGACCTCGCTAGTCCCCAAATGTTTGTACGGTAGTGCAATTCCGGCTTTCCAGGACGGTTTCATTTACGAGGTAGCGCTGTACGGAGTACCTCATTGCCAATTAGACTATCATGACCGTTGTTGTGCTTTGGCTGCGAATACCGGCATGCCGAGCTTCGGCTTCTGTATCATCTATAATATCAGGTTCTGGTCATAACAGCCATAGCGTCCCATTTTCAGTGTCTCTACCTGCAAGAATAGAATAAGTCTCTGTTCGAACGATTTATCAATTCATTATACAAAAATTGCCCTGTTGACCAGCTCTCTTGCCATAGCGCGAGGTTCAACTTGAACTGCAGTAATGTGAGGTGGTTAAAATTTACTCCGCCCGGGTAAAAACTAAATTCAATTTCATTGGGTGAAAAGAACTAACTGCTATACCAACCAATTAATTATTCCGCAGTTGCTAGATACTACTTGATGACTAGTAGCTACTAGCTACTAGTACTAGTCACATACTGCATCTTAAATGCCGACCAATAAACCTCTAGTGATGATCATATTGGATTGTCAACCTTGACGTGAACTTAGTCATACAACAAAGAGTTGAACTCATACTGTACGAGCAAGAGGGAAATGGTTTCGCAGTGCACTACTAGGTTGTACCTAAGATGAGCATAGGCATGTCCCATATGTGTTTATCACAATTATAGCTAGGTAGCTCCAGGCTCATGGCGCTTTGCAGATCTATCTCAATTCGTACTCTTGATCATCGCGAGCCGTGTGCAAGGCACTTCCTCAAACCAATACTGCTAGTAGCATTATTAACAGCATGTAGCAAACAGCTATAGAATGCTGAGATCTGTGAACAGAGCCTCAAGTCAGTTGAGCAACTACAAGATATGTAGTACATATCAATAGATTATCAAATAAATCATCAAGAGAACCTTCTAGTGCTGTATTAGACAGAATAGTAGAAATGATCAGTTATATACAATTCAAGCATCATGTGCTTAATAATAATGTTATTAGTGATTTATCTTCTACTGATTCTCGATTTTATTGATCAATGTGCCCACGTGAGGGAGTAATTCCACGGAGAATTCATCCCCGGCTTGAATGAACTCTTTCGGATTCTTGGCTGCGCCGACACCAGGAGGAGTTCCCGTCAAAATTATGGTACCAGCAGGTAGAGTGGTGCCCTGAGAGAGGAAGCTAACCAGCTGTGGGACGTTGAAAATCAAGTCACTTTTAATGCATGGTTAGCAAGGTTCTTATTTTAGGCATTGGGTTTCAACATACGTCAAAGGGCAGTCCTGCATGACTCGACCACTCTTGAGGCCACGAATGTGAAGCTTGCTAGCGTCGGGAATCAAAGCCGTGGAAACTAGGGTAGGACCTATACATCTTGTCAGTCTTGCTGATTATTATGAGGAGCAATTTACACAGGGGTGAGGACAGACCAATAGGACAGGCGCCATCAAAACCCTTGGAGAAACACCACTGGCTTTGGTTCATCTGCGAAGTTCGGCTGGACACATCGTTGGCGGCAGTATAACCCAAGACGTAATCAAGTGCCTCAGATTCGGATACATCTTTCGCATCACGGCCAATTACGATCACCATTTCGGACTCGTAATCACCAGTATTGTCTTGCTGGGTCAACTTAGGTAGAACAGTAGGTGCGGGCCATGGATCAGCCAGAGCGGTTGATGGCTTCATGAATAAAGTCGGCACATCAGGAATTGCGAGAGACATTTCCTTGGCGTGCGAAACATACTATTTCTCAATGTCAACAAGCTGATTTTTCGACTCACACGGAGTCGAGTCATGGGAAATTTTTTGGTGCTCACATTCAGTCCAATGCAACGGATCGAACCCACTTCGGTCTGTGCCAGAGGGGATAGCAGTCGCGCAATGGTCTCGGTTGTGCCAGTGACTTGTCCAGGATTCAGAACTGATGACCCGGAGAAGGGCCGCACTGATACCTCCTTTCCCTGATACAAGGCGAGTCCAACATCAAGCTTCGGGTCGACCGGTTCACCGATCAGAACTTTAGCAGGATTTGACTTGGGTACGAAGCGCACCAGGCCTGGGTTTATTAGCCTCGAATCAAATAATTTTGCAGCGTTCAAGCTTACGCGAAAAGGTCGATGCGATCTTAGACATTGTGTAACTGGTGGTCGAGAGGAACTGAGGGGAAGCGCGCTTCTTAAGATCGGCGGAGTATTTCTACCCCGGCCACCCACAATCCGCAATGTGGGGAGCCATTAGCGGTGGCGACGAAATCGACGCCGATTCGACATAAAACCCCCGCGATGTCGCATTTCTCGCCGATTGAGACTTTTTCCGCATCTACGTCGATATGTCTACTCCCAAGGGCCCTTTTCACCTTGTTACCGTCAACACAGCCCCTGAACGCGCGAAGCGTCTCATTGGTCGTGTTGCCGAGACATTGAAGGACAAGTATACAATCGTCCATGTTGACAACTGCGAGAGTAAGCTCTACTATTGCCATATATGTACTATTTGAAACAGTATATTTGGATACAATTGAGTGTATGGGATAGCTTAGCTGACATGCTTATTCCAGAGATCGACGATGTTGAACCCAAGGTCAAGCAACACATGCCCGAGGTCCTGGTAAGTGCCAGTACTCGGGATATCCGAGATCTCATCCGAGCAACATCCCGAACAGCAGCTAATGCTAATGCGCCAATAGTTCAGCGCCTCAATGTGGACCGATGAGGAGGCGAAACAGATCCACGAAATTGCCAAGTCGGTCAATCCCAATATTAAACTTCATGCTATTCCTACCGGCCTACAGGTAGAGCGAGGCCCCGATGCTATCGTCGAGTATCTTGTCGAAAAGGTGCCTCCGCTGCTGGAGAGCTAAATCAAAGGACGACCCATAATTACATCTGGACATATATACTGTTTATTAAATCGTCGATTGCAATTATATACCACATATTCAATATGTTCAGGCACCAATCCTCTACTCGGGAAGTCCGACAGGAGTTACTAACACTGCAACGACCCGGTTACTACTAGTAACCGGCTCTTAGCGGTTCAACTACAACCGAGAGCTCCGTATGTCCTAGTACTGCGTAGTTAATGCTAGGGTGCAAAGAGTATAGCATTTGGAACCTTCAAGTGTGACCGGTACACTTGAGGGAAGTCATCGTTCAAAGTTGTGAACTTTCATGGAATATCCGAGCGAAACCCACGCCACAACCTGACTGTTTCGATCTCCAAAGAACATTTCTTTTTATGCCATAAAAAGAAATGTTCTTTTTTCAGTGAAATCAACGTTCAGTACCACTGGCATACTATGCCTGCCAAATAGTATTTGGCACAGAATATAATAGGGTGATGTTACAGATACCCCCCTCTGCCTATCTATACCCCCCCTAATAATAAATATCTAAAGAAAAACCTAAGTATAATGGATAAAAATCTTTAAAAAATACTAAAAAATACTTCATATCTAACTCTATAAAATAGAGACTATTTTATAATATTTTTTAAAAATTTCTATCTATTTTATAGTCTATATAATTTAAATTATAAAGAATTCTAATTAAGAAATTAAGCTAAACCTAAATAAGAATAAAGATTTATTTTCTCTTATATCTTTTTTTATTTAATAAATAAAAATTTAAAAAAAATACTTAAAAATACTTACTATAAAACTTTATACTATAGATTTTTTTTAGATTTTTCCTAATCTCTAATATATATTTATAAGATAAAAAAGTAAAAAAATGTCACGGGATCTGGGGTTCTCAGTCACGAGACCCAGCATCACAGGCTTTGAATCTCGCACGTATCTACCATTCTTCGTCATTGATACTGAGCTTCGTCAACTTGACCCGTATACGTTGATCGTTAGGCGTTAATCGTCAACTTGATCCGTACAAGTGTGTCGTTGACGAATTGTTCTATCAATGTGAAGTGGTAGTGAGTCGGGTATGACCCGCATATGCGCCCTGTGCACTTCCGACCATATTCTCCTAAATACCCTGTACTCCCCTGGATTCTGGAGATCAGAATTCAGTTATGCTCTTTTGCAATAGCTACTATTATTCTCATTAATGGATTGAACACTTTCTTGTTTGTTTCTAATACGTTCCTCCTACGACTAGTACCCTGCTCTCTTACTATCTGCCTAACGTATCAGTGCCAACTGGCTAGCTGGCCTGACCCCTTCACAAAAAAGCAATAAATTTAAGAGATTTATATACAATATTACGAACTAAAAATCTAGAAAAACAATATTTTATAGAGTTAAATATAAAGTATTTTTTTAGTATTTTTTAGAAATTTTTATCTATTATACTTAGGTTGTTATTTAGGTATTTATTATTTAAGGGGGGTACAGATAGGCAGAGGGGGTATGTGTAACACTACCCATATAATATACTACATCCATGAGTAGCACTACTCATGGATGTAGGCAATATCATGCCAGGGGTTATTGAATCTGTGGTATTTTGAATATTCGTTTTGTAAAAAGCATTGAAGCAACTAAGGCTTGGTGGTATGCTATACCGATATCCGGATAGTTTTGGAGGCAATTGAGAATCGGAGGCTTCATAGAAAATGTTCCCATGTATATTTGAATTAGATGGCTCTAGATTGATTCTCGATTTGGTTTAGAGGCAATAAAACTCCACATGGACAGTCCCGCAAATACGCTGGAAACAGAGCAATCAAATGAGCGAAAAGAAGAGCATAGTGTGAATTGCCGTTGCCAGTGATGCCCCGGTCATCATGCCTCTATCCCCTTTGCTGTATCCAATAGCAACATCCACAGCTTGAACTGTCGCAGATACCAAGCTGATCGCTGCTACCACAGGGCCCTCGTAGCAAAATGGAAGGATGCCCCCTATTATTCCTAATGGAAGCGCGCGTGCCGAGTACATACGTTGATAGTAAATCTCCCCACTGGTAACGTGGGATGACCCAGACAGAGCTGATGGATTGACCAAAGCAATGATCGCTCCCGTCGAGGAAGCGACGGAAGCAATCAAATTGGGTATAAGCCAGATATTTTGCATTGCCGCGGCTGTTTCTTATGGCTTCGCTCCTTATAAAAACGCTGCTCTTTTTTCCGGTCAGCTATCCAAGCCCTTGTGAAGCATTGAGTCGCCGATACCTGATAGCCCCTTTTCCAAGCGCGGAATACAGGGGTCACTAGCTGTACCCAAAGACTGGTTTGGTCTACTAGAAAGACAGAATAAATAGAGGAGATATGAGGGATCGTCGCAATTTTTCACGGGCCTGATTTGAGTCAAGGTCAGGTTTTGTTCAGACGAGGGGCCTGTGCAAAGATCGAAGGAATTGGAAATGTTACGCGATAACTAGTCGGATTTAAGGCGGACTTAGACTGGTCCCAATTCAGGACCATTTTGGCTTCAGACCCAACAAAATTACCTGCCTGCGACGGAGTAAACTTGGACGGAATGATTTAGACTATAATATGGTGTAACATGGAGAGAACCAATACCAACAAGGCGATATTTCATTGACATAGAGCAAGGAACCCAACTGATGCCAGTGGTAGCAGCAGTAAAGATAGGGCTTGTATAGTAACTATGCAATCTATGATGGATTATGGTAATTATTGAGCCATTAATTGTAGCATTTATAGTAGCAACGTGGTCCTTTTCCCTTAGATGGAATGTTTTCAGATAAGCATAGTGCTACTCATTTCAATCTGATACACAGAAAATGTTCCGTTTTGGTAGCCTCTTACTTGGGCATGGAAATAATCTAGGAGGCTAGTTCACTGAACGAGTAGGTTATACCAGGGTTTCTATCAGCAGAAAAATTTGTTCCGATTGTAGCAACAATCAGAGAAGGGACAGGGTGAAGTCCCGTTTAGTATCCGTCCCGGCCAGTAATTAAGCCGTAGCAAGAGCCATCCTTGCCAAACATTGTATTTAAATCATTGACAATGACATTCGAAACTTCCCAGGCAGCAAAATGACCACCAAATTCGTGTCGGCTCTGTTGAACTATTGGGCCTAGCGTCGCAACCCAAGTAGAGGGAGCAGCAGCGATTTCACACGGCAAATGGGCAAGGCCGAGCTTGACACCGGGGATGTAAGACATAAGCTTGGAGTATGGGATGCCTGAAACTGACTCGGAGTGAAAGCTCTCGTAGTAGATACGAACACTAGCCTCCGGTCCTGCTTTAGAGAACCAATAAATTGAAACCCATGTCAATATCTCATCGTCAGTCCACGGATATGAGTCGGTCCAGTCGTGGAGCTTTTCGTATATCCAAGCCAGCAAAGCAACCGGGCTATCGGCCAGTGCGGCACCGATTGTCTGTGGCTTAGTTCGTTGAATTGTGTTATATCCGTATCCTTCACGATCGAACCACTCAGCTCGCTTGCGACCGGCCTTTTCTGCCACGGAATATGGCATCAAGGCATGCTGAAGGGCAAGCAAGGGGCTTGTAGACCACCTGGGCGGTTTTGCTTCAATCATATTGACATGAGAAGCTTTACAATGATTGGGATATCGGTAACCAACAGCTCGTGTTATCCAGTAGCCCCAATCCCCGCCTTGTGTAACTGAATAGATCAAAATTATCAGAATGTCTTCCGCAGAATCAAAATATGGCGTTGACTCACCATACTCATCGTACCCTAACTTCACCATGAGGTTATGTAGGACTTCAGCATACTGTGCGAGCCCAAATCCACGTCGAGTGACTCCTGAGGAGAATCCGAAGTTTGGTAGAGAGGGGGCCACAACGTGAAAGCCCGGATGACCCTCACCACCCTTCAGCAAAGGTAGGAGTTTCGTCACTTCAATGAATGATACCGGCCCTAAACCAAGCATGAGAAGTTGCTACTGGCCCATAAAAAAGAATTTAGGAGTGCGTATACCGTGCACTTACATCCATGGCTGAAAAGTAACGGAATGGCATTTTCTATAGGGCTTTTCTGATGAACGACTTGGCAAAATGTTAACCAATATAAGTGATCACAAAATACCCAAATAGAAACTTGCAGTGAATATCCAAAGTGCCAAAACCTTCCACATTTATATCAGTGTGATACTGAGGGAGCTCATTTAATTTTTTCTCTGCAGCTCTCCAGTCAAACCCATCTTTCCAATAGTATGCGAGTCTTTCAATATTTTTGGCAGGAACGCCGAAGTCCCACACATCTTGGTCAGGAGATTCGAGCTGAGAAGGAAACCTGGCCAAGGTAAGACGTTGTTTAAGCTGGTCAAGGTGCTCATCCGGAACTGAGATAGTGAATGGTTTCAGACTGGTGTCCGGAGGAATAGACCTAGCGGTGTTCATCACTGCCGTAATAGTGCTGTAGTAGTTTTGCGCGACTTGATCGGTATTAGGATTGAACAAAAGCAGGAAGCACCACGAAGCAGATGCCTTTCTTTTATACCTATTGTCTGTGTTCTGCTTAATAATGCACTATGGTCGGCCATTCATGAGGAGTATTTGTAATTGAAAATCGAAATAAGCCTCCCGGTCTTGGCTGGTGAATACCCCTCCCCAACCTTGGGGCTTGGAAGTCCATGATTGAATTCGGTGAAAACCAAAACCAAAACCATGTAATATCAATACATGACTCTCCCATCTACCATTTTAATGTCAATGCAGCACGATTAAACTAGAACTTTATGATTTAAGTTGACCATATCTGCATTCTCCGCATGAGGAGAGTCACCCTCCCCCTCTTCTCTAAATGACTAGAGCTAGTCTTTCAAGGATGTCTCACTCATTTTGGTCTACCTAGAATAGTTCTCTCTAAGGTTTGTGGCTAGCAATGAGTGTCCTAGATACTATCTAATATACTCTGATAGCAAGATAAAATAACGGTACAGCCCGTGTAACCTGTTCATCTAGCTGCGGGTCAGGAGAGTACATACTTTTACTAGTATATATTTCCTGAAGCCAAAAATAGGTCTTTTCATATAATATCATCACCTATAATGATCTGTGAAAATCCCTTGATTTAATAGCTATCAGTAACTTGAACGGACTAACTCGTCTTCTAAGTACTGGGAGACTAGTAGTACTGATATGCTTAGTCATCGCGGAGAGGTTTCCCGGTCTCTCAAAGGCGACCACCCGATGAGTTGCCCTCTCCGAGAGCAAGACAATCTAAAAGCCTTACTACTGCAACATGTCGTTTCTTCGCTCGGCTATCGTAGCTGCTCGAAGTACATCTGGAATTCGCGCCTTTTCGACGGCCCGTGTCTCTCATTCTGAGTTGGCGTACCAGGTTTATGGCCCGGAGAAAGAACAGACTGCCTCGGATCCTGTCCTTTTCCTGCATGGGCTTTTTGGTTCGAAGCAGAATAATCGGAGTATTAGCAAGTACGCAAGTCAAATGTTCTCTTTGAACCTGGTTGATCCTGACGTCTTTCTAGAGCCCTGGCCCGCGATTTGAAACGCCAAATCTTCTGCTTGGTGCGTTCAAGCTTCGTTCCCCATCAATTTTATGACCTGGATGAATTTCCTTGAACAACTGAAAATCTAACCTAATCGTTAGGATCTGCGAAACCATGGACATTCTTTTCATGCCCCAGAGCATAATTATAGCGCGATGGCCGACGACGTTCAAGAGTTCATCCAACAACAAAAATTGGGCAAATGTGTTCTCATCGGACATTCCATGTAAGTTATAGACTCTAATTCAGGATCGTTACCATTCCCCAGACCACACCACACCCCCCTTTTCCCTTTATCTTCTTCTTCTTCTTCCTTTTTTCCAAAAAAAGGAAGGAAAAATACTAATATTGTGACAGGGGCGCCAAGGTGGCAATGACAATGGCTCTCCGTACCCCCGAGCGTGTGTCGGGCCTTATTCCTGTGGATAATGCCCCAGTCAACGCAGCACTGAAGAGCGACTTTCCCAAATACGTACGGGGTATGCAGCATGTGGAAAGCCAGATGGTCAAGAAGCAATCAGAAGCCAATAAAATCCTTGAGGATTACGAAGAGGTATGTATCATTTACATGATCAAATAACATCTCCTTGGTAGCATAGTATTGATGATGCTACTATTTAGTCTCTTGGAATCCGCCAATTCCTTCTAACCAATCTGATCCGCTCAGAGGAGGATGGGACATACAAGTTCCGTGTTCCGCTCTCTGTCTTGGGTAAATCGCTTGATAACATGGCTGATTTCCCATACAGCCAGTCGGATTCCATCCAATACAATGGCCCAGCCTTATTCGTTCGGGGAACCAAATCGCAATACGTATCAGATGATACACTGCCGGCTATAAGGAAATTTTTCCCAGGCGCACAAATCGCAGACGTTGAGGCTGGCCACTGGCTGATATCTGAAAACCCCGAAGCATTCCGACAAGGTCAGTTAAATTTCAACGATGAAATCAAACGCAGTACTAATAGTGTCTCTACAGCGGTGGTCAAATTTCTAGGATCTGTTTGATTTTGGGAATTGGATTCGACACTAGAAACTATCCTGTATATTAAAAGGCTACTAGAAGAATAGAAAACCATATTCGTTATGTTCAAAGGACCTCTTCGTCTCAGGTACCACAAAGAAAACGTGAATTTACAAAAGCTTATCGAGTACAATAAACTGTGGTGTCAAATCTCATTGAAAAAATTGCTGTCCCGTGTCTTCTTCTTTTTTTTCTTCTTGGCCTTTTTGCCTATCGTCGAGCCGGGATTAGAGGAAGGCGCTGACGGTTGGCTCGTGGTTCCAGTCGTTGATGGTGGCGGGCTGTCATCGTCGGAGTTTACCTCCCTCGGACGTTTGTTACCCTGAAATGTTGCTGACTTTGGAAGGACCTGAGAAGTTGGTGAAATCTGACTGTGCTGGAGGCGTGCCAAAGACCGGTGAAGAGGGTCCTCGGCGATGGACTGTGGTAAATGATCCAATGGGGGGTGTACGATTGATCCGAGCCCTCTAGGCCTGTGACTGGATTCATTGGCGGGGAAAGATTCTAATTCTTGCGATAGATCTTGGTTTGGTTTGTTTGATTCATCTGCTGGAATTTCCGGACGGGGTGCAATAATGCCATTCACTTCAGCCAGTAAATCTATCATATCTCTCTTTCCTTTCTCGAGCAGTGCCTTCATATCATCACATAATGCCTGCGCTTCTGCTTTGTCGATGGGTTCGGCTGAGGATGATTGAGAAGTTCTCTCTATTGGTTGCCGGGTTCGTAGGTCACATATCGACTTTTTCGTAGTCTCCGATTGGGCTTTGAGGTCCTGGAGTTCGGATTTGAGTTCCGTCAACTGCGAAGTTGAGGCTTCATTGTATTTGTCCGATTTGGATGCATTGTCAAAACACTTGTTTGTTTGTGTATCGAATGCATGATGAAGATTCTTTAGTTCAGTTTGCAACTGAGTGATTTTGCCAAGATGTTCTTTGACGTCTGTTCTGAGTTCTGGGATACCCTGGTTGATATGATTTTTGAGTGCAGTGACTTCCTCAGTCAACTGACGAGCTGACGGATACATTTCTTGCATAGCCTGCGCCATTTGTTTTACCAAGGAATCAGTATTTATGTTGTTCCATCGATTCTCTAAAGATCGAAGACTCGTGGCGAGACTGTCATAGCTTTTGACGTGTTTCTTGACCTCCTGGGAGGCTTCTGATAGATAGGGGACTCTGCGTAGGAGATCATCCCAGTTTTCTTTCACCTTCCCAAGGTCTCGATTTAAATTTGACATTTGGTTCCTTAAGCCATTATACAACTCAGAAGATGGTCTTTGTTCTTGATGGGAGTCGCTCAAAGAGTCAATTCTTTCAGATATAGCGTCAAACTTCTCTCTGAGGACCTTGGGAAAAACTTGCCCCGGAGCCGTAAGATGATCCTGCATTTGGTCTTCTTTTGAGGCTGACGTGACTTGCATCCTTTTTTGCTCAGCAGACAATTCATTGACACTTGCTTCGTGTTGTGAAACCGCCTGCTCTATCGCCTTGAGACGATCCTCTAAAGCCGAGAGACTTTTGGCAAAATTTTGCGCTTGGTCTTTCACCGTGTTGATTGCCTGGTGTAATGACGCTTGCACTTGGCTTTGCGGCTTTTCGGCCGCCATCGCCTGCTTCAATTCGTCATCCGTGGCGGTTTTCCATTCCTCGAGGGCATTAATGCTTTTCCTAAAACCTATGTGCGCTCTCGATTGCGATTCGACGGTATTGCAAACCTTTGAAATATCGATAGGTTTGTCAGGGAGGTCTTGCTCTTTCTTGATAAGTATTGTTCGCTTGATCTTCCTCACATCATCCTCTAGCTTGACCACATTCTGATCCATGCCGGAGGCCTTGTCAACAAAAGCTGATGATGGTGAATTAGTTGCCATTTTGAGCATCTGCTGAAGCCAACCTCCAATATTCTCTGTGATTTCGGTGGAGCGATCTTCCTGCCGGTTGATATCACGGTTGATCTTGGACAATCTGCTTTGGCAAGCCTTTGCGTCGGCCTGCAACATATCGACGGTTGTGGGGAAAGCATTTGCCTGCTTTGCCTTTTCCAAGTCACGTAGACTAAGAACTTCCTCCCTTTCAAGTTTCGACTTTTCTTGGAAATCGAGCTGTCTTGAAATCCGGGCGTCTATGAGCTCGAGGAGTTTGGGCATTAGCCCAGCTAGCCCCATTTCATCTGAAGATTGGACAGGCCTTTGTTGAGCCTGAGATGCCGAGTCTAGGGTTTCATTTGACAAAGAGTGCCGTACTTGTTCCCGAGAAGGCAAAGGAGTAATGGCGGGGGAAGATGGCTGCGAATTTGGCGTTTGACGAGAAAGAGACGAAGTATTAATGTGGGGACGAATTCGGTAGGGACGAGGGTCATTCGATGCAGGTAAGGAAACTCGGGGATTGGTCTGTGTAGGCTGGCCGTTTGAACCGTTCACCTCCATACTGTCGACGTAGATGAACAGCGATGCACTCCGTAGTAAGTGGAGTAATCACACCGATATTTCTTGAAGCATTTCGCTACAATAGCAAACTTTTTCAGCAAATAAAATTAACGTTGTTGCTATCAGCTCCACATAATATCTGTTGGCGTGGCAAGAGCAAGGAGTGATCTGAGGTCTTGCGGAATCATCGATTGCCAAGACACACGTCAATCCACGGCTCGCACACGAAAAACGCGTCGCGTGAGGGAGGCTTCAAATTGTGAGTGAAGGGTATGGAAATGGAGAAGTTGGTGATATGAGAGAGAGAGGGAGGGAGGGAGGGAGAAGGTCACTTGTCAGAAATCAGAACAAAAGAAAAAGTTTCAATGAGATTGGCAGGAGCTAATGCGTTTGCGCCTGCCATTTCTTTCCACTCAACTCTAATCGCTTTCACGTGACATATAGGACCTCCTTCCCAAGGTTTGCGAATCCTCACCTCCACCTTTCATTCTTAGCCGCGCCCAGCAACTTGTGTGTTTTTCTATTCCCCAGATTGCTGGATTCTGAAATTTGGTTGCAATGGCTGTCGTGAGTCACCAAAGTTCCCATTGACCCTGTGCCCTACTGACTCCTTCCTGATCTAGCCCATTTCCACCGTCGCGGAGAGCAAGGAGCTCCGCGGCTTGAACCTCATCGCCGCTCATTCGCATATCAGAGGCCTTGGTGTAGACCTTGACTCACTCCAGCCCCGTGGTGCATCGCAAGGCCTGGTTGGTCAAGAAAAGGCGCGTAAGGCCGCTGCTGTGATTCTGCAGATGGTGAAGGAAGGCAAGATCGCTGGTCGCGCTGTCCTGATCGCTGGTCCTCCCAGCACTGGAAAGACTGCCATCGCTATGGGAATGGCTCAGTCACTTGGATCCGACGTTCCCTTCACAATGCTCGCCTCGTCGGAAATTTTCTCCATGGAGATGTCCAAGACCGAGGCTCTAACCCAGGCCTTCCGAAAATCCATCGGCGTGCGAATCAAGGAAGAAAGTGAAATCATTGAGGGCGAAGTCGTGGAGATTCAGATTGACCGTAGTGTCACTGGTGTATGTACTCTCCTCGTAAAACAAAGAGCTGCAGGCTAACCGGCATAGGGCAACAAACAAGGCAAGCTCACGATCAAGACCACCGACATGGAAACGATCTACGATATGGGAACGAAGATGATCGACTCGATGACAAAGGAACGTGTGATGGCAGGCGATGTTATATCGATTGATAAGTCTTCCGGCAAAATCACTAAGCTTGGTCGATCGTACGCTCGTTCGAGGGACTACGACGCCATGGGCGCCGACACGAAGTTTGTCCAATGCCCCGAAGGAGAACTGCAGGTTCGCAAGGAGATTGTTCACACCGTCAGCCTACATGAAATTGATGTTATCAACTCGCGATCACAAGGATTTTTGGCACTCTTCTCAGGTGACACTGGTGAGATTAGAAGCGAGGTTCGCGATCAAATCAACACCAAGGTAGCAGAGTGGAAGGAGGAAGGCAAGGCTGAAATTATCCCTGGTGTTCTCTTTATCGACGAAGTTCACATGCTTGATATCGAATGTTTCTCCTACGTCAACCGTGCCCTCGAGGCCGAGCTGGCTCCGATCGTTATCATGGCTAGTAATCGCGGACAAGCTAAAATTCGCGGCACCGCTTATACGTCACCACACGGTCTGCCTTTAGATTTCCTTGATCGGGTCGTCATTGTCAGTACCCAGCCGTATAATGCAGACGAAATCCGGCAGATTCTGGCTATTCGGGCACAGGAGGAGGAAATTGATGTTTCACCGGATGCCCTCGCTCTCTTGACGAAAATTGGCCAAGAATCTAACCTTCGATATGCGAGCAACATAATCACTACGTCCCATTTATTGAGCCAGAAGCGCAAGGCCAAAGAAGTCAGCATTGAAGATGTCCAACGCAGCTTCCGACTGTTCTACGACCCCGCGCGCAGTGTCAAGTTTGTCAACCAATATGAACAGCGCTTCATAGGAGATCAAGGCGCTGTGACCTTCTCGGCAGCTGCCAACAGCGATGCCATGGAGCTTTCATGATCGAAATTCGCTTTAAATTTTCATGGGCGTGCTCAAGGTTATTGAAAGGAAGGGCATCGTTTTAGCGAGAAGAAAAACTACTATTTGACTATTTGATTTTGTTGTGTTTTTTTTTTACCACATCGAACGATGTATGATAGGACTGGCGCTTTGTCGAGGAAATTTCCATGCTCTGAAATTGGTTTAAGATCCTATTGCATTTTCTGGCATTTACAGAAAACTAACAGTACTACTCCACTGCCCTGTATCCCCTACTCGGCGGAACTCTACGCCTTCACCGAAGTACCCAGCGCTTTGCCATGACTGCATCATCGAATTCTGATAGGGTCCATGGGCATCACCGCCATCGCGCGCATCGGACCAGCGATACTCCCACATAACCGACTCTTGCTCGAGCTGTACAGGACCAGATGATGGAGGATCAATCCAAGTTTCACCGGTCTCCCTCTTGTACTGTCGGGTGAGTAGTTCACGCTCCGTATCGTAGATCTCAGGCTGGTCCCGGCCCATCAGGATATCAGCGGCCCCAGTGATAGCCTCAATGACTTTCTTTCTTCTGGCTTGGTCCGAGTCCTCGTCTGTCATCTCTGTATCTTCGGCTTTCTTCGATTTCTTGTTTTGCCATTTCGGCTTCCGTTGGAGGCCCTTTCCAAGCCGAGCAAGCGCCTCCAGTATCGTCTCGCCACGATGCAGGTTGGTGATGATGGTTTTCAGAGCATCAGCGGACAATACTTCTTCATCTGTTCGGCTCTTCTTCTTCCTTTCCTCGTCGCGTTTCTCGGCGGCTTCTTTTGCTTTGCGAATGTCTTTCTTAGACACTCCGTCCAGCCAAGAATCGTACGTAGCGTCTGGATCTACGGCTCTCCGTACGTAATTTCCCGACTCGTCAAATTGACCCTCTTCCTGCTCCGTATTAAGGTTGAACGCATCAAGTAAAGGTGCATGCTTCTTCTTTCCGCCAGCGCCAAGCTCTTCGTCGAGTTTCTCATCTGGCTTCGCCCTTCCTTCTTCATCGACCTCGCTTTCACTTTCCGAATCTGCTAGCCCATCGTCTTGGGTGTCTTTGTGCAAATTGACATGTAATTTCGTCCCACCGGTGGAGGAAGCAACCTGGCCCTCAATCTCGTCATTCCGGAGGAATCTAGTATTTTTCTTGTTTTTGCGCGCCATCTCATCAGCAGCACTATTTTGGTCACCGAAGTCGTTCTCTAGTTCAGCGAACATGTCGTCGTCGGCATCTTCCTTTTCTTGTTCGTGTTTTGATCCTCCTTCTCTGCGCGTGTCGAGCCCTTCATTGTCGCTACTGTCCGAGTCATATCCATCGATGTTGATTGCTTTTCGTCGCACCTTTTGTCCTCTTCGACCAATCTCATCGGCATCAAGAATAGCATCTTCTTCGGGCGCTTCCGGCGCAAGGGCAGAGGGATTGCGAAGATCAAATCGCGGCTTCTTATCTGAGGGACCACCAAGCTGGTCTTGGTCGAAGTGAGAACTTGTCAAGTCCTCTCCAGTCCGCTTGGGACGATGTTGTGAGCTTGACATTTCCACTCAAATCAAACTTTGCTCCAATCGACCTCAGTGGCAGAGTCCAAATCTGCTGCGTTGTTGTGCAGCGTGTGTTGCACATGAAGTATCATCGGAACGGAAAATCGTGGGCGGAGTGACGCAAGGCCGTCCGCACGCCGACGCCCGCGCCGCACTTGGCACATGGAAGTCATCTGTCTGTCTGTCTGTCTGTCTGTCTTCTTCGCGTGGATGCAAGTTTGACCGTGCCAGTTGCTCCCTACTCTTGACTCATTCATCACTAACTATCGATTGTCTTCAAAAATCATGGTAAGTCTCTTATCTTTCCCATTATATTTCTCCTTCTCCCTCTCCCTCTTCCTCTCCCTCTTCCTCTCAGATAGCTTCCAAAGACTCCGCTCTAATAGCTCTCAGTTCCGACCCGAATACGGTTTTGATGACCCCATGGAAGGGATTTTAGGAACCGGCATGATGCGCGGGGCGGCTCGTCGTTTCGATGAATATTACCGCTGCTATCCAGTTGCGATGCTTCCGGGTCCCGAACGAGAGAATGTGAATCATGGCGGCAAGGTCATCATGCCACCAAGCGCATTGGACAAGCTCACTCGCCTCCACATTACCTATCCTATGCTTTTCGAGCTGCATAATGGCGCGAAAGACCGAATGACGCATGCAGGCGTTTTGGAATTCATCGCTGAAGAGGGCAAGATCTATCTACCATTTTGGGTGAGTGACTAAGAACACTATGTCTCTATTCAACGCTATCAAACACTAACTATTACGCCCACTTTTTTCTAGCTCATGCAAACTCTTCTTTTAGAGCCTGGTGATCTCCTTCAGATCAAATCTACAGACCTTCCCCCGGGTCAGTTCATCAAGTTGCAAGCCCAGTCAACCTCCTTCCTCGACATCAGCGATCCCAAAGCTGTACTTGAAAACGCGTTCCGTAATTTTTCCTGCCTGACAAAAGGCGACGTCTTCACTTTTGCCTACAATGACCAGATCTATGAAATGGCTGTTCTTGAGACCAAGCCTTCGGGTTCCAAAAGCGCAGTATCCGTACTGGAGACTGATCTAGAAGTGGACTTCGCGCCTCCAGTTGGATATGAAGAGCCACAACGCACTAGCGGTACCAGCACGCCAGGGAGCGTCGTCAACGGTGGTAAGCTACCTCCTGGTGGACTACTTCATCCCCACGGTACTATGGCACAGTCTATCAACTATTCTGCTATCGCACCTGAGTCAACTGATGCCGCTGCTGGGGCCAAGGCCGTCTCATCGAATTTCCTTTCTGGGGGCCAGCGGCTTAATGCCAAAAAGGGTAGCAAAGCCCCTACACCCAAAGCAAGCACGCCAGTTCCAGGAGCCACAAACCCTCAGCACCCCCCACCAGCTCGAAAAATCAATGGCCCGCAGCCTCTCCGGCTTCCTCCTAACCAACTGTTTTTTGGCTATGCAATCAAGCCACCCAAACCACGTGACGAAAATGGCCAGGTTATACCAGAGGATCAACCCAGGTTCCAGGGCATTGGCCAAACCCTGCGCGGGAAGAAAAAAGATCTTGGAGAGTCCGCAACACCCACATCAGGCAGCGAGGCTGAGAGCCAAAAGGGCAAGGGGGCTGGTGGCGGTCGAACTTTGGGCAAGAAGCGCTGAAGCAATCCCTCAGTTCACGATTTTTCATGATATCCTCAAAATCTCTAGACTTGATGCCTCGAGGTGACACGCGGCGACGGATGGATCATTGTTGAGCGGGCATAGCGAGACATAGGCGTTTTGGTAATTTTGCTATGAAAGAATAATTTTTTGCGTGAGGTAACTCCTTCTAAAGAGGTGTGCCCTTTCATTATGTAAAACAGACTGCATAGTCCTTAATTCGCACATTCTTCCAAAGTCAGTAGCTAATTACTACCAGTTACAGAGTAGTAGTACATAACAAGACAAAAAAACTACTAGGTAGGTGTCCAGATCGGGAAACCAAATGTTATAATGGCCTTTCTCTGTGTCTTCTCAAAGTTATAATAATTAAACATTATCAATTACTACTAGTTACTAACGATTAGTAGTTGGGAACTACCTGCTAGTAGTTAGTTAGTACAGCTAGTTATAAGCGGGAGGAGCCGAGGTCGTGATCGACCTCCGCTTGCAATGCGTCTCTCCGTGTAAGCACAACCCACCTATCTTTGATTGGGATGAAACTTTAATCATCATGGCTACAAATACATATCCGCTGGCGACTTTTGTCAAACTAGGTCCATCTGTCTATATGCAGGACCCAACAAACGCGGCAGATGGAGATAATCGGCCATTAGTCTTCATCGCTTTCTGGATGAATGCACCACCTCGTGCCCTCGCCAAGTACGCGGTCGAGTACAGGCGTCTGGTTCCCACCGCTCGCATTGTTTTCGTGCGGAGCTCCTCGAATGACTTCTTCTTTCGAGCCACTGAACACGCACAACGAATGCAGATTGCCCCCGCCGTGGAAGCAATTCGCTCTTTCGCGGCTCCTGAGAACCCCGTGTTCCTGCACCTTTTCTCGAACGGAGGTCTATCCAAAACGGTACATATGCTCAAGGCATACAAAGCTGCAACCGGGAATCCTCTCCCTTTCACATCAATGATTGTGGATAGTGCACCCGGAACCGCAAGCCTTCCATCAGCGGTTCGAGCTTTTTCTTTTGCGCTTCCCCAGATGTGGATTCTGCGATTATTCGGCAAGGGTTTCCTGTGGATAACACTTATTATGATGAAACTCATCCAGTTCATCACAAGAACCCCAGATATTATCAGCCGTGCGCGGAAAACAATCAACGACCCTTCATTGATGCAGGCTGTTAACACAAAATGTGTCCCAATTCGTTGCTATATATACTCTGATGCTGATGATTTGGTCGATTATCACGATGTCGAGGTGCATGCGTCTGAATCGGAAGCTGCCGGCTGGGTCGTGCGTCGTGAGCGATTCCAGGGATCACAGCATGTTGGACATATGCGAGTAGCGCCTGATCGATATTGGGGTATTGTCAAAGAGCACTTAGAGCTCTTAGAATGAACTGGATTGATTGACTTTTTAATCTTTGGAAGCTCATAGAAACTGTATATTCACCGATACAGGTATGGATTGTTGATCAAAATAACATTTGATATCTAAGATTTGTTCTTTTTTATCGAAGCTGCTAGCTTCATGATGTTTTTAGCTTTCTTTATCCCGTGGCACCTCGTCGGTTCGGTCACTATGACAGATAGTTCCCAGAATCTATATAGCTAAGCTTCTATTATGAAATTGAGGACTTGAGAAACTCGGGGCCGGAGTCAAGTTCCGGCCCTCCACCAGTAGTCCTTGCTGTAGTACTATTTGTACCAAGTATTCTGTGAACAAAGACGACAGTGCTGCATCATTTGGGTGAGCAAAAATGTCTCCCAGATCTCAATATACCCTATGAGCCCCTCTTGGATCAATTCAACAATTCTCTGCCATCGTGCTACTCTGAGAATTTGCTTCTTGACAGGAATAGGTTCATCAACAGTTCCATCATTTGCTCGAGTCCAACACCAACAAAGAGAAGAGAGAAAGAAAAAGCAAAATAAAAAGAAAGAAAGTCTCATCCAAATCTTAGACCAGCCCCCGCCATGTTTCAGCATCGAGCAAATGAGGAAGAATTTCTCAGCGTTAGTAATAACCAAGACTGTCGCTTTCACCTCCCCGGATACGGCCGTCCTTTGGATTATGCGCCCACTGAACAGAACATTTACGGAGTGGAGAGTCGCAGCATGTTTCCGACGGCTGCAGATGATCGAGATATCGAAAATGGATACACCGAGTATGCCGGGGCTTTTGTCTGTCCGGAAGAAGCTAATACTAATACCTTGACAGATTACCTGTCCAAACTCTTCGCGAGATAGCCATGGTGGGCATCATGGAACAAATCACTGATATCCCAGAATGGTGGAAAAAGGTTTGTGATAATTTATATGACTTCTCAAGCTTGATTACCTGGTTAATTGGTCTCTGGTGGCAGGTCGGAGATCCCACAGTAACTGAAGAATGGAAAAGGATGGCCATAGGTAGTGGCAAGGATATCACGCAGAATATGGCCAAGTGGATTGTTGACGAATTAACATTCAAGGCAATGATATATGAAAGGTTTCATTGCGTTGGACTTTATAACGGGGATGTCACCAAATCCGACACAATTGTGCCCGACTCTCTCATCCAAGAGATACGATCGGCAAGCAAGGTCCTAGAGATGGAACATGAAGAGCTGCAATTTTACCATCCAAGCAGTCTCAGCAAGCAACGAGATCTTCTGGCTATGGCTCTATATCCCCTCATCTACGGTAAAACTCGCATTCTTCCTGACAAACTAATTCGGTTGGATGACGCACTACGACATGCCGGCCAGGGCGAGGTAATCCCAGTTCCCAGTGACACCGGGGTCACAAGAGAAGACATCGCTTGGCGTGTACGAGCTAGGGCAGACATTTTGGTGCGGCCATATAGCCGGGTGTTTCAAGTGCTTCCATCAGACTGGGAGCTTGGTGACGACGGTCAATGGCACATTGCTACTTACATCAATAATTTACACCCTGTCAAGCACCGCAATGTGTACGGGGTCATTGAAAAGGCTTTCAACTGTCTCGTACCACAGTTGAACATGACCATCACTCCGCTGAAGGACATGCTCCATTCTCGCGCCCGTATCGAATACCACAAGGCCGAGTATTACCCTGCATCAAAGGAAACTGCAAGCCAGGAACCTCAGATAAAGCCTCGGGAAGCGCAGAGCGAGTTTGAGGAGCGATATGAAAAATGGAGAATGGATAATTACCTCGCAATCCAGCCTGATGCGGGAAAGTTCATTCCCTGGGCAGTGCCTCGATGTCTAATGTCAAAGCTTCCGGAAGATTTACCTAGTCCTGTTCGTATTGAACAAGGGGTAGACCTAGCCAGGGACTACAAAGAACGGGGGCTACAGGTTGTCACACGAATCATGGGTGTAGATCTTACACCCGAAAATCCATATCACGAAACAGAATGGCATGTCGAGGGCCAGATGGTAAGCAACTCAGTCCACCTCTAGATGGCAACCCGCATTTTTGGATTAACAGTCTTTGCAAAGAACGAACACATTTGCGCTGCGGCCTTTATTACATATGAGAACGAAAACATGACGGATTCTACCATGGAGGTTCGCAATATAGTCGAGACAGCCACTCTTGAAGAAGTCGAACACGAACCGAAAGACTTTATCTGGCTCCGACAGATATTCGGTCTAGAAAACGGCGAGCCGGCTATCCAGAGCTCTGGCTCAATCAAATGCCCTCTTGGGCGCGCTATTATATTCCCAAGCACGGTGCAGCACCGATTCACCGGATTTGAGCTGAAAGACAAGTCCAAACCTGGAAAATCGCGAGGTTTGGCTTTCTACTTGGTCGATCCGAATATCCGTATTATCTCAACGGCCAATGTTCCACCTCAGCGGTTGGATTGGACGCTGGACATCGAGCATGAGGAAGGAAATCTTGCGCATTCTATGGCAAAACTGGCGCTTGATAATCGAGATAAGAAAGGGAGCATGATGTTGAGTCTGGACGAGGCGCTCAAGATAAGGGTCGACTGTCTGAATGAACTGATCGAGTTCATGCGGTATCAGCATGTTGCATTCGAGTCAAATGTGTTGATGCTTTAGACACTTAGGGTTCTGATCTAGTATTTTCTGTTCAATTAAATCCTTCAAATACGATTGCTCGAACGTTTAATTCACCAAAAAGCCATTAAGTAACAACCCGATAAGCAACCACGAAGAAAGGGTGATCATAGGTCTGAAAATGGCGATGCGTCCAAATTGACAGTCATGAGTTACACTACCGTATTACATGTTCGCAGTGTTGACATTGAAATCGCCGCGCTATGCTTTAGATGTTGAGAATATACACGTACAGAAATACCCAGATGAACCCTCCTTTTTCGTTCCATAATACCATCATATCCTAGTAGTATCATACCTACCGACCTTTCATCTCAGGGAACTCATCCTCCAGCTTCAACCGAGGAGCGACATTCATGCTCATCAACTCTTGGATAAGAAGCTTGGCGGCATAAGGCATGACCATTTTGACAACCGACCGGGACGATTTGCATCCAGGACACCAGTTCAAATACCCCATGAAGCCACACTTCTCGCAAATGTCCACTTCGTGCCTGTCAGATGAGATCATGAGGCGCTCTAGCAACAGTTGGCTCGTTCCGTAAGCGATCAAACAGTCACGTTCCATCTCACCGAGGCGAAGACCACCATCACGCGAACGACCTTCAGTGGGCTGGCGGGTCAAAGTAGCAGTAGGGCCTCGGGCACGAGAGTGCATCTTATCTTGAACCATGTGCTTGAGTTTCTGGTAGTAGATTGGACCAGTAAAAACGTAGAATGGGAGTGGTTCACCGGTGATACCAGATGTGAGCATATCTTTACCACCATAACTGAAGCCATGATCAATCAAGATCTGGGACATTTCCTCGACAGGGCTACCACCGAAGCAGGTACCATAGCCGTGTTGGCCAGATAAAACACCAGCTTTTCCTGAAACGAGTTCCAGCATTTTCCCGACTGTCATTCGAGATGGAAAACCATGGGGATTCATGATAATATCAGGGTTGATGCCTTGGTCAGTGAAGGGCATGTCTGCCTGGTCGACGATAATGCCAGTCACACCCTTCTGACCATGGCGGGATGAAAACTTATCGCCAACCTCAGGACGACGGGTCTGGCGGGTCAAGATTTTGATAAGTCGTGTCTCGCCCTCTGTCGCAGACAGCATCACTTTGTCAATGTACGCAGGGTCAGGGAGCTTGTAGGCCATTGGTGCAGGATTCCAGGAGATTGGTTTGCCAGAGTCAGATCCCATGAGGCCCATCGTGTGTGCTTGGTCGGGAACTCTCTTATTTATGTAGACCTCACCAGATTTGACCTTCTCGCCCACCGCAGCCAGACCATCAGCTTCAAGCAGTGCATGCTTGAGAATTGGCGCTTCATTTTCATACTCCGGGCCAGTCAGCTCATCTTTCAATCCGCTGGGATAGCTCTTTAGATTTGTGACATATTTGCGGAAGACCTGACAACGTCCAAATCCACGGTCCACTGAGCCCTTGTTCAAAACCAGAGCATCCTCAATATCGTAGCCAGAGTAACTCATGACGGCAACAGTGGCGTTCTGTCCCGCGGGGAGCTGGTCATATTTAGTTAATTCGATGGTCCGGGACTTGACCATTGGCTTCTGTGGGTAAACCATAAGGTAAAGAATGGAGTCGATTCGCTGGAACTGATTGGAGGCAATCGCACCGATAGCCTGTTTACCCATGGCACATTGATAGGTGTTACGCGGCGATTGGTTGTGATGAGGATAAGGGATGAGACCAGCGACAGCGCCAAGCACAGTGAAGGGTTCGATTTCCAGATGAGTGGTCGCTTCATTGATGTCTTTCTCATAAATAGAGATATAAGAGTCGTTTTCCTCGTTCACATCAAGATACTCGACAAGACCTTGTGCAAGGAAATCGTCGAAAGACATCTTACCATCCCTCAGCTTTTTCAAATGGTGTTGTCGAACCCGTGATTTACCATCTTCGACAATGATGAGGGGTCGACAGATACGACCATCGTCTGTAGCAATGTGGACTGATCGTTGATGATGGTTGATGTAGATACTCACAAACTCGGAGATGCGGCCCATACGGCGAAGCCTACGGAAGGCATTGAGGAAGTACTTGGGGCGCCTGGTCATAGCGGTCGGTGTACCATTGATTGAAATTGTGTAGGTCCCAGGTGCGTAAAGCTCCATCCCACTGACAGTGGATATGTCTTCTGCGCCTAACATAAAAATCAGGTTCCTCACAGGGCCCTCTTCATCGTTGGTTGTAATATGGGTCATGAGCGCCAAATTCTTAACCAATCCGCATGCTTCTCCCTCGGGGGTGTCCGCAGGGCAAAGCATACCAAATTGAGATGGTTGCAGTGCACGTGGACCACTAACTTTCCGAGTCTTCTCAAATTGACTGCTGATACGGGTCATCATACCGAGAGCCGCAATGTAACTCAGTCTGCTCAGCACATGAGTCACACCAGCACGTTCCATGCGGAATCGCTTCAAGCTCCAGTTTCCGGTCGAGATGGCGCGATTCATGCCTTGGGTGATATGATTACCATGCATACTCATAATGCTCCAGGCATCGAATTGTTCAGCACGGTTGCGTTTGTTCAGGGTCTTGTCGATGTTCATCTTAATATCAAAACAGAACTTCTTAAACAAGTCTTCGAATAACAAGGCTAAAAGCTGACCGGCCAATTCCAAGCGTTTGTTTCCTAGGTAATCGCGGTCGTCCACCATTGATGGATCGTTTTTTGCCATCAGTACACGACGGGCCATATGAGCGACGTAGATGGCCTTTGGTCGGAAGTCCATATTCTTGACTTCGATGTGAGAGATGATAACCGATGCGATGGCTTCCACTGCCTCTTGGACATGGGTCCTGCGGTACGCCCCCTGCTTGCGGTTGATTTTGATGCGAGAGCCAATCCATTCCAGCGCCTGTTGCTGGGTAAATATGCCCAGGTTGATGGCCTCCTCGAAGTTAATGGCAAAATCATCCTGATATAGGCTATCAGAGCCGGCCACTAGCTGCAACATTTCCTTGTCGGTGTGGATCCCCATGGCCTTGAGCAGGACGACAATTGGAATGTCTTCACTGAGCACGTTATGCTTCACGACTAGTCGGTCCTTTTTTAATACGATGTAACTTTTGGATTTTCGCTCGTTTGAAGAGCTGTAGAAAATGTCAGTTTGTTCCAAGAGGCACCAGAGGAGTCGGTTTAAACTACGTACCTAGTGACTGAAGCCTGCACGATCTCTTTCTTTGGGTCGGTTTCCACAATGATACGATTCTTGCTCAATTGTTCTTGGACAAGGATGACCTTCTCGGTTCCATTCACGATGAAATAACCGCCAGGGTCAAGGGGGCATTCATTAAGAACGGTCATCTGCGCAGGAGTCTTGTTGGCTAAGACACACTTGGAGCTGCGAAGCATCACGGGCATTCTGCCAATCGAAACACCTTTTCGATGAACTCTCTTACGACCTCTGACATATTCGAAATCGATGAGAATGGGGGCTGCGTAGGTAGTATCTCTGAGCCGGCATTCCTGGGGGGTCACGTCCGAATCAAATTCAACTCCAGCGTCCTGCATCTCATCTGCGCGACGGGGTGAGCCAACATAGATATCTGTGAATTTGATGTAGAACTGATGGTCCACATCGCTGCGGATCACAGCGCTCGATTCAACGATCTTCTTTAATTGCACTTCGACAAAGTAGTTATATGAGTCAATGTGTTGCTTGACCAAACCCTTAACCTTCAGGAAAGCGGGCAACAGATTCCATTTGTCTTTTGCAGTATCGATTGGATCGGTAAGCGATTTGTTGTAATAAAAAGGCTCCAGGAGCGCATCGAAGGGGTCCCTATCTTTGTAATCGGACTTGATCGGCTGCTCAGCTGTTCCGTTGGACTCTCCAGGACGATGAGATTCCTTAGCGACGGATGGACGTTTTCTCTTCGAAGGGTCAGTCGCTGAGGAATTTGTAGCCTTTTTCATGCAGAGTCAAGATTAGTATACTTTTTTATCTGTAGGATTAAAAAGTTTGTTACCTCCGAGGGACGCCGGCCGTGGCTGGTCGCAGAAGCCTGCGACTTCTTGCGAGGCGGCATGATGACTAGGTGGCTATTTCTATAAGAGACGTATTTCACGATCTCAAGCCACGCAGTTCTCAGGATGTCAAGTAATGGGAGCGCGCATTCGCCTGTGTCATGAAATGGAGGGGAAGCGGGCTCGTCACAAAATTTGGCTTATCTCATCACCAGCTATCCGTATAAGGCTAGTGTAGACACCTAAGGCGGAAACAATCTCGGCCGCAAATCAGCATTCTGGGCTTCGATGATCCTCAATTCTACTTGGATAATTTGGATAGGATGATTCATGATTTCTCGATTGCATTTGCAATGAAAAGCAACTGAAGGTGGATTTCTGTCTACTAGACAGATGTAGAGTATTCTTAGAAGCGACAAAGTCTATGCTGACAATTTCGTTACTATACAAATATTTAGTTAGTTATGATTAACTAACTAGTGGGCACTTAGTACTGGACTGGGGTTCATAGGAATAGCTAACTATTGATCCAGTACTATAATTAATCGTGTGACTCTAAAGGAATGTATTTGTAGCAAAAGGCTTTTCTCCCTTTGAAAAAGAAAGAAATGAGAAATAAAGACAAACATTAAATCAGAATAGTATTATTCATCAAAAAGGGACAACTTGACCCTGGTCTTTCAATTTTAGATACCCAGACCCTACCTGCAACTCGAATTGAAAAGTGCAGGTGGGCTTGCGATATGAATGAGCAAGATAGATAGACCACAGTGAGATTGGCAATACATGAACATACTAACTAGATTAGTATAAGGTAGTGCCTACATATGGAGGTTATTGCTCAAAAGTACTACTTTTTAGGTAGTACTTTAATTAGCATTGTAAAGACTGTAGATTTTTCTGGAGGTTGTGCGCAGTACAACTCCATTTAGGAATGACATCTAGACGGGTAGTTATATGAGAAGTATCGTACATGCGTTTACTGGCAGTAAACACATGTACAGGTGTACTTCATACCAGTACCTACCATTTTTCTTTTATTTGTCGCACGACTAAGTAGTAGGTTCCTTTCTCTCATGTCTGCACGGACGACCAGTTTAGAATCCACAACCTGCACGGTCTTGCATGATCTACCTGGCCGTAGCTGAGTGGGGATTTGACTAAAGACTAAGTACTCCGTACACTACCCGCGATGCCTGTTTCAGCTAGACTGCCAGTGTCTTGAAGTGGAGAGCAGCGATCACGGTGAGTTAATCGCCGAGGCAAGAGTGGCAATTCCCCATCCCTGCTCCAATCTCCGAGGGTGTCCCTATAGTGTACAGAGTATACCCACAGCGTTCTCCGTACAGGTAGATTTCTTTTAGATTCTAAGATGGGAATTACATTCTCCCTGTACTACGAGGGTTTCACGGTAGGCATTCAACCATCAAGGTTCGTACTATGCTGATTTTGTCCGATGCACCGTGCATTCGACATCCTGTCTCATTCCTTGGGAATTGCGACTCGGGTTTGGAGTGAAGAGGCCGGCTATGTCTGTGGCGAAAAAAAAGAGCTTGACCGCAACTCCTGCTAAATGTCGAATTGCCACATTCGGCATTGGGAGTGAATCGCAACCATTCAGTTAACAGAAAGTCCCCAGGGTTGAGGCGACATCATGTAGGGAATTACCCGGCGCCTCTGCACATACATTACACTGTGAGTACATACTCAGAACCCCATTCAGCTCCGAATGCGAGTTGGAGTGTCAGAATTACATGACAGAATCTGCACAGGAGAGACCCACACTGAGAACACTGGCTACATAGGTACAGAGTAAGTATGTATGTACATATTACTACAGTATCCGTACGACAGCTGGGGGCCCTTCTTTATTGTACTCCATACACTCGATTTGAATCCCAACAAAGAAATAAAGTACACGTGGCTCAGGATGGAAATGGGCCCAAGCTAGGGCGACATCCCTCATCCTTTGTTCGAAAAATGAATCACTGCTCCATATGATTCGCTACAAGGGGAGAGCAAATTAGTACAAAACACGACCGACCTTCATTTCCGTATTAGATGACGATTCTTACAATAGGGATGTCATGCTAGAGGCTTTATCGTGAAAACTACATTTGTATTCGTCTATTTAACCCCTTTTGTCTAATTCTGATAGTATCAGGGCGAGTCATTCGGTAGGGTCGAGGCAATGAGTACCACTACTAGTAGTACTATTAGTAATGCTCAATACGGAGTACATAATGACGCATTGTGGTTTGTGGCCTTGAAAATGACCACTGGAATGGAGCTGCCAGTCTGTCAGCCCCCTCCTTCTTTCCGATCACCCCAATATACACCGGTAGATATACTCCATACGGAGTACTGTACAAGAAAAACGCAGAGGGTTAGAGCGGTATCGGCAGCCTAGGTGTTTCATTGCAAATTGGTCGAGGCGCAAATTGCGTTGGGCATGAAAGACGCCCCCTCATTTTTTGGCACTCATTTCGGGCCTACGCTTCTCGGTGTTAGGGTACTTTATCCTCCTGAGTCCATACTATGTATGTACGTGGTGAAAGGCGCGTGGCCGCCCACTAATAATCCCGCGATGATCGCTTTCCACTTGGAAATTCGATAGTCCAACCTTTCGTCGGGGAAGTATTTTATGTACAATACTAGACTGATGGAGAGGCGGATGTGTCATTTTGTACATAGTACGGAGTACACTGAGGTCATCACATCACATCATCCGAGCGAGGGGTTCCCGCGACAAGCGTCGGATTACACGGACCCTACACCACAGACGATAGATCTAGAATCTGCACTGTTACGAAGACGATTGGATCGGAGAAAGCAAGAGTGGAAGCGAGCGAAGAGGAATGATTGGCGATCGCCGCTCCGATTGCCAGGAAGTACCTCCATCTAGGCGACTGGGGTTCGTGCAGGATCTCTCCCCACCATTGGTATGCTCGTCATTCGGTGGATCAGGGGCTCCAAACGATGCGATCAGCATCGGATGGCTTGTATCACGTTCACCGCTTCTCTCGTCAGTTCCAGTTGAGTGTCGAGACCTAAGGGCCACACTTTTGGGGAGGGGCAAGGCTCTTGTCGCGTGGCAATTGAATCTTATCCCGAGATTCAAGTACTTTACCAGGTAAGTAAGTACCAGTTAACTAACTAATCATGTGCTTTCAGTAGTTACTATGTATAATACAAAGGTAGTCCCTTATTACCCATTCACAACTTTTAAAACTGGGAAATTAGAAATTAAGATTGAAAGAGATAGGGTATCTCTTTCGTATCAAGAAAGGAAAAAATAAAGGCCGAAAGAAAGAAAGAACGAAAGAAAGAACGAAAGAAAAGAGACTCCCCTTCTCACTCAAATAGCGCTGCCCCTTTCTTTGAAGGGTGGATCCCATCCTGTACTTTGATGGCTCAGCGACGAGCGAACCTTGGAAAGCAAGAGGCGCGAACCATTCCACACGACTTCTTAAACTCCAGTTTTAATCATCGCTGGCAGAATGTACAGGGTAAGCGCCCACCTGTTTCGCTTTCTGTGCTCCGTACGGAGTGCTCCGTTCTCTGGTTACTACAGATTACATGGTAATTATTATATGACACCAAGTACGGAGTACCCAAATTATTTCCTCGCTAGGGCACGATCCAGGCACGCCAAATCCGTGCACCACTTTTAGAGGGCGATCCGCTGTCACACCGGCGACACAGCACCACTCGGCGCGTCTCCACAGGCTCGAAACGATACAGTGGCTTGTCAATTTGGCGTGGACAGATACTCCTGCAGCTGCCACGCCGTGGCCAGCGCATCTTATTTCTCTCCGCTCTTCCCCCCCCCCTTGCGCAGCGACGTGCGGGCACGATCGTAGAACCCTAGCCCGACGTATAATCTAACAATCTTCATCATTCGACCACGGAGTTACCATGACTAGGTATTTACATACCCCCGACATGCTGGCCCCGAGCTGCACTCTGGTCGTACGGAGTACAGCCAGCACGGATACAGCGCCAATCACCTGCGGGTCTTGATCGATTTCCGAGTAACGATGGCGATCATCTGCTGTGACCTCTCAGTTTCGCACGGGATTTGGATGGGAGAAATAACATACTACTGTATGTTATTACATAGATTTGTGAACATTCCATATGAAAAGTTTTAGTATTTTGTATACTATACAATACAAATAACAGTTATAGATACTACTAGTATAGTATCTAGTAGATAGATAGGTACCTACCTAGTAGGTAGGTACCTATGAGATGAGAGGAGCAAGAGATTCAATGTAGAACGTTATGTTATATTACGTTCTATTATGTCTTCTTTCTCATCAGCAGTGCTGGAGTGCTGAGAAGATACTATATTTTGTGGTTTTGATCATCCCTTTTTTTTGGATTCTTCTTTTTATAATGAATTACTATTCAAAAGTGCAAAAGTGCAAAAATGCAAAAGAAAAAAAAAAAAAAAAAAAAAAAAGACCACCACCGAAAACCCTGCGAATTAATCAAGCCCCGGGGGGCGAAAGGGAAGCAGCTGAAGCCCTAAAATGTCCAGCAGGGCGTTCGTACGGCGATTGCCGAATAGGGTTGGCCTGGCCTCCCCGCTCTTGCGCTGCTCTGGAACATCTCTCTTCCCAGCCCTCCTTTTTCCTTTTCTCTTTCCTTTCCACTCCGTGTACAACATTTCTCCTTTCTCTTGTTCCTCCCCGAGCATATTTTCTTTTCCTTTTTTTCTTCTTGTTTGAATAGCTGCAACACATTCGTTTGGGTCCGTTGATTCTTGCGGTTTCGCTAAGTGGAGGCCTTTGGGCGGTATGTGTATCCATCCCACTCTGCAACTCCCCCTGCGGCTGATCTCCGCACCCTTTCCAGGAACACCACGAAGTTTTCATATTTTATTTTTTTTGGCGGGGGAGGTTTCTGGTTTGGCCGCTTGAAATCCTTAGATGAGGTCGCGGTCCTTGAACGTTGACCCGTGAGAACTCTTGTATTCGACTAGCTGTCCTCTCGAGGCGTTCATTGTGTGTGAGTGCCCTCTTTTTCGCGAGCGATCGTCGCGCCCATCACCCCTCAGCCCCTCTCAACCTTCTTCCCCTTACTTGGGGAATAACCTCCAACAACGACCGAGCATCACCACACACACACACACCGCCACCCACAATCTCCTGCCACCTCAAACTGTCCTGTCAAAAAGAAAAAAAAAATAAAAAATAAAAAATAAACGTTGGAAGTGCACTGTGTGGAGGCTGGTTATTTGTTTTCGGGGCACCTTAAAAGTTGCTTGTCAACAACCGGGAGGAGTCCTATTTGTGCTGACTGGCGTTGGAATAATACTAGTTGGATTAGTTGGACTTGCCCGGCTGTGTTGCCCATCATGGCCTTCAAGAATGGGCTGAGTGAACGCCTCGATGAGCTTCGATTTCCCTCCCCTCGATCCCCTCCATCGGAGTCCGCCTTCCCAGGCTACACGTCCTTGTCGCCTGGCCACTCGAATCTGGCACCAGGCTTCTCACGGCCTGCCAGTGATGTCCGGGCTAATCTGCAACGTCGATTCACCACCGATTCTAGTAAATTCTCATCTTCGTGGAATTATCTGAACCAGGGGAGCACACCAATGCCAGACCCTCTCGATCTGCTATCTTCGGTAAGCCTATAAATATAATGTCTCGAAATATCTGCACCTACCTACCTTCATTTGGGAGGTCTCGCTCCATGAAAGATCAATCTGCACGCGATGCTGTAATTGCAGGAAGAAGAGGACATGTGGGAGGGTGTAACTGCAGTGAAGGCCAGCTTGAGCTATCGATCTAGTATTCTCCAGATGGCTCAAAAAGTCACCAGTTGCCAGAGCAGATGCCCGTCGAAACTCTCCATTACCCTTTCATTTCTTGTCATCAATTCTTTCGTCCTGATAGCTTTCACCTGCCGATTATAGGCGATCTTGTGGCCCCAACTTTCTTTACTTTCTTTACTTGAGGCAACAGCTTACTCCTTTGGGCAAGCTCAAGCTCTACCTACTCTCACTCCATCACCTTGACCTTCTCCCCCACCTCTTATCTTTCCTTCTTCCATCTCCTCCCACCTTTCACCATTCACCTTCCACCTTTCACCTTTTCCAACCACTTGCTCTGACACTGGTTTTTCCTTTTAACATCCTTTCATCCCAAACATCCAAGCTCAACCTCTCATCTGCCCCTTTCTCTGAGTTGGCATCTCTCTACTCACGATTTACTGCATCTACGGTACTGACTTTGATGTCCATTAGTTTGAGAAGAAGCGACAGCATATCGAGTATATGCGAGAACAGAAGAGACGTTTTGAAGAGGATATGAAATTGCTCGACATGCAGCACGAAAAAGAGAAGATCGAGATGGATCAGCTTGCTCGTGATCTCGCCAAAGCTGGTCTCGGTGGTCCTGCAAGTGAGCCCACCACACCCCCGGAATATCGTGAGCCTCCTGTCCAGGCTGCCGTCTCCCGCCCGGGAAGATTTTCCAATGCGAGTGTCACCTCATCTCCTGGATTTTTCAACGTCTTCGCCCCATCATCTCAACTCACCTCCCCGCAACAACCTGTTGATCGGTTCGCTGGTCATTCGGTGCCTGGGTCTCGCCGTAATTCCGAGAAAGAGGACTTCACCATGGAATCTAATTATCGTCCAACGAATGCGTAAGTTGCTTGACTTGGGCCTCGATTGATGCCTGTTCCCAACAAATTTCTTTTCTACTCCTCGATATTTCTTTTTCTACATAATCATCACTGACGAAACTTTCCTTTAACAGAGTTCACCGGCTGTCGCTTCCTTCCAGCAATTTTAATAGCCAGTATCGGCCAAGCGTGTCTAGTTTCGGAAATGGCTCCGGCGCCAACAACTCGTTTGCGGGAACAAAGCATCTGTTCCCTAGCGAGGAGGAAAAGCCCTACATGAGAGACGAAGACCGCCTGTCAACCCCTGATATCAAGGGCTATATTCGAATGACTGAGCCCGACGACAAGTTCCCAACTTTGTCGCGCCGTGGTGGCTCCAATATTGTAAGTCCATATATTTCATTTTCGCCGATTTGCAGTGACTTGAAGCTGATTTCATTTGAAGCTATCTGCCAATCCAGACGCTCTTGATCTGGCCGGACCCCGAACACCTGGATCGGAGCCCCATCACTCGTCCTTTCATAGCCGCCACCGCTCTGCACATCAGAGCATGCCCAAGACTCTAGCCAGCTTTCGCTTGGACAATTTGCAAACCGGAAATTCTACCAGTGATGAACAGCCGAATGCATCCCAGCCTCGTCACGCCGCACGTCATTCACTCGGAGAAGGCTTTGTATTTCCCAATGAACGCAATAACGATGCCATGACTCCAGTTCCTTCGAACCGGCCAGTGCCTCTTCAGTCATATTCCACCAATGACCTACCCACGGTTAAAGGGAATGGCAGCGGCTTTGATGCAGCGATTACTCCACCAAAGACTTATGCTGAGAATATGCACCACCAGCATAATCACAGTATGGGCCGAGCTCCGCCGTCCAGTTCTCATTCTCGGTCTGCCAAAGGGTCTCCCGAATCTGAGAGCATCAAAACTACACAGCCAATTCTGCAAGCAAGTGCGCCTCCGTTTGGGCCTCAGGTAACTCCAGCGACAACGAACGCTAGTATGGCTGGGTATATTGCGCCGAACGCACTACAATTTCCGATGCATGCAGCGTACCCTGCGCAGTCTTTCGTAAACCAGAGCGCACAAGTCACCAACCCGATCTCAATGACAGCCGGGAACCCATATCTGGCATACCCAAATTACAACAATGGTTACCGTTTCAACGATCCCAGTGGCCGGGGTGGAGTCGGACAGCGTCGTCAAACTGAGAGCGATTCTAGCCAGCTAACTCGCTTCACCAATTTTCCCCTCGAACATTACAAGGGCGACCTCTATAGCCTCTGCAAGGACCAACATGGCTGCAGATATCTGCAGCGCAAGCTTGAAGAGCGAAATCCAGAACATGTACAGCTGATTTTCAGTGAGACCTACATGCATGTGATTGAACTGATGACTGGTGAGTACTCGTAGAGCAAATATGTTGATCGATTCGCTGACCCATTAATCCATCTTCAGATCCATTTGGTAACTACCTGTGCCAGAAGCTCCTTGAGTTCTCAAATGATGAACAACGCACTGAACTTATCAACAATGCTGCTCCTCAACTTGTTAAAATCGCGCTCAATCAGCATGGAACTCGGGCATTACAAAAGATGATTGAGTTTATCTCAACACCAGAACAGACTATTACCGTGATTCAAGCACTGGAGAGACATGTCGTCGAACTTGTTCAGGATCTGAATGGGAACCACGTTATCCAGAAGTGCCTCAATCGCCTCTCCAAAAAGGATGCTGAGTTCATCTATCAGTCTGTTGGTGATCGTTGTGTCACTGTTGGCACTCATCGCCATGGATGCTGTGTTCTGCAACGTTGCATCGACCATGCATCGGGTGACCAAAAAGACCGTCTGATTGGTCAAATCACCAAGAATGCCTATCAACTAGTCCAGGACCCCTTCGGCAACTATGTCGTTCAATATATTCTGGATCTGGGTGACCCATTCTACACTGGCCCCTTGTGCCGTACCTTCGCTGGTAATGTTCCGGTTTTGTCCAAGCAGAAATTCAGCTCGAATGTCATCGAAAAGTGTCTTCGCACTGCCGATTCAGAGAATCGCCGTGCTTTGATCGATGAGATTTTGAATGGCAATGAGCTTGAGAAGATGCTGCGCGACTCATATGCGAACTATGTCGTTCAGACAGCAATGGAATTCGCCGATCCCGAAACTCGCATCCGGATCATTGAAGCCGTACGACCTCTTGTCCATTCGATTCGTGGCACTCCCCATGGTCGCCGCATCGCTGGTAAAATCTTGTCCGCAGAGTCATCAGGTCGTTCTAGCAGTGGTCATGTTACCCCGAACGAGTTAAGCGCCACCCCCAAACAAATGACGCAGAAACAGTTTGGTTTTCAGCAAGGCCCAGGGCATGCGTTTACTGGCCAGAACGCGTTACCGACCCCCACACAAAGCTCATCAAATACTCCGCCCAGCGGCACGGCGGAGGGCCCCATGTTCGCTTCCCCAAACGCGGCCCCCAACATCGGCGTTCAGAACCAACTCTACGCCTACTACTAACCACGGAGTGTACAGCCCCTCCTGTGCATATCCATAACCAAATGTACCCATATATTCGACATTCGATATGATGCTACGATATTTTGATGATTTCACGGATTTTGTCGGTTACAATAACCACCTGAGTTGAGCCCATTCATCTCTTTTTCGCCTGCATTTGCATAAATGAATGCATCACCCGTGTTTCCCTCGCCAGGCAAGATCCACACGCTGCATGTTGCGTACATCTTCATGGAGCCGAGCTGGCAGGATACGGTCTGCATTGGAGCATCGACACTATCGCTCCCTTTCCACATTTTGTACTTTTTCCACTTCCAGTTTCGTTGTCCCCTTCACATTTTACTTTTCCCAACTTCGTCAATGGCACTTGCAAACCCTGACTAGGACCTCGGGCAATCGCACCTATTGAATTGTTCGCTGCATTCCCTCGAACAAAATATCCTTTACCTGTGCGCTCAATCACCGAACGCACTGCAAAGGTCATTTGACTCCCGTGTTTGTGTTGACTCGTTTTTCTGTCATCTCCCAACCCTCTGTCATTCGCGTTCTGGTTTCAAATGCATCTCGTGTGCTGGAACGGGCTCGAACACCACACATGCCTGCTTCTTCCTAGACAGGAAGAGCGCAATGTTTGTAGTGATCATCTGAAAGCTATCGTGGGGAACGACACGGATATTCTTGAGATTTGCTACACCTGGACTTCATACGCTAGGGGTGATGAACTCATGGTATCTTAGCTCGTTCCTGTTGGCTTGTTTTTTAGCCGCGCTATCTTTCATTTGCCCATCCTTTCACAATTTGCATGGTTGTACTTTAGTCCACCGAATTCATGCTTTTTTTCCATTTTCTCCTGCTCGTAGAGACGACCTGCCTTGAGTAAGTTACTCGGAAAATATTCCAGGATTTCTGTACAGTTTGTACCAAGGCAAGACACATCCGCTGTATATTCATGCGAATTTTGACCCTTGGGACAGTAAAAACAGTCACATCATATCTATAAGTCTCGACATCGTAGTACTACCTTGACGATGGGAAGCCACTCTCACTCAGATTTCCAGTTGGGGTTCTATCTCGTCGCGCCTTTCATCCTTCATTTTTTCATGTCTTCAACATCCTTCGCTCCGCCATTCCATCCTCTACAGAGGTTGAGTGACGAAGAGGAATTTGATTTTATTGATTTTTACAAAGACCTAGGATATAGTTTCCTTCATGATTCTGGATAATATCCTGTGTCGCAATGCATTATTTCGTCCATCTCTTCTGTTTAAATATGGATAACCAACATTCAACACCCTCGCGTCGCGTGTTCACGTGATTATATCGACATCACATGACATTTGGCAGTTTGCGTCCCTTGCAACCCCAGTCGAGCTCTTGACCTGCCAGGCATTTCTTTATTGGCATTCGGAGATCGTGAGAAATCGGCACACATGCAACCAATTGAAGTTGCACGTTCATTAAGTGCTCAATGGCCGTTTCGAGAAGTACAGGCGCAGCAACTTGCGACCTTGTTCACTGTAGGCGCCTTCTGCATCCTCGCGAGCGATAGATACATCGACTACTACGGGAATAGCCCCGAGAAATCAGTGCTGGCTGAATTGTGCTAATTTTTAATTCTCATCACACAGCCTCATGTCCCTAGCCCACCAACACTCGTTGTTCACGGAATTACAGCAACCTGCAAATCTACAATCATCCGTGGAGTTCTCTCTGCACTCGAAGTACCACATGCCGTTGTCCGCAGTAGCGAATGTATCACTGGGAGACATCTCCTTACCAAAATAATTTGGAATGTCCTCGAGGCTCTGGGTCAAAGGGATGAGTGGGAGAAATTTGGCAAAGGACGATGTGAGAATGTCAGCACCCTCGCGGTGTTGCTGGAGGAGTGCCTTTCAGCAACAAATTCGCACAATCGAGGCAAGTTTGTGCTTGTCTTGGACGAGATTGATCGGCAAAGAGAGGCGCCACATACTCTACTGTCGGCGCTGGCGCGGCTGGGAGAGATTGTGAGTTTTGACCTGGGAAGATTGAATCGATCCAAGAAAGATAACACTGACACCATGGCAGATCCCCTCGCTCTGCGTCCTACTAGTACTTAGCTCGACTCCGCGGCCGATGTTTCTTCAGAATGCAGCAGTACCGCATATCAACTTCCCTCCATATACACGCAGAGAGGCCATTGACATCCTCCTGGCATCCCCTGTGCCCGCTGTGGAAGGCTTGTCTGTTGAATCTTCATATCAAATTTACCCACATTTCGTATCTACTGTCTATGATACCTTGGTTGGGCCAACTGCTGGCTCGATTCCGAACTTCCGATCTATCTGCCAGCGGCTCTGGCCACAGTTCGTGGCTCCCATTATCCAGGGCGAAGCGGCACCAGGCGGCGGCACAGAGTGGGACTTTGCGCGCCTGGTAGTGAAGAACAGAGTGCTTTTCCGCCATCAAGGTGAATTGGCCCTAGTGCATCGAATCGTTCCGCAAGATTCATCGATCACAAGTAAAACAAGCCGCACATCTTATGCACCCAAAGCGGCTTCTTCAGCTTTGCCTTATTTGCCATACTTCTCTACCTTGATTTTGACTTCGGCATATTTGGCGTCTCACACTCCACAACGATTGGATACGATTTTCTTCTCTAAATTCTCCTCATCCTCTCTATCTGCCCGAAATAAACGTGCCCATCATCGACGCCGCCTGAAGGTCCTTTCACAATCTCAGGCGGAGGAGCGACAAGCGGCCAACGACCCTTCAACGCCAAACAAAAAAGGGAAACGATCAAAGACCCGCATCACAAAGTCTACCCTCTCATCAGCCTTTGCCACATCCTCGGCTACCACCTCAGCAATCGGTGGTGGTGGAATTACCGGTCCATCCACTATTCTCACGGCCCGTCCCTTCCCACTGGAACGTCTGCTGGCCGTTTATCATGCTGTCGATCCAAACCCGCCTGCTAATCCAATCAACACACCTGCCGTCGCGGATCAGATCTATGCTGAACTTGCTACTCTACGCCGCCTCCGTCTAGTGGTTCCGGCATCAGGTCACCATGGTGGGACAAGTATGGGAAGTGGGAATACAAGTGCAGATGCGGGTGAGAAATGGTGCGTCAATGTATCGGGTGACTGGATAGGCGAGTTGGCCAAGGGCATCGGTGTTGAAGTTGGAGAATGGCTGGCCGGTGGACTGGATTAGTGTTTCTTTCTCCGGTATTGACCTCTCTGTTTTTACATTGCGCGGTGTTCGATTCTGCATTTGGCTTCTCCTCTCAACAATTTTTCTGTTGACATACGTATCACATCTTTCTGAAACAGATGTAGATCAATTATATACCCGTTATCCCTTTTGTCTTGGAAAGAATTTCTAATGCCGCCTCCACGCCTTGAACTTTGGCCAGTTACTGATGTATTTGAGAGCCCTATGTAGGTTGAAATTACAGCAGTAGTACTGCGGTACTTTTAAGGTTAAATTAAAGTAGTAGCTGATAGAAGTTCTATTAGTTACCTGATATGTTTCAACTACTACTGAGTAGTGAAAACATCCTGCCCCGGCAATAGGCTCCAAATACGGTTGTCACAACCTTGTGATTTCAAATCTATATTGGAACATAAAATCATATCTTATTGTACTATGATCTCTGTAAACTTTACAGAATTGGAATTCTGTTCGTTTGGGTTGTATAATGTACATTACATTAATAAGGTACATTAGTATATAATGTATCTATTGGGTGGCACTTAGTATATACTACATACAATACTAATGTAGTATGTACAGTGTACCTAACACTACTAGGTAACTTAGTAAGTTAACTGAACGCTACTAGCATTAAAGTTAAATACATTATCACTAATGTAGTAGCGTCTGCTAGGTAGCAGATGCTACTCTAACCCATTAGAACTAGGTAAGGGCTGGCGGTATTTCTGAATACAGAAAATGTGACATTTTCTCTCTTGTCCGCAAAACGGCAAAATAAGGTTGGTTGCGGCGTATCGTGGACTCCGCGTCGGGACGCCTTATGATTTAAAAGGATGTATGCAGTAAACACAATGCTTTCAGGTCATTTTCCTCGTATGTGTGATGTACAAAAATACTGTATGAACAAAAACATAAACTTGGTGTGGATACCGTACCTCAGTATAGCTTGTAAGCTAGATGCAGAGGCAGCATGATAGGCCTACAGCATGACAAACAACTTGAACGATTTGAAATCGTTCGTTCGTGTGATGAGCGACCACCAGTAGCCATGGTATAAATGGTGTCTACTAGATATCTTCTACTAGTACACGAAAAGAATCTTGTTTCAAATATGCTGAAGTATGAAAACGGCTTGTTCGTAGGCATTTCTCATGCTTATCCACATTGCACATCAAGAGCTTAATCCGACGGGGGCACGGCTCACTCTATCGAATTTTGTGAAACCCCCTGACCAAAGAAAACAGGGACAGACAACCGGGTCGAGCGCAGAGGACGCCGGCGGGGAAAAAAAGGAAAAAGAGAAAATGAAACACATTATATGCGAAAGAAAAAGACAGAAGTCGTTCAGCCAATAACCTCCTCGGTTTCCTCGACGATTTCCTCCACCATCTCTTCGACCACGGTCTCGCCTTGGTCGTCGCCGCCGATGGGCGCATCCCGTGCCTGCTTGGGCGAGTCGGCGTCCTCGGGAAGGCCAAAAACGTCTTTTTCCTCCGCCTGAATCTCCTTCTCCCGGCGTAGCCAGGCAACCCACTCGCTGAGGACACGCTTGCGTGTCTCGACCACAGCTGTGTTGGCAATGTCGACGGCATACTTGTCCTCCTCGTCGAACTCCTTGGAGTACTCACGCAAATTCTTGCGCACCTGCTTTTGCTCCTCCTTGCTGAGGAAGGTAGGAGGGCGTGGCCGCCAGATGAACTGCTTGAACTTTTCAGTGGGGTTTTCGGATAGAGTGTTTCCGGAGAAAGTGTGAAGGTTCCAGCCGTTTTCCATCTAGTTTATAGTTAGCAATGAATACGGACGAGTGTTGAGAAAAAAAAAAAAAAAAGACCAAGACAAAAATCACAGTGCACGAGGACGCTTACCGAGTGAGTCCAGACGCTAGCACTGGTGACCACGAAACGGCCAGTAGGGTCCCATTCAACGTCGGTCACACCATAGTGCTCGACAGTCTTCATCAACTGAAGATTAGCAGCAAGGTCCTTCTCAGCCTCAACCTTTTCACCCTCAAAGTCCATGTCCCAGAAGTCCAGATCGAAGTTGGACTGAGAGTGGACAGTGGCAACGATCACGAAACGTCCCTTGGGCGACCAGTAAATGCCGTTACTAGTCTTCTTCTCGATGGTTCGCACAAGCTTGAAGTTGCCGGCGGTACTGCCCTTCTTCTCCGGAGCGAAGAAAGAAACAGCAGTCTTGGGGGGGACAGCGGCGCCAGTGGGGGTCTCGCCAGTGGTGATGAGAACGAAACGCGATCCATTGGGCTCCCAGGCAAAGTTAATGACGGTGTCCTTAAGGCTGTCAACAACCTCAACCGGAACGCCCTTCTCCCGCACACGGAAAATTTCGAGGTTGGTGGCCATGGACTTCTTCGATTTGGAGTGGCGGTCGACCTTGACACAGACGTAGGCACCCTGGGATTGCCAGTGTAACTTGACATCGGAGACATTGAACAAGTTTCGGGTACGGACGATCTCCTTGGAGGGAACACTCATCATAGCGACACGAGCGGGATTACTGCCAATCTCAGGGGTCCAGAAGCAGAGGAGTTGCTCGTACTGCTTGATACCCTCACGGTTAACAGTGGCGGGAGACCACTCGAAGTCATTGACACCTTCAATTTTGACTGATGTACGGCCAAGCAGATTCATATTGGGCAGCTCATAAATCGAGATAGACTGGCCTTGGAGCATACGGGCGACATACTTCTCATCCGCAGACCACTTGAATGCGGGCCACTGGACCTTCTTCTTGGGCGCAACGTCACCCTCAACAGCGGGATCGGCAGCCAAATCATGAGAAACGAAGGACCGGAGAGGCTTGCCAGACTCAATATCCCAGACGATGATGTTCTTTCCATCCTCCTCAAAGGTCAAGACAGGCTGGCCCTCCTCGACCTGGATCGGACGAGCCGACCATGTCGTCAAGTAACCCTCCAGAGGCGAGAATTCGATAAGTTGGACGAAAGGGTGGGGGAACTGCTTTTGCTTGGAGAAAGAGGAACCGCCCCAGAGTTGAACACCTTGAGGGTGGACGGAGGCGAGGAAAGTGCCCTTGGGGGACCACTGGACGAAAAGTTGTGTCCAGTGTGCGCGGTCAACAACATTCTCTGGCGGATTGGACTTGTTGTTCCAGAAAACGCCCACCTTGTCGTTGCGGTAGAGGGCGAATTGATCACGAGCGTTGGCGTCACCCATCCAGGAGCGCAGGTGCTCCTTCTCCTTGAAAGGCTCAACCTGAGGGGCCTGATACTCCTCATCAACACGACCCTCCCGACCATAGCGTTCGATATCCATCAACTTGTTCACGGCGAGAGTGTGTTTCTTGTCGAGGGGGACGCCATGTAGCTGCTTGACAGCGGCGACGGCTTGTTCGGGAGTCTCATATTCGACGAAAGCAAATCTGCAAAATACCGAAAAAACAAGTAGTAATCAATTATCCGTCCGTTAAGTCGACCATAATTCATAGGATTATCCTGTACGCACCCTTCAGACATGCCCTTGTCGTTTAGCGGCATGAAAACAGCATCTTCAGCGGTATGGCCCACAGTGTTGAGTTTTCTCAATAAGAATTTGATGAGCTTTTGTCTGCTATCTTCGGGAACAACGGGGAGGCCATCGATCACGACGAATGTGTCCAGACCCTCATCGGCTTTGACTTCGAATTGCGCTTTGAGATCTGCCCGCCAATAAATTAGATTTCGAGAGGGGCAACTAGAATGGCAGTTTGGATAATTTGAGTGCACGCACCGGAAAAATCAATCTCCTCCTCCTCCTCTTCGTGGAGATCCTGCTCGGACAGTTGTTCGAAACTGGGCGCCATGTTGGGTAATGGGATAGGGCGGCCGTCACAGAGGGTGCTAATCCGTGATCGAAATTTCCAACTTCCGAAGAAACAAAGTCCACCAGCGATTGTGCGGACCCAGCCAGGTCACATGATTGATGACTCAGCCCCCAGCGCTGAGCCTGCGCTCCCGTGGGGGGGGGATGAGTAGGTACTTACTAGTATACACTTGGAGCTGCTCCAATATCATTTTTGTAACATTTGAAAAAGAGAGAAAAAAGAAAAGAATTAGCTCTCATTATTCTGTTTTAGCTAAATAGATATATACCTATATATTTCTTTAATCCCATAATACCATGTTGCAATTGCTCCTTGTTAACTCACATTGTGGTACCCTTTCAAAGCTGATCCTCTCCGCGCGCGTTGGCCTTTTTTGTGCTGGCCGGCCCGTCCTTTCCCCCGCCGCTCTTAAGCGCCAGTGCGACTATACCCACCAACCACCACCACCTGACAAGTAACTTGGTTGCGCCATCTTCTCTCTATCTGTTTCTCTCTCCTCTCCTCTCCTCCCCAACCTCTCCACTCACATCAACCGCACCAAACTTTCCTGCACAAGCTTCGAAGCTAGATTTCGCGACCAATTCGGATCTCAAATCATTACCCTCCTCTACTCTACCGACGAGGTTGATCGACCGGCAGGATGTCGCGTATGTTACCTCGGCCTGCTTCCGGCTTCAATGACCGGTCCCCTACAATATACTCATTCCTCTCTGACCTGGCGCAATAGTTTCGTCCGAGCTGCGCGACCAGTATACGGGGATCATTGACTCCATTCTGGGTAAAAGCGACTTGAATACGATCTCCGAGAAGCGAATTCGCAAAGGCCTTCAGGATGCCATCGGCTATGATCTCACTCCACAAAAGGTTCGTGCTCGCTTTCCCGCCTTCCCTCGTTTGCGACTAAGTAAATTCAATACATCACGTAATCGCGAAACTTGAGCTGACGCTACCATATGTATTTATAGGCGTCTATTAAGGAGCTTATCATGCAACGGTTCGACATCGTCGCCGCGAAGAATGGTGTCGCGGAATCACCCGAAGAGACTGCAACCAGCAATGGTCACCGAGGCGATTTCGCATCAGCAGTACCATCCCCTCCTCCATCCTCTTCTCCCGTGAAGCGACAGGCAGATAGCGAAGAAGCCTCTGATCTAAGTGGCGCCTCTCCTCCCCCAAAGAAGCGCAAACCAGACGCCGATGTTGATGCCGATGCTGTATTTGCCGCCAAATTACAGGCCGAAGAGAACCTCCGCGCGAGACCAACCAGAGGGGGGAATAATCGACGTGCAGCGCCTACCAAAAAGAAGGGCAAAGCGAAGACCTCTAAAAGAGTCAAGGCGGAGGATGACTCCGATCTTGAATCGGGATCAGACACAAAGAAGGAGGTCAATCGGTCTGGTGGCTTTCACGTAAGTTACTTTTAACTGCTCTTTTTGGTGTTTTCTTTCTTGATCTCTCTCTCTCTCTCTCTCTCTTTTCGCTTCGATGTTCGATTTCTAACGATCGGTGTAGAAACCTCTCAATCTATCGCCTGCACTGTCTTCGTTACTAGGCGGAGAGTTGACGGTTAGTGTCTTCGCGATTCCGTTGAAGGACCTTTACTGATATTTAAATTAGCTTTCTCGGCCCCAGACGGTTAAAAAAGTCTGGCAATATATTCGTGAGAACGAGCTTCAAGACCCTGCCGACCGTCGCCAGATCCGATGTGACGAGCCCATGCGTGCAGTCTTCAAACAGGATCGAGTCCACATGTTTACCATGACCAAAATCCTCAATCAGAACTTGTATAACCCGGATGAATAGTCTTGGCTTCATACCCATCAACGGGGACTATTGCTGATATTGGATGCCTGGTTCCTTTCTACCCCCTAACGAATCTCGTGTCCATTTTCCTACACTATCTCATTTGTTATTTTTTTTTTCTTCGTTCCTTTTTGCGATGCATGGGGATGCTGGCGTGGCAACTTGAGTATTTCGTCTTTTGGGTCTGGTGAAGCTTTGCCTGACACTGCTTTTGGTTCTTTAGTTATCTATTTGCTCTTCAAGATTTTGCTATTTGCGCTCCAGCGGGAGTTGGTGTCGCCCCTGAGTGGTGATCATCGTTCAACATTGCATCTATGAATTTTACCTGTTCTACTTCTTTGGTTTGTTTTCATGATGAGTACTTGGTTGTAGTGACCTTTTGTCATTTTAAAATTACAATGGAAAATATGCAGAGATATGAATTGAGAATATTGTTTCCTCTCCCGATGATCAACTACTACCATAGACTAGTTACTACCATATTAGTTCATGTACCCTGGCTACTACTAACTAGTAGTTATTAACTGCATGAGTTACTAACTCATGTAGTAGTGGTACCCTACTACTAGGGTAGTTAGTTACTTCTGCTAATTAACTATGTAAGCCTTCCACCGCGGAAGATCAGTCAGCACCAAGAGATCTCACTTTTTCCCCATTCCCCACCACCAACCCACAAATACTTAGCGCAGCGAATCCCCAAGACCCCAATTTTGCAGCCATTGCTGCTCTAGTCTTCTGTCGAACTCAATTATAGCCCCTGCCATGGCTGACAACCCCCCGACCGCTCCTGGTCCAGCAAATCGGGGTCGTGGCGGCAGTGGTGGTAGTGGTCGCCGTCGCGGCCACGGAGGGGCTCCTCCTCGTCGATCCGAGGCCCAACACAACTCAGGAGATGGTGTTGGGAAAGCATCTAAATCTCGTGGCCGGGGTGGCAAATCATCCGGCGACCGCGACAAGCAAAAGGGTGATGAGAAATCGCGGAATGATGGGGCACAACCCGCTACCACCGCGACGGTGGGAACGAAACAGGTTGCCGCAGCCACAGACGATGCGGATGATGGAGAAATTTGTTTCATTTGCGCATCAGCCGTTGAGCATACTTCTGTTTCACCTTGTAACCATCGCACCTGTCATATCTGTGCTCTTCGTCTCCGCGCATTATATAAGAACAAGGGTTGTGCTCACTGTCGGGTAAGTGGGCTTTGCTTTGAGGACCCTCGGGGATCTTAATACCGCACCTTGATTTTCCCTGTCGTCTAAGCTAACTTCATATCTTATAAATAGACTGAATCTGCCTTTGTGATCTTTACCAACGATCCCCTCCGGCGCTTTGAGGAATTTGACAAGAATGATTTCGCTCGAACCGATGACAATCTTGGCATCCAATACGAGAAAGACGACATTTTCGAAGATACTGTGCTCTTACTACGATACAACTGTCCCGATGAAGATTGCGATGTGGCCTGTCTAGGCTGGCCGGATCTACATCGCCATGTTAAGAGCAAGCATGGCAAGATGATGTGGTATGTAGAGATGGGTTTATAGGTTATAGTCAGTCTTGCTTCGGCCGCTAACGAACATGCAGTGATTTGTGTACCCGGAATAAAAAGGTCTTTACCCACGAGCATGCTCTTTTCACACCCGCAGAGTTGCGGAGACACGAAAAACACGGGGATGATAAGCCGGGTGCAGTCGACCAGAGTGGTTTCAAAGGACACCCAGAATGTGGGTTCTGTCGCCAGCGATTTTATGGAGACGATGAGCTTTATGCCCATTGCAGAGATAAACACGAAAGATGTCACATTTGTGATCGCCGATCTTCTCACCGGCAACAACAATATTATGTCGATTACGATGCTCTCGAGGATCATTTCCAAAAGGATCATTTCTTGTGCCCTGACCCGGAGTGTCTGGAGAAGAAGTTCATGGTTTTCGAGTCTCAAATGGACTTGAAAGGGCATCAGTTAGAGGCGCATCCAAACGGAGTCTCGAAGGACATTCGTCGAGATGCACGCATGGTTGATCTCAGAGAGTTTGACCTCCGCAGTCCCTACCAGTCACAACAGCGACAGCGCCGCGGAGCTGGTCGTGGTCGCGATCCCAACGCCGAGCCTCTTCCCATGACGAGCGCTCAGCCATTGCGACGAGATCAGCTGGCCTACCAGCGCCAAATGGAGATACAGAGCGCTCAATCAGTGTCTACGCGTAGCTTTGGTGGGCAGCTGACTCGAAATGAGACACAAACTGTGCAAGCTCCTCCCCGATCCGCGGGATCCACACCGGCGTCTAATGCTTCGCGCTCTGCTCCAGCGGCTGAACTTGAGAATCTGACATTGGCTGCCACATCTGAGGCACTGGGTCCCCAAGACCAAGCACGTCGGTTGCGCCACACTGCTGTGATAGAACGAGCCTCGAATCTGCTGCGAAATGATGCTACCAAGCTAGCTGAGTTCCGCAGCAGAGTTTCCAGCTACCGCGCGTCCTCTATTACAGCTACAGAGTTGATTGATGCCTTTTTCTCTTTGTTTGACACATCGAGCTCCGAGCTTGGCAAACTCATTAAAGAGCTGGCTGAGATTTATGAAGAGCAACCAAAGCGTAACAACCTCCTACAGGCGTGGAATGACTGGCGCGCCATAAATGAAGACTATCCCGCCTTACCTGGGCCTGGTGGACTATTACCAGGAATGTCTCCAAGTACGGTCAATACTGGAGGCTCGCGCGTTCTAAGATTGAAATCCTCCACTGCAAAGTCTTCTCGCTCTGCAGTTGGGAGAAGCGGCGCCATGCCATCGTCCTCATCATCCTCAAACCCTTTCCCTCCCCTCTCTGCTGCTGCCGGGCCATCATCATCTCGGCGCGCTGGTGCTGGCTCTACTCCATGGGCAACAGCCGCCCCTCCTCCGCCGCTTGCACGGCCTAGTGCCCCCAGTCGCTCATCCTCTTCAACTCCAACTGCTTCTGTACGGAAACCCGCCCCTAATGGTGCCGATGCTTTCCCTGCTCTCCCCGCCGCGGCTAAGCCCAATGTCTTGATGGCGGGCAAAACCCGGGGTTACCGCCGTTGGGATGAACATCGTGGGCCAGCTCCTACTGCCTGGGGCTCTAATCCATCGTCTGGGGCTGCAACGCCCGTCGATCCATCGGATTTGGACTTGGATGACGAGCAAGGCGATGGAAAGAAAGGCAAGAAGAAGAAGGGCAAACAGACACTTATACACTTTGGCTGATGCTTAGAAAAATTCCCATTATTTGTGTACGTAATCCCAAGTAGTGACCGTACAAACTTTAACGAATGTGTTATTGATTAGCGTCACTAGCCTGCGGTCTCCAGACCTGGTATATAGAAAAAATATAATAATTTATTGCGTCAATAGCTATAGTCTGGATTACCAGGGTTTGTGGGACGTACATTGGTTCCATGAACCAGAGGATTGAGGCTAATACTAATAGTGAATGGCATGGCTGAAATTTCCGAAGCTGCTGAGAGGAGGCACTTTGCCCTTAAGCCAACACAACACTTTCATTGCCCGAATCCACTGACTCTGAACCCGTTTCGATCCCCACATGTTCAGTGGGAGATGACCGCTTGTTCGAGATCTGATTCGCGGAGTGGAGTTTCCCAGTGACATTAGCTCCGGGTGATTCACTTCCAGGAACCTGCTCGGACTCAAAAAGGCCCTCAAGGTTGAAGCTCTTGATATCCATATGATATGCATCGTTGGTAATTTCAACATCTCCGAGGGTAGCCATACATGATGAAAACCCCCCTTGCAACTTGGTCATCCAGCCAAGCAGAGATACATCCCCCATTGTACTATTTCGAGCAATGAGAAGCTGTTCATGCAAGGAAAGTATCAATCTTCTCTTTTTGGCAATGGTCACTGTGCGTGAATTGATTTTTCGTTGCCGGGCGCGATGATCAAGAGCTTTGGAGACTCGCTCTGCAACTTGCAATACAGCAGGTGGAAGATCAGCTAGCTTCGCAAGGGCCAAGCCATACCGACGATCTGGTACAGGTCCTTCGGCTATCTGATATAGCATTGTCATCTTAGAGGTATCTTCGGCAATATTGGCTGAGAGATGTAGATTGATCACCCCACTACGCTCGGAAAGGATGCGAGCTAGATCATGGAAATGGGTGGCGAACCAAACTAGGGCTTTGCTTGCAAGAAGAGCCTCGGCGATCGCAACAGCAATCGCGAGTCCATCAGTGGTGCTTGTACCACGGCCTAACTCATCGACGAGAACCATTCCCCGAGGCTGAATATTACGCAGGATAAATGCCATCTCGCGCATTTCCGCTGCGAAGGTCGACACATTGGCGTCAAGGCTATCATTTGTTGCGACACGCGCGAAAAGCTGATGGACAATTGAGAATGAAGCGTATTGTGCTGGAACGAAGCAACCAATCTGGGCCATCACCGTCATGAGTGCCAGTGACCGGATGTACGTAGATTTACCGCTCATATTGCAGCCTGTAATGATCTGAAAGCGTGTTTGGGGTGTTGCATATGCATCATTTGGGATGAACTTGCTGGAATGAATTTGCTCTCTGACCGGATGTCTTCCAGCTTTGATAGCCAATGTGGCTGTTAGTTCTGGGCGGATATAGTCGTTGCTCGTTGCTAGCTGCGCAAAGGCAGCTAACATGTCTAACATGGCAATTGCCTCGCTTACTCGGAATAACTCTGCGATAGTGGTGCAAACTTCACGTAATAGATTTTGGATTGTTTGGTCGCTCATGCTGATGACTTCATTGTGGGCATCAGTGATCTTTTGGTTAAGCTTAACGAGGTTTAGTGTTTGGCACTCGGTCCTGTTCTTCTTGCGATATATGTTGACGAATTCTTCAGGGAGTGTCTCCAATCTGTCACTTTGGATAGAGATATAATATTGACGGGGTGTGTCATATCTCAAATCCAGGGTCATATCATAGGTTTCTAATAATTTGTCAGAAAGAGACCGCTAGAAGTTCGAAGAAAATACATCAACCTCACCAGCTAATCTCTCCACAAGCTCTGTCGCGTCTGTATTCGCCTCCTTGTAGGTCTGTCTTGCTACGTCGAGGAGGCTATTAACACCTGCCTGAAAGTAGTCAGTTAAACTTTGGACGAAATGAAGAAAACTTTTCTCTAGGATATCTCTTACTTTCACACAGTACGTTCTTTGATTTCGAAGGTCCAGCGGCTTGCTTTGATATGATACATTTTCATTCAAGGTTTCTTCCATGAGCCGTTCAAGGGGAAGATGTTTCACCGGAGAGCATAGCTAATTCAGATTAGCCAAGAGCAGCCTCGAGGATCACAGGGACTCAACTTCACGAATTTCAAGTAGGAGATCACTCTGAGCTGCTCCTAATGCCTGGTATACGTTTTTGATTGAAGAGACGTAGGATTTGAGCATGATGACATTGTTGACTGATTGCTCGACGTACTGAACGGTCTGCTTGGTTGGCACCAGGATGATCTAGACTATTAACAATACTGGGGGCTTCGGATGAATGGGGTAGACACACCGAGCTCAGAGTACGATCAGCATCAATGAATCCCTTCAATGCTTGCCGAACAGACACAAACATATCCTCCTTTGTTGATAAGTCCTCAACCGCATTGTACCGTGCAGTAAGCTTGCTTCGTTCTGTGGATGGCTGAAGGATATTTGCTCGCAGGAGTCTGCTCCCCATGGGTGTAAAGCTCTCGTTCAATATGCCGTATAGACTGTCTCTGGATTTGGCATTGCGACGGTTTTGAATGAGCTCGAGTGATACGACAGTGGGTAGGTCAATTATCATGCAGCCTTGGGACGGTTCAAACTTGATGCGGAGAGAATGGGAGACAAAGGCACTCTCGAGCTCAGTCTCCACATACTTAAGGACCTTTATTGGTGTAAGCAGGGTCTGATTATGAAAAAAATTTGAGCAAGATCATACCGCGGCAAAACAACATGCGGCGAAGTAGTTGCTGTTGAGAATCACTTTGAGTGAATCAACCTCGTCCTGGAATGCCAGCCGATGCAGAAACTCGTGCCCAGCTTTTTCTGACCAAAATTTTCGATCAAGAAAAGTGAACATAGGGTTTGGTAAGTTCTCTTGAAGGATATAGCATAGCTTGGATTCCTTGGCAGCGTTGACGAAGAGGATCTCATTAGGCTCGAACACGCCGATTTTGGTGACTGTCTTTTCGTATATTTGACTATCGCAAATCTGACAAAGGACAGCCTCAGCAGTACCTAAGTTGACAAAAGCCATACCCACAGTAGAGGAGACACCTCGAGACTCACTGACTGCGCACATTATGTCCTGCCCTGCAACGCTTGTTGCTGTTGTGGTGGGTCGAGCCGTGGGACCTCTGCTGGCATATTTGGATGTCAATGGCACGAAAGACCCAGAAGAACACCGTGACGTGTTTCTTGACGGTTGCCGAGAAATGAACGACATCTTCAAATTGATGATGATGGAGAGAAAGTGGAGAGTGGGAGGGAGAGAAAGTTACTTTCCACCCAACTGGGCAGTCACACATTTTACATTTGTACACGTGCCAACAGGCGGTGTCGCTGAATACTACTACTTCATAGTATGAATCAAACAATTGGAGTGTTTAAATTTCTTCTTCTTTCTTTCTCTTTGTTTTCTCCTCTTTATCATTCTCGTATATCTTTATAGAAGATGATACGTATACGTAGCGTGGCGACCTTTACCTAAAAAACTGGGAAATCTACTCTCAAGTACTACTTATTAGTAATAAATCCATTGATTATGCGTCTATCCTGGCCGCTAGCTAATGTAAAACAAAAATTGTTTTATGAAACTTCAAAGAGTCACATAGGGTATAATGGATAGGTTAAATAAAACATGCAAATCGGCACCATACTATGTAGCCACGGCATACTGATGCTATAACATAGCTACTATGGATAGTAGCTATGTCTGAGCAAAGTACTAGGTAGTACTTTGCTCTAGTCCCCGTGCATGAGTGAAGTAATACCCAAGTAATAGTATTACTTGGCCTTCGTAACAGAATGAGCCTGGGAAACAAAGCTTGCAGACCCGGTCGCCTCACTAAATATATTGTAGCCATAGTCGGCCGCATTCGGTGGAGTGTAAACTTTGAAGCTGTTAGTCACTAATAGGGTATATGATGATGTATAATGCTCACGATGTAGAGAAACGGCAACGTGGCTGCTGCTAGGGTTATGAACCCGATGAAGCCCAATGTCATCCGAGATGTAGGTAACCTCATTTGTTCCAAAGGTGTTTGAAGACTTGACCTTTAGAGGCTTCGCTTCATCGATCTCATTATTTGGGGCATGGTAAACTGTCTCATGTAATTGTCCAGCTAAGACTTTCATGATACAATGGGCATTGGCGTGATCGTGGATAGGAGAGCCCTTGCCAGGGTTCCACACCAGAAGGAGCTATACGATTCCAAATGTTAGAATTTATTCCCACCGGGAACCCATAGTTATTACTGCTAGTAGCAGTGCTACTAGAAGTAGAAAGGTCATCACTTACGATATTGGCCTTATGATTGATATTCTCAATCGTATTTCGAGTATAGCTTTTGCTTGTGTCGTTGTAAAAATAATCGATCCAGTCAGTCGGGTCGGAAATGTATTTCTTTAATAAAGAGATCAAATAATCTTCGTCGACTTCACTGGATGAAATACCACCGGCTTCGCCCAGGTGCTTCTTGATATCTTGCACTAGGCCCTCCAGACTGTATCGCTCCTTGAAGTGGTTGTAAGAGGGCGACAACCCCTTATTGATCGGGATGTTCGTGGGAAAAGTCGATGATAACATAGCGGCGAAACTGGGAAAGGTGGCTTGATACGACTGATTAGGTGTAGGATAGAAAATCATTTTAGATCCCATGAGACTATTTTATAAAAACCTCTAGGGGTTCAGACCGCAATTCCAATTGCTATCGCAGTCCCCGACGTAAAGTGACGTGAAGTTTTGAGTCGGCGATCGACCCACTACGACCACCGAATCCCCTTTCGGATCGCCGAAAGGCAGGTCGGCGCACCATTTACGCTTTGTGATCGTTCACAATGTCTGAGATATGCAATAATCTTATGTTACACTTGACTTAGCTTTTCTACATATGAGTGAAATGGTGTTTCTTGCATTCTTGACATCATTTTGGTATTTGAAGGCTCTCCCTAGAAGCAGATGAGAGAGCCAAGAACAGAGCTTCTCCTTGAAGCTTTGGATATGTCGTGAACCTAGGAGGTTCGTAACAGAAAGTACAGTTGCTAATTTTGCCACCATTATTATTGGAAGAGGGCTGAAGCTGATACTATCTTGGAATACATTGAAACATTGAAAAACGGTTTTAAGGTTACCTACGTGAACAATCACACAGGGATAACTCGGCGGGTAGCAGTGTGTAATTTTATTTTCTTTCAAGTATCCCTCCAGGCATACTCAGAATACTAGGATTCCCTGATCCCCTCAGCTTATATCAAAATCAGGGATGGATGTGAAGAACGAATCGTTGTAACAGGTTGGATCAACAAAAGCAGGGGCCATCGGCGGAAACAGCATATCTTGGCCTTCTGAACCTGCCGAAGCTGGCCGCATTGGTTGGTTGTTTCGCTCTGTATTACTTGGCGTTGAATCGGTCGGAAAGAATTTTCTGAGGGGTTCTGTACTCCACCGCTCCATTGAATCCGACAAGCCGTCCGCTGCAGAAATCCGTAGATGATTATATGCAGCATCCGCAAGGCTCCATATTCTCTTCGTGCTTTTGAGACATCCAAGAATCAGAGTGACCCGATTATAATGGTGATCGAAACATTCTTCGGTGTGCTTGATAGCAGTGGCTAGTTGTGTCATTCCACAGAGCGCCAGGGCCGGAATAACAAAGGGCGTATGTTTGATTATATTTGGGCAGAGGGCTATTGCATCCGATATTCGCCGGGAGGCCTCGGTTGCTTTGATACTATGAATAGGGCGATTTAGCGTCGATGCCAGACTCTTTGTGGCAACGGGCCAAAAATGATCGTCTGCCTGTGGTAGAACTGGCTGCAGATCGCTTCGAGGTAGATGCAAAAGCATAGTTGCATATGAAATTATGATATGGGCTTGGAACATCATTTCATCGATATTGCCATATGAATCGACGATGTCCAGTTTCTTGGGTGGCAGGTGGTTGATCCAGCTTACCAGCGCATTTTCAACAGCTTGGAGATGGTCACGGTGGTAATCGCGGAGCTTGTTTAAGACGAGAGCTCGGCAAAGAATTGTTGTAGCCTCGATGCGGTAGCTGAAGGATGAAAAAACGGTCTCTTCGGGGGAAAAAATCCTTCGTTTGAAATCTAGTATTTTCCTAGGCGCTGGAATGTCGTTGACACCAGTATATGTCGATTCTTCACAGGGCAAGCCCACCTCTGGTGCCATAGTGCTGCATAAAAACGTGTTTCCTTTGAAAGGCGCGGCCAGAAGAATATCAGTGATGTACAGTTCCCACCATGTGCGCCGCATACTTTCAGCCTCGAGGGAGTTCTCGGGTTGAAGGGAGTTAGCAAATTCGCGACGATTCATCCCAAGCTCAAGCGCAAGCTCAACACTGTGTGAGAATGCACCCTGGGCCTCCTGCCATTCGCCGCGAGCATAAATTGTGATTGAGTAGATTAACCATGCCTGGACCATGCAGGAGGAACGGACTGGATTGCAGGTTAACTCTGCAATGGTTTTTTCCTTGTATTGCTGGGTTGGACTTGACGAGGCATAGTGAGATCCAGCAAAATTTACCACAAGCTGAAGGAACCCTGGATAGTCACGGTCGTGATAAGCAGTGCTTGGAACAAGAATTGGATGTGCGACATGGAAGTTCTCGTAGAAAAGACGGAGAGAACGATCATCGCAAAGCCAGTGATCATGAGAGGATTCTAGATGCTGCTGGTTCAGTGGATTTCTCGGGGTGACTATAGACCAAGGCACCTGACCAGCAGGGATGCTCTCGGGTATTCTTTGTGGTGATGCACTGTCTGGGGTATTAGGCTGCTCGGGAGCGGCGGTCGGCAGGGCAAGAGAGACCTGGTATCTGATTGGCATGGGATTTATTAACATGACTGAGGCATGGCGGAAATACTGACATTCAACTCATCCAGATGATTGGAATGCGGACGGCGATTGGAGTCGCGGGTCTTCCTGCGACCGCCACGTCGCGAGGGAAGATATTGGCAGTATTCGCCATTCTGCAAGCACCGTGAGCATGAGGGCTTGAGCGCATCACATTTTAGGTGTTGCTTGCGACACTCGGTGCATGCGAGCGACGCCAGTCCACTTTGCTTGGTTAATCTGGGCGTCATGGTCGTGCGGCCGGAGCAGTTGGGACGGCGATGGGAATGGAGAATTGGTTTGCCGCTGGAAGGCCAGGCGTAGGTGTTGATCCCATCCCAGTCATCCAGTCATCAATCATAGAAAAACAATTATAGATTCCTCACTTCATGGGATAGGATTTTTTTGGTTTTCGTTTACACAGGAAGAGTTAACTTTTGCCCATGTGCCATTTTGATCATTTGATTCTCCCGGGTGTTTGCTCCACATCCATTACGTTGGCTAGGCTGTCAATCGGCGATTGAAATGAAATGGCATTCTCGTTGTACGAACATTTCTCCAACTAATTATACATACATCATGTGCGTTATAATACTGCCTACGTCATTTGATTGCTAAAATTTCCAGCCAGACACCACCAGCCTCAAGCAGTGTTTGCTACTAGCATCGCTTAAGAACCTTTAGGCAAGGAGCGACGAAGATATCACTGTCGACGATGCCGACGCTGGAATGGTAAGCACCGGTGACTACTCCACGACCATCACGGAAAATATACCTTCATTAGGATGTACAATATCTACCTACGATACCTACTAGGTAGTAGGTATCATACCTGATATTGTCAGTCAAATCTAAAGACTACTAGTAACTAGTAGTATTGGTTAGTATTTACGACTAACTACTAGTTAGTCCATTCCAGTATAGTATACTCAGGAAACATAGGTATGGCATTCAACACCACAATCTTTATTCGTTAGTCTGAATGACGCTACAACGATATCATTAGCGACGACTTGTCACTTTTCTGTAGATCCTTCATATAGTATATTATATTTATAGTATAAAGTAGGATACTATTTGGTAGATGATACCATAGCCAACAAATCATTTTGAAAGCCATTTTGCCCCCAACCGATTTATCATCCGACAATCCCAGAAACTTAAACATTGAATGTTTACCATTCATTTTCAGCAAGAAGTCAATTAACAAATTGTTTCCTAGGTAAATATTGTCAATTCAATTCTCAATTATGGACAGGCTTTGGGTTCTTTCCAATCAAATTATAGCAAAGGGTTTGGTCTTAATGAAAAGTGTCACTACTATCAACATCCCGACGAAATATTTTTTTTTCTCGGCAATAATCTAGAGGTGTAGATGCATTTCCGTAGCATTCAATACTCCAAGTTTGAGTGAACCCAGAGTACGATGGTTCGACCGAATCCACTCTTCCCCACTAAACAAAGAAGCCACGAATTGCTCCATCCCAGTCAAGGGGCCGTGGAGCAACCCCCGCTAATTTGAATTTGCATAGCAATGCTATATAGACCAACTCGTGACGCAAGTTGATATGGGTGCATTGATTTCATCCGTCCATAGCCCATACGGTTGGATCACCTGGAATAACTTGGTCATGGCACCTCAGCCAAACTATGCTTGTCGTTGTATTTACAGAACTGAACGATGTTGCAGTTGTCATGCACACCAGATATTCTGTTCTTGGAATCGGTGATACCAGGGAAGTTTTATTGTTAGTCCAATGTCACCGGAATGATTGAGAGTAGCGGAGATATTCCTCCGGTGTTCGGCCCTGGGATCAAGATTCAGCTCGTTCTCACTAGCGTTAGCTTTAGCTCCAGACCATACAGTGTTGCAGGCCGAAGCTATGCTTGGGCTCTGCCGCGTATCCCTGATCAATATTTTACCGAGCCCCGTAGTGACCAAAAATCCCACCGGGAGCTTGCCCTAGAAGGATATTCAGATTTGACTTGGTAAGACCTTAACCACATGTTGACATCGATACCAATCCGCTCCCTGGCCCATGATTCATATTTATCATAGATCATGCGAATCCAATTGACCTGGGTTCATTATGTCTTCGTGCGTATCCGGGAGGATTGGTTTTTTTTTTCTTCGTATGGATATCATTCGGGAGTATCGCAGCTTTTTGTCAACGACGCTAGGGAGACCGCTGCGTTAAGAGGGTTTCTTCATGATGGGGCGAGGCAGCGGATGCAAAATGAGGGCCCTGAAACTGCGTTTAAGAAGCTTTCTCTCTGGGGTAAGTGATAGAACCATCGAGGGAGCCGGTTGTCCGATGTCGATCAAGCTAATAGTTAACAGCATTCAGTAAACACGATAAACTAGAGTTTTGGGTTGATGGTTAGCACCACGTGATCTATAATAGAGCACGTGATTTTCGGGTCAGGTCGGGAAGGCATGGCCAGCAATGAAAAGGCGAAGACAACGCCAAAAAATAGAGGATAGAGGTTCAAAGTAGAGGGAACATGGAATTGAGACAATATTATATAGCCATCGATATTGTAATGGACCGAAAAGCAAGTGTCGAGGGAGAAACAACGGGTCACCCGAAGAGTCGCGGTTTTCACCGACGGCAGCTCGTTGACCAATCAGCGTGAGGGTTTTACTCTCCCACTGCCCCCAGCGAGAAACTTGACCTTCGACCTCATCTCTCGACTTCTCCTTGTGCACCACGTACCCCCCCTCCCTCTCCCCCCCTCCCCCCCTCTTACTCGTTCTTTTGGTTCCTTTCCATCGTCTGTCGATCGGAGGGTTCAAATTCGTCATGCTGGCACGATCCCTTTTGCGCGTGCCCAACCGGGCCATCGCACGCCAGTCACTCGGCAAGTCCACGGTATGCTATCACCAACCCGACTAACCCATTGGCCTCGGCCAACAAGGGCAATTGCTTCGCACTGCTCTGCTAGGGTCTGCAAGACTCTTTTCACTAACTCAGCTAATAGCGTGCCTCTTCCACTGCTGCCGGCGCCGAATCCGCCAGCTCCCCCTTCTACCTCACCCTCACTGCCTCGCTCGCAACCGCCGCGGCCGCCGGCTCCGCCGCATGGTACTATCATCTTTATGGCCAGGAGGCATTCGCCTCCACACCCGCTGAAGAAGGGTGAGTTTCTAATTGCCGGTGCGCTGGGGGGTAATAACCCCCCCAGAGTCGGGAGTCTCCGCTACGCCGACCCGAGAATTGTGTGATCGGGATCGTAAATGACAATTGGACTAACTTGTACTTCTTCTTCTTAGTCTGCACCCTACCCACTACCCATGGGTTCACCAGCGCTTCAACAAAACCTTCGACCACGCCGCGTGAGTGTTTTTTCCGGCCTTACCCGATTCGGCCAGATGACCACAACACAAACACTAACAATCTCATCTTGCCCAGTCTCCGTCGTGGTTTCCAGGTTTACCGTGAAGTCTGTGCCAGCTGCCACTCTCTAACCCGTGTCCCATGGCGCTCATTCGTCGGTGTTATGCATACTGTTGATGAGATGAAGGCTATGGCTGAGGAGAATGAGTACGATACCGAGCCCAACGACCAGGGCGACATCGAGCAGCGTCCCGGAAAGCTTTCCGATTATATCCCCGCCCCCTACAAGAACGATGAGGCCGCCCGTGCTGCCAACGCCGGTGCCTTGCCCCCTGACCTCAGCTTGATTGTCAAGGGCCGTCACGGTGGCTGCGACTACATCTTCAACCTGCTGACTGGTTACCCTGACGAGGCCCCTGCTGGTGCTGCCGTCGCCGAGGGCATGAACTTCAACCCTTACTTCCCTGGTACCGGTATGTGAAGCTTCTCACGATTCTACCTAGTTTGCGCCGCTAATCCCACACAGGAATTGCTATGGGCCGTGTCCTTTTCGACGGTGTTGTTGAGTACGAGGATGGTACTCCCGCTACCACCTCCCAGATGGCCAAGGACGTCGTGGAGTTCCTCAACTGGGCTGCCGAGCCCGAGATGGATGACCGCAAGAAGATGGGTGTGAAGGCCATCGCCCTCCTGTCCGGTCTGTTCGCCATTAGCGTCTGGGTCAAGCGCTACAAGTGGGCCCCCATCAAGTCCAGAAAGATCGTGTACAGCCCCCCTATTGGACCCCGCCGCTGAACATGATGGCTCAATGCCATTTTTGAGTTGGGAAAATGGGAGGCATCGACGAGGTTGAGCGGCCCATTGGGCATTCCCCTGTACTATTGCCCCGTTGGTCTTCTCGCCGCGGAAAGATCTCTTTCGTCATTTGTTTTTTTTTGTCTCTAGGGCCGCTTGCCCATGTTTTGTTAGAACTCCCCGGAATCACCTGTATCTGTATCCGAGATATATTCTCTTTTCCTTTGCCTTTCCGAAAACTGTGTGCTCGAGGAGTCAACTGAATTCAATTTCCTTTGTGAATGTTTACTTCTCGGTATACGTTAACCTTAATGCAAAGCTTGGACGTTTTGCTGGTACTGCGTAGGGTGACAGGGTACTGCTCAGCATCTCTACTAGTAGGGCGTCGGGGACTGCCAGTTGATAGCGTGTTGCAACTTGTAACATTCTTGAAGAACTTCAGTACCTACTTAAGTTCTTGCAAAGCACCTCTTATCCCCGATTGAGCCAAGCAGTACCCAGGCCTAGTAGGTTGGTACTTACCAAGAAATACTATTTAAGAAATAGTATTTCTTAAGTGGGTTATCCCCAAAGCACCGGTGGATTAAACACATTTGGAAACATTCAATTTGTTTAACCACGAAGCTTCGGAAGCTTCGTGGTTAAACAAATTGAATGTTTCCAAATGTGTGGCTGGCATACGCGGAGATGTACAAAGTAAGTAACATTTATTAGAAGTTTCTACTTGGTGCTCGATCCAATCAAACCAAAGGGTATCAAGTATCTAGCGTCCGCTCACCATCCCCAAATACCCGCTTGAAGAAACAATCATAGCTCTTCCACATGGCCATGAACGTCAAGTCCAGCATAGAGAGCAGCCACGGCGGACTACGACCATCGGAACCCGCCAATTTCTTAGAGAGTCCAAAGAGAAAGAGGATAAAGGGGCCAAACAAGGCCAACATGAGTGTCTTTCCGACCTTTTGCCGAAAAGTGGTGATCTGGTATGGATGGAGCCCCAAAAGATATTCCTGATAAGACACAGGAAGTTTGTGTTCACTTGCGCCTGTGGTGATTAAATTGAGGTAGCGAGCGGAGGGTTGGGCGTAGTTAAGACTGGGACGAACACGTGGACCGAAATTAAATAGTGAGGAGCCCGAGTCTGAATCTAAGGTCAACAGCCCACGATCACCTTGCGCAGTCTCATATTGGGGCCATTTGCCACCAACAGCCTGCGAGAGGAGGGTATGAGCTTTGAAAGGGGGGGTGTCTGGATGGTTGGGCACTGGATCAGTCGGCTTGTAGTTGTCGTGGAAAGCATGACAATCCACCACGATGTCCTGGTAGCCGCCTCCACCTCCCTCTGTCGCGATTATTTTTGCGTAATCGCTTAGGGTTACCTCATAGACCACTCCAACTAAAGGTTTATTCCAGGCATGGGTATTGGAACACATTTGCAGCTCTCGCGCTTCACCGACAAGCGGTTTCTTCTCTGACAAGTATTCTCCATTCACATCTGATATCATGTCTCCAGATTCAGATTGCTGTTCCCCCGCATAATCTGGATTTCGGTACTCTGTAGCTGCGAAACAAGGTTCGGCATATGGGACACCCGGTAGGTTGAATGTTAATCGAAGCTCTGGTACAAGCACAAGAATCTGCGAGAGTGGCTTAATTCCACGCTTGCCGAGGAATGTTTGAGAGGCTAGGTTTGATCCATATGCCAAGTATAAAACTGATTCTCCTACGCCCGTCAGGGATTCCCCTGTTTCAAGACACCTTGCGACCTTCTCAGATAAGTGCGCATCATGATCAAGCGAGACCCCCAGGCTGGAAGCGCGACGACGTTGTTTAGAGGTGGCTGGAGGGATATCAGAAGCGATATAGGCGGTTTCATCGTCAACCTCGGGTGGGAAGTCTTGCAGTTGGTTTAGTGGCTCAATGGCATTGAATCGGCGGCGAGTGGCTGGATCTGCCTCCTCTTCATCAACAACCCGTGGGGAGGTATCTCGAGCCATTAGGACGAAGGACAAAGAATGCGGGCGCGGCCAAGCGGTAACCGGTTTGCGAGTGATAGGTAGATTAGTCACGGGTCGGTGTCTTTATAGGTTTCCATCGCTGCTCTAGCCTGGGGACATATTAGTGCACGCTTGAAGGTCCCACCGCTAGTAACCAGCGGCAGCATTGATAAGCCCGACGCTGGCGATTAATAATCGCGGCAGATTCGGGATCGGCTTGAATCGTTCCCGATCCCCCTTTGGATGACGGTAGTAAGTTCTAGGTAGGGGCTTCATCTGGAAGAAAATTCGCGGCAGCTGAAATGGTGATCTTGAATGAGAAGAAGTAGTCAATTGGACAAGCAAGGCAACTGACCGTTGTGAGAATGATCACCCGGGATTATTTAGGCTGTCGGCTTCAAGTTGGAGTTGGAAGTTGGGCATTGGATTAGTAGCCAAGGGAACAGAGTAGAGGAAATGAGGGAAGACCAAGCAACCTCAACGTAACTCGAAGATATCAAAAGAACAGAAACTGCCTGTCCCGTTTAGGAAGCAAGTGGATGGTTCTGCGTTGTGAGGCAGGTGCGATCGTATGCTCCTATCATGTGATCTTCGGAGCTGCTTCAGCTCAGCAGCCATTGGAAAATTACCGGCACCGGACAGTGTCCTCGTTGCCTTCTTTTGCTCTGAAATTGTGACAAGCATGATCCTTACTCGACGTCTGCGTTGAATGAATGTATAAGGAAGGCGTTCGTCCGACGATCCCATTCAATACTAACTCAATTCAAGTACGACTAGCCCTCAAAGGACAACAATGAAGCGCCGCCGGGTTTCGGCGGCTTTTGTCGAACTGGACACTGCAGATGTGATTCGGACAAAAGATCAGAAAGAATGTGCCTGTGAAGCCGAAGTGTTCGCCTCGTCTCAACCCCAAAATCGTCGTTCTCCCAGGCTCGCAGAGACGACCACAAAAGTGAATTTCCAGTCGAGTAAAAAAGCATCAGGGAAAAAGGGAGGGCAACATATGGACAATGATAACAAGTGCCGCCACGCGAGCTTTTATAATCACCGAACGGATGATTCGTCACACTTGACTGATATCGCACCAAAACCTCGTGACACGAAGCACGCCATGGCCACTAGATGCCATAAACCCGCGTCGCGCCTCAGCTCCTCATTGGCGGGCAGCAAATCGGCAAAGAAAAATGACCAGCAGCATCCAACTAATAATCACGACATGATATGCGACGTCGAATTACGCAGTCCACAGGGAATGATGGTGGCGCGTTCTGCCTCAGTGGCTACTAATACTGAGCAGAATCCAGGAGCCAGTTCTACGACAACTAGAAACAATGGCGCATCTCAATCTCCATCTTTCCTTAAAGAGCCAAAATCGACCCGGTCAAGCATACAGGGATACTTGATTCCCTCTCGGCCAAGACGCTCTACCCGCAGAACTCACGCGCTGCAGAAAGAGACTAATGTAGACTGGAGCGAAGACCTGCGCCCCACTGACGACGATTCACTTCAAGGTTGCGAGGAAGAAGATGAAGCACGCACTTCCGTCAAGGCTGAGCTCGCAAGTTCGAAACGCAAGCGCCAACAGAGAGTCTCCAAACGCCGCAATTCTCCCGCGCTCGATGTACTAGGGCTAGGAGTCATGCCTAATCCTACTGGCGTGGATGATAGCCCAGATATGCCTAAAGCCGCTGGTTTTGCAAAGCAGTCACCTAGTGGAACTGACCTAGCCGTCAACAAGGAGAGGCGCATTGAAATTTCAAGCTGCTCGTCTGGCGCTAATGACCAACCCATGACCGAGGCTGACGCCGAGGCAGCTGGGAACGAGCAACAACTTCGGACATATGATGCCCGTGGAAGAGGCAAGACAGTTGGGCAAAAGCTAGCCGTTGCCCTCCATGGGTCAAAAAAAGCCTACCGCACACGCCGGGTTTTCGGAAGTCGTTCTCATCCCTTAAGGGCATCCGGAAAGGCCTCAACGAGCCAGAAGATCGTTGGTGTTGCCGTTTCACGAGTACATTCTCCTCGCATCACCCGCATTCAGGCTTTAATGGGACCCACGATAGAGGTTGGCCAAACAAGACACACTCCGTCAAATGGAGAGGCAAAACCGGCGGAATCTGACACTTCCTCTCTCGCTTTGATAACGGGGATTCTTTCTGAAGAGACCGTAGCCCTTGCGGATAAAGCTGACCTGGATATACACTGTCCATCTAATAACAGAGAGAGATCGAACATCACAAAGCCAAGACCCGAGCCCGAGAAAGATGGAGCAATCCGCTACAAAGAAATACTTGATTCGTATCCACAATCTTTACAATCTTCACATGCCAAAGCTATTGATGTCGAAATACCGCTCGCAGATAACCAAAAAGAACCTCAGCTGAATCCCAGTCTCTTAGAAAGCGAGAAGGATGTCTCATCGCAGCCCTCTGTCGTATCAGAAGCCAATTGCGGCACGTCCTTTCGCCAAGATACGAAAAGTGAAAAGACTCCGGACTCGCAAAGACCATTGTTACTCGATAAGACTAGAGCATCTGTGCCAGAAATTAACTTATCCCGGCGTTGTCAACGGTCTGCACAACGAGGCTGTACTGTTGACCATAATGGCAGCCCCAGACTCAAATCCCAGTTGACCATGAGCACTGGTCAGATTCCCTGTCATTTGGAAATGGGCCGGATCCGGTCCAGGATCGGAATAAGCGATTCCAGCTCTATTCGCTCATACTCAAGTGATTATGATGAGAGTCTAGAAGACTATTCTCTCGAGCACCAGCCTGTAGCCGGACCAATCTGGACCAAATTCCAGCGGGATATGTTCAAGGAATACGGAATAGAGGCAGACGAACTTATCAAGCAGAAGGCGAAACCGTTCTTGCTTCCTGGAAATACCCCAGATAAAGCTTGTGCCAAGTCCCTCAAAGGCAATCAGCAATTAGATACTCGCCCGCTGGAATCCGTGCCTCACATGGGCAAAACCAGTTCTGGCGAATCCGACAACGAAAACGCCATTCGGGGCAAGTCATCGGAAGGGCCCCAGAGACTTTCAGGCCAGGGCTCGAATCCGACGACGGACGAGGCACCGCCTTGCACTCGCGTTTCATCCAAGCTAGACCCGACACCAATCACCTCAACGATGCAAAGTGACTCCGAAAACGTGGAGTGGACCACGGCTCTCAAGAATGCACAACAAACTGCACATGACCAACTACTGGAAACGAACCAGGTCAGTCTGATCTACTGAGACATGGAGTAGTGTAAGTAATGCTAAATGTATGACAGCATTTGTCCGTCCAATTAGCCGCTGAACAGAAAAGCGTCCACGAAGTATTGCAAATATATCGACAGGGATGCAATCGCATGTTACAGGGACTTTTTCAAGCACAAGAATTACGTATGGAGCTGTACCAGAAGCAAATGGCGTCGATTAAGGAGCAGCACACAGATATCTGCAAGGATCTGATTCGGGGTTTACAGGAACTGGACTATCGGGTGCAGCAGGAATCAGAGAGCCGAGGTGCCCAGTTACCCCGTATTCCCTAGACCCTAAGAGGCTAGAGACTAGGACCACCCTAGCGTCTACGAGGAGGCCGGAAGCCGGAGGACTACTACTAAATTATACTATTTCTTACTCCGCAGTTGTTAACGCGCCTGCGGTGATTGGGGACTGGCGCCGCTCACCGAGGATCACGTGGAGTTGACTCATCTCTCTCCCTTGCACTTTTTTTTTATTTCATAGCAACAGGAGTATCCTTTTTTTTTCTTTGCTCCTGGATACTATTCTTTGATACCCCTCAATTCAATCCATTACTTCTTCCTCGATTATTGTCTTATCCCTTCCACAGCGCCCGCTCACTCTATTCGCCATTCTTTGCTAATCGCCTTGTCCTTGCCCCGCCATGTCGGTTAGTTTGGCCCCTCATGAAAGCATCAATTGCCCCGCCAAATACAACTGACCTCAATTGCTTAGTTCTTCATTGAAAACCCTAATGTTGGCAATCAGAGCCATTTGGAAGACTCGCGCAGTGAGTCGTTACCCTATTTTGTCATTTTACTTCAATGCATTCATTCTAATTACCTCACATAGTTGTCGGCTACAACCCCCTCACCCCACCAAACCTTCTTCAACATGAGATAGCATTGACCGACAAATCACGGGAGACAGTTCTCAATGGTCGTGCTGAGGCTGTGGCGGTTGTTCACGGTACCGACAAGGAAAAGCAGCGTCTCATGGTCGTCATCGGACCCTGCTCAATTCACGATCCAGACATGGCTCTGGAGTACTGCGATCGTCTGATGAAGCTGAAGGAAAAATATGCCGATGACCTACTTATTGTTATGCGCTCTTACCTGGAAAAGCCGCGTACTACGGTTGGCTGGAAGGGTCTGATCAACGATCCTGATATCGACAATAGCTTCAAGATCAACAAAGGTCTGCGTACTTCCCGTCAGCTCTTTGTGGACCTGACCAACAAGGGTATGCCCATCGCTAGCGAGATGCTTGATACCATCTCCCCCCAGTTCTTGGCCGATTGTCTTTCTGTTGGCGCCGTAGGCGCCCGAACCACCGAGTCCCAGGTTCACCGTGAGCTATCCTCTGGTTTGTCGTTCCCCGTTGGCTTCAAGAACGGCACCGATGGTTCGCTCGATGTTGCCGTCGATGCTATCGGCTCCGTCAAGTCCCCCCACCATTTTCTGTCGGTAACGAAGCCTGGTGTTGTCTCTATTGTTGGCACCGTTGGCAACCCCGATTGCTTTGTCATCCTTCGCGGTGGCAAGAAGGGCCCCAACTACGATGCCGCCAGCATCAAGGAAGCCAAGGCTAAGCTCGAGGCCAAGGGCATGACTCCCCGCCTGATGGTTGACTGCAGCCACGGAAACTCTGAGAAGAATCACAAGAACCAGCCCAAGGTTGCTGCTGTTCTCGGCGAACAGATCTCCGCCGGCGAGTCTGCTATTATGGGTGTCATGATCGAGAGTAACATCAATGAAGGTAAGATATCAATTTCCTACAGACTTATGATCCATATTGTTCATTGTTTACTAATTGTCTCCTCCATAGGTAACCAAAAGGTTCCTGCTGAGGGCAAAGCCGGCCTGAAGTATGGTGTCAGTATTACGGATGCTTGCATTGGTTGGGAAGACACCGAATCGACGCTCGAGACTCTCGCACAAGCAGTGCGTGCGCGGAGACAGAAATTGAATGGCGCCAACTAAGCCAAATCAATTTTACTTTCAGTCTTTCGCCTTTTAATGACAAATGGATGTAATTATGGGGCATTTGTCGAGCGTTGCCAACCGGTTTCGAAAAGTTTTAGTTCTATCTTGTCAAAATATCAATCTCAAATACTAGTTTATCTTGCTGGTGTCGTGTACCCCAATTCACCAGGTGATGCACCTACTAGGTACTATAGTAGTACTACTACCTTACCATTTTTTTATAATTAAAATACTATTTATTTTAACATGATGTTTAAGCGACTCGCTTAAACAGACTGGTGTCGATGCAGTATATGCCAAGTATAGAAAATTTCCAACCAGTGAAGTATATGTACTAGTACAAGCTAGGATATTAACAGAGTGTGTTTGACTTGTCTAACTGTACAGGATGCATCAAAAACACCTTTTCAGTTAACCTTTCGTGTTCCAAGCTCCGGTATTTTGAAATCCACAATACATGCAGCAAATGACGGACGGCCGATAGATGGATTCTCGTCCCGATTTGCAGCAGGAAAAGAGTTGCTATCTGATCGGAGACCTTCTGAACTCTTTGGAGGGCCTTGGGAAGTCACATTTGACCCAAAGCAGCTAGCACCGTATCGTCCGCGGAAACCATCGTTCATTCGTGGAAGCTTGCGCTTGCGTGAGGAGCCGATATCGAGGCTATCATTCTCTTTATCAAATCCAAGACTCCCATCTGGTCCGGCAGTGACGAAGTTACATCGTTGACTGCTCCCCATCCCATCAAACGCAGAAGGCGCAAATGTATCAATATCGAGAACAGTTGATTTTCCATTGGCACTAAAGGCCCATATACGAGCTCCTCCATTGCTGGACTGAAGTGCCAACTCGACAACATTTTCAACTTTTCCAATCTCCGTTCCATAAATCTTGAACGGCCACATCATTGACGTAGGGCGATATCTCATACTAAGCAGGAATTCCCAGTCTCCATTATGGTTTTGTACCAGGTTCTCACGGCGTTTGCGGCAGCGTTCTGGGTCAACAAACCAGTCGCGAGCTGGATCACTGGCTCCCATGACGCCGTCCCCTTGTCGCTCGCGCTCTTTGCGGATGATGCTGAAAATGTCCAAGGGCACCGAGTACAGTACAATACGGTTTTGATAAACAGCAACCACACGCAGACCCCAGTTCAAATCAGCGCCGACAGTGAAGACTTCCGGGCTACAAGTCTCTTTCTCATCGACTGCTCCTCCCTGGACTGGAGGTGGGACGCAGATAAAGGCTCTCGAGAGACTTGTTGGCCCGCCTATCGGAGCGTCGGAGCCGATGCAGAGGAAGCCGGTCCGAGGCTCGACAAAGATAATGTGGAAACCATCGTTAATAGGCATCGCGCGATAGTGGTGGCAGTGTGTAGCCCTCACAAGACTTAGAAATGAAGTGTTGACAGAGACATTCTGACCGACGGACTGAGATCCAGCAAGCGTATTGAACTGGCATTTTTTAAGATGGTTTGGGTAAGGTGATTGCCGGCATGCGCACTCGTGGGCCCCCGGTCCGGCCAGAGAAGATATGAGACGCATTTCGGCAGAGACTCCAGAAATAGTGGGGAGAAAATGAAGGGTTTCAGATGGCTGCGACATGGGGAAATGTCTTCTTCGATCTTTTTGCGTGGCTTTATCAACCCAGTGAATCTCGATGCCACCCGCGCAGCCAAAAGCGATACATTCGCAACCATGAGAAAGAGCGATCGTTCTGGGTGGGTGGTCCTCTGAACAGACATTATAGTAGTAATGAGGCTGGCTGTGAATATTCTTCATCATTCGGGGGGCTTGCTGCTTGACCATTCCCGTCGGTAAATTCAAGTTGCAGACCATTCCGACTCGGGATTCCAATAATGCTGCAATGGTGAATTCAGGTAGTGTAGTGTCTATAACTGCGGATATAACCTCAAACTTGCATTCGATGGTGGTGATTGGGATTATATCCATGTCATCCAGGTTTGTAGACCTATATGAAGCTGACTTCCTCCCGAGAAGTTGGAAAACGTGTATCTTGTGGTGCGTCGTCACAAGGAGATAATTGCTGCAAGGACTGGCGCTGAAAGTAGATTTCGATGAAAAGTACCTTTTTTGTCGAGTATTGGAAAGAGATCGACGGCTTTTAACAGAGAACGGGTTCTGATTTAACGCAGAAAAGTCAATGACTTGGGTAGTCACAAATCCGGAGTTTTCGATATTGGACTTTCGTCCTGCCAAAAGACACTCGGTTGCAAATCGTCTGCTCATCTTCCAAGCATCACTCTCTCCATTTGATGGCGGGGGTCGCATGCTCTGTCTTGTGATATCCTGTTGATATGCTTCCCACCATCCAGCTCGCTTTAGCATGCTCTCCAGTATGTCTCGATTCATACCAACGCGCATCCACTGTGAACATGTGCGTCGAGCGTTATCAAAATCTCGAGGTGTAAGCATAGAGAAAATTTGGAGCAGAACTTCTGGTGGTACGATATTTGCAGCTGAGGGCGATGGTCTGGTTGGATTATGGGAGAACTCGCTCCCATCTGAGGCATATCTCGTCGCACTGACTTCGGAGTAATCAATGGAGGTCAATCCTGCGGTTACCGTCAAGTCACGCTGTGTTGAAACAGACTTGTACATCTTTTCAGATGTTCCCCCAATTTTGAGAACATGAATTGCGGACGAATGCTTCAGAGAGCCGTTGCCGTGGGACCTGAGATACGGCATACTAGCCAAGCCACAACCTTGGTCATTCACCATACACCACAAGATATCGATGCCGCTATCGCCAGGAAATGATTCAAATGAAGATGAAAGGACCTGAGGTTGTAAAGGTTTCGAAGATCACCAAAAAAAAAAAGAAAGAAAGAAAAAGAAAAAAGGTTTCCCTCCAGATGCGTACAAGATGATCGACCGGCAATGTGAGATGAAGACTAAAACGAGTAGACTACTACTTAGTGTAAGTAGGGCTCCACACGGCCAACCGGCAGATTAAAATGTGGAGACAATTCAACGACGCATCGAGCGTCTTATTCGCTAGCAAAGGATGAGAAGGCAGATCTAGTCTGACAGTCACGATCTTATCGGCGGGGGTATCGCATAGTAGTATTCATAGGAAGGGAAGAGAGAGAGAGAGAGATAGAGAGACAGCGTGGAGTTGAAGAGTTCGGGATTCGAGGCAAATATGTGGGAATCAAATCGTGAGGTTGTATTGCGGTTCAAATGGGATGGTGTCACCACACGCGAAAACGGTGGGGTGGGAACAACAAGAGTCCCTATGACAACCTCAGCTGCAGTTTACTGACGAAGAATCTGATAGATAGCTTCAGGGAGTTGGGAGTCGGAGGGGGAGGAGGCAAGGGTTTTCTAGTTTTTTCTACCGCAGGGCGGGAGGGGGCAGGTTCAAATCTATCTACTCCGTACTTCGTATACACAAAACTTTCGCCATCGCATCCTGACATCGACACTAAGACACTAGCCACGTTGATGACGGGAGTCCGAACACAGTGGAGCTCCTTTAGATTATTGCGAGAAGAGTCCGCTCATCGGAGATGGCTTCATGGGTAGGCCGTGAATTCCAATACTTACATTGAAGGAGATGGCGCGGAAAAAGCGGAGTGGAGAATGGACGAGGCAACGGGATTCAGGCGAGCAGAGAGGAGGGGGAAAAAAGGAAAAAAAAAAAAAAAAAAGAGAGACTAGATATTCATCCGTAAAACTCACGTCGAAGCAAAAATGGAAGCAAAGGCAACATTTGGTAGAAGGGGAAGAATGCGACCAAGCCGGATGCAGTAAGTCACGCCGAAGATGCAAGATGCAACTGTACAATCCAGAGTGAATACCCTCAATCTCCCTTTTTACAGAGTACTTAGGATAAACAAGTCTTGGTGAATTAAACTAGATTATAATTACAATCACAACCACAACAATAACAAAAAGCATGACATGATGCCTAACCTTACGGCCCCTTGACTTGGATATTACGATGGCCGCTGCAAGGCCCTCCGGAATGTTAACCCTCGATCTCATGCGGGCCATGTGGAGCCCCTTGGGGGATTCGGATTCCAGAAGCACTTGACGAGCTGATGGAATATGGAATGTATCGGCTCTTTTACTACGATACACCGCTGGGGCAAGTCGCTTCGAGAATAGACTCATACTTGTAGACTTTCAAGTTTAGTTGCAACTAGCAAATGTCCTAGTTCGGAGTAATTTAGTACTGTTACTATACTATAGTAACTATAATATGTTAATATGATAATATGATAAACACTAGGGTAGTAATTATCATATTACAATCATTACCCTAATGATTGTAGTATTCTGATTGTAGTGGACTGGAATGCAGAGTAGAGCGTTCTAGTAGTTTATGGCCACACCAATGGCAATACAGTCGGCTTACTTTTGAGAATTTTCAAGGCAAAACTTACCTCTCATCAATCCGGGCACAAATGATCTTCTGTATACTGTCAGCTGAGAGGGCCAAAATAACCCAACTCTGCCGACTCTCACGCTATTCGAAATTGCCACTGCCACGTTGCGCAACGGGTAAGCTTGAAACGCGAGGAATGTGTCGTCCATGGATAACCGAGGAAGTCAATGTGTCAAATTTCAAATGCCATCTGTCAGGCAGCACTGCCAGCCGCCATGGATAGTCTAGAACGTTGCGTAGAATTCCCAAGGCGCATCAATCCTGCGAAAGCCATTCACGGACATAATCTTATCAAACATTGGGAGAAAGAAGCGAAAGTAGCGTACTTGTCGATCTCGGAAACCGAAAAACGGCCAGATATTGTAAAAGACAGAATATAATGACAATGCTTGGTAAAATTGGCCCCTACCGAACAATAACCCCGGAATGCGTAACAAAGAACAAAGAGATAGCGCGGAATAATGATGAAATTACCGGTTAGCTAAAAACAAGGCACAATAATGACGGGAAACATCTGCAACCGCTATCGAACGAGAGGGTCACTAGTACAAAACAAAAACATAACAGGAACAGGAGCAGGAGAGGTATCAAGGTCGTATATCATCATGGACGATCAACATAAACAAAGAAATTAATGGCGTCTAGATAGAGTTTCGTGATTGAAGATGTGTTCGCTGGTTGGTATCATGGGCTGGCGTCGTTCTGGGTTTGATGGGTCTCAAATAGGGATGCTCCATTGCCATGAGTAGAGCTCTGACCTGGCAGCCAAGCACCATGGAGTGGCACGATGAGGCTGGGATTGACATATTTCTTGAGTCGCAATTCGAGTTCCCGACCCCCAATGCGAATAGGTAGTGCATCACGGTCTAAGCCCGAAGGGGGTGAAAACGTGGATGATGGCGAAGGGGAGATGTCTCCACCACCAGGGAGGTTGCGATCGATGCTCTTCAGAGCAATGAATTTCATCAGTGGCTCGTAATTACGACCAAACCAGTAGCTGAACCAGACTGTGAAGCCCAAGAGAGGTACGAGAAGTAAAGGACGAGTGATATCTTTGCGGAGGACCAGCACACCGATCATGGCAAGCTGGTAAACTACCAGTCCCACAAAAACTCGGTTGCAGATCATAGGCCAGGCACGGCCAGTCGAATGTTGTTGATGATCCATAGCGTAGAGAAGCTGGTACTTGTAAATGAACTGCCCGATAAAGAAATAGACCAGCCCAAACAGACAAATCAACCAGGAGCTAGGGAAAACGCTATAAACGACACAGATAATCAAAACCAGTATAGTCTGCGGGATAGAGAACCCATAGCTGAACTTGGGCGGCGTGGACAATTCCGCAAATTCTCGGGGTGTGCGGGCCCGAAGGAAGTTCAATGGATATAAGGCGACACTGCCGAATTCTAGCAGTCTGAACGGGAAGAGACCCAGGCCTTGAAGCACCAATAGATTGATGTAGAATGGTGCCAGGCCTTCCAAGGAATTTGCAAGAGCGAGTGCAATAGTCGTGGTGTCTTTGAAGGCATCTCGTAGGTTTTCCCAGAAACCATAGAATCCGCTTGCAGTGCCAAATACTGTGAATAGAAGAAACATGTTGAAGAAAGAGAAAAAGAAGTTCTTCGAGATGATAGAAAGCTCAACGTCCCCCAGAGACATCATTCCTTGATGGTTGGAAAGCCCTATAATCAAATCAGTATTCTTTCTTCGACCGAAGGTCATGTTTAAAGCCACTGGAAACTTACATTCATATAAGTATGGAACAGCAACTGTCAATAGGGAGAAGGCCAAAGTCGGCAGTCCAGTCTGAGCTAGTGATTTCAAGAGGGGATGCTCGGCTAGGAATTCGGCAAGTTGCGGAATTATTTTGTGAAGAGTCTCCAGCTCCAGTAGTGTTACAATAGGAAGCAACAGGACAGACCAGAATACGGTGAGAAACCCGATAAGAAGCGTGATAGACCACGACTGAACCATGCGACGGGGACGAGAGAGATACGTGTTCTTCCAGATAACGTCAGCCGGTGCTGGTGCGAGTCGAGCAAACATTTGGGTCGGGTGAGGGTCAAGTATCGTTTGGACCAGCATCTGGGAAGCCGCAATTGATTCCATTGTGACGAAAGCGATCTCGGTGGAGGAATACTCCTTTCCCCTGGCCGTCTGTATCTTTTCATCGATCTTTCGCAACTTTTCCTCGTAATAGTCGATCGCATCAATTGAACGGTATCGCAATTTAAGTGGGCCATACCAGACACGAACTTTGGGGCGTTCATTACTATATGTCGAGATGTGTTCACGCTCACTTTCCGGGAGCAATTGCGAATGCTCATGATCCTCCTCCAATGGTAGATTTGAATGGGCTGCGTACGGAGGCTGGTGCGTAAGAGGTAAAGTATTCCCATCCGTTCGTGGGCGCCTATATCCCATATGTGCTGTCCAGGCTCGTTCCAATTCTCGAACAATTTCCATCCTGTCATCAACAAGACGATCCAATTCACGCCATTTTCGGCACAATGTAACAGTTTCCACTTTCCCTACTCTCAGCCCCTCCACAAAATCCTTGATGCTGTCTTCTGATGCCATTTCACGCGGAATACCGGAAAGCCGAATAGTACGGTCCGTTGTGCTGGTTTGGTTTCCGAGGTAGGTTTGCCTAGTACGAATGATCTTGTTCGTTTCTTGAAGCAAGAGATACACAGCCAAGCCGCTGAAGATGTAGGTGAAAATAACATAGATCCATAAGTAGGTCAAATCGGTCGTCTTCTTGTCCTTATCCTTCGTGAGCCCATCCATGTTGCTCATCGTATCATTTCCAGGGGGATCGTTATGGTCCCAGCCTGGAACTCCACTGTTTCCGATGTATTTGTAGTGTATGGGTAGAATTATGGCCACCGCGAAGAGAAAAACGGCGAGCAGGAAACGGAGAGCGAATTTAAAAAAGGAGAGAAACTATGTGTAAATCATGTTAGCGCGAAATCGTCTCCTGGTATTACACCGTCAACCAGATAACAGGTGGACTCACGACATATGCGTCCAGGCCAGCTGAGTATAGAACTTCCTCATCCGTGATACGATGGAGCACTGGGATCCATCCAAATAAGCTGTCGGGCAATTCCGGTAACCGTGACGCAGCGCATCGCTGCCGCCTCCTCGCTGCATATAGCTCGGTCCATTTAGGGCGGAGTATCTTGAGCAGAACAGATGTTAGTTACAGAAATTGCTGGTAGCCGGAGATTGACATGCTTACACAAAATGTCATGAAAGCCCCCAGACCGAGAGCGAGGCTGATCACGAATTGAGTATACAGGTCGCGCTGTTCCCTCCTTGGATCCGTCAGCCATCGTTCGCCATTTCCATCATGCTCATCATCACTAAGAGCAGTCCATAGTGCCGCAGCCGTAGAGGTCGTCAAGGACATCGTTGCCTAGCGGGTTGAGGGTTGCGATGAAGTCGAATGAGCGGAGGAATGTTCGAATTATCGGTCCATCGAGGGCGAAATGGCGACTTTGGGGAGTGTAACCGAGATTGAACTTGGTAGGTCTTTGAAATCGTGATGAATACGAGTCTGCAGGTATGACTCGAGGGCGAATTTTTGTGTTCCACAGGTGCAGGGCAATCTTGAGGCAAGAAGGATCTCATGAAGCTCCTTTGTTTTGTCTGATGACGATGTGCTGAGTCAGCGGCCCGGATTGAGCTTTGTATAATTCCGAGTCAGCACACCTGTTGAACTAGTTTGTACATAGACGAAATAGACAGCGTGGGATGATCTGATTTGACCTGAAAGCTCCAGGAGTTTAATTACAGAGCATACTGGGGATTAAATAATGTTTGGGTCGCGCAGCATACACCCAACAGCCATAAATTCCTGTTGATTACTTACTCCCACCCAAGGTCACAGAGTATACAAGTGTATAATCCATTATATGAGTGTACATTTCGGTCTCGTAGACTCTACACTACTAGGTAATGAAATTTATAGCTAATATTCAGGTAGAAAATTCATTCACTGAATCTAGTGGCACTGGATTCAGCCACAAGCTCAAGATATATCAAATGTGTGGCATTAGTAATCTTTGAAAGAAAAAATAACGCTTTGCATGATGCTATGTGATCGTATGTTGTATATCATCAGTGTCTAAGACAGCTTGGAAGCATCATAATATACATCGAGAAGGCATCCAGCAGACCACGCTTGTGTTGGTGACTATAGTTTTCTGAAGTTAGGATATGAGTAGGATTGCAGAGGGCACCTAGACTTACCGAATCACCGCAATGATCGCCATTTCTGTTGGTCAGCTCAGTCAGTCCCTTCCATGGGCTTTCACGAAGCGCCTTTTTACACCCATCAAGTCGTCGAGTAATTTGCTGGAAAGATTCAATCCGCTCGTCGGTCGTCTTGCGACGCAGGAGATCAAAGTGTAGTAGTGCACGAAGAAAGTATCCACGCTGCCAGACCCATTCAGGACCTTGGTGGTAGTTGCGACCTTTCGAAGTGGCGAAGTCAGTGGAGTCCTCAGAGTTATTGTAGTAAGGGCGGTAGTTGAGATCGGAAGGGTCCAAAGTGGCCATGCCGACTGGACCAACAATGGAAGAGTCGGCAATTGACAGTGCAATCAAAGCCTTTTCAGGTGTGAAAAGATCAGGTGCAACGGTCATCGCAATCGGGAAATTGGCTCGGAGTTGGTAGTCTTCAAAGGGTTTCCCAGACTTGTAGAGATCTTTGTATATGCCACGTCGGTTAATGATATTGGGATCCACATCATACTGATTATCCTCGTTCGGGTCGGTGGGGATAAAGTAGCACCGCTCGAAGTTTGCCTTGATCTTGCTTGCCCATTCGGTAAAGGTGATCGATTGTCCCTCGCCGAGGTCAACTCCTGCATGTGGGTAGACCTTTGATTCATGCAATTTGGCAACCCACAAGAGAGCACTGTAAGAGAGTCCGGTAATCTCGATGGAAGCTCCATCCCGTGGGGTACCTGGGACGCCCTTGTTGCCAGCCTTTTCACTTTCACCCATCTTATCTTGCCAGGTGCCACAATTATCCTGACTACCCCCGAAGATGATACCGGTGTCCCAGTCTACCTTGATGTCAATCTGGAAACCTTCAGGTTTCATCTGAACGTCGAGATCAGACCCAGCATTGTACTCTCGGAAGGACATGCCCCGGGCATGCCTTTGGAAGACTTCTTGGATGACATCCAAAACCGTTGGAGTCTTGGAATAAGCACGAGGATCGTCAAATGGAAACCACGTATCGTCATACGGGAGAAATCTTCTGGGCACCTTTTCATGCAATATTTCAATACCATTGGGGGCGATGTTGGCGTAGTCTTGGATGGTCTGGAGGAAAAACCATACTGAATCTCGTGAATTGTATCGAGGCAGCTTGCCACTACTGAGAAGATTAGGAATCATGCCGTGCTTCAAAACACTCGCAAAGGCTATTATATGTTCTTTGGCATCGTCAAAGCGCCCTGTGCAAAGGAAAAGACCGCGGATGGAGATAAAGACATCTCTCCCCCAGCATCGGGCCCAGTCAACTGCAAAGTGAGGCAAGCCAGCCGCTAGACTGGGAACCCGTTTATTCGGCCAAAGAGACGCCGAATTGACATAACCGGTTTGCTGGACGCTGACCATAGCAAGTTGGTGAATAAATTCTTGGCCGTGTCGAATAAGATCTCCAAACTGATGAATACCACTTTTCCAAGCAGCATTGTACGCTACCTGCACAATTATGGCGAAATAGCGAGGTAACAAGAAGTTTGGCAGTGCGCGAACAGCATCAAACTTTTCCTTCAACCAAGCAGCAGGCTTACGGAGGGCAGTATGGCCTTCCTTAGCCGCGACCTTTTCCATCCGCTGGACAACAAAATTGAAAGCCCATTGTCCTTCACGGAGATGATCACAAAGTGGGTGTCCCAGTTGATTGTACTTAATTATGTCCTCAAGAATGCTCCACCAGCCTTGAAGACCGGCATAGACAAGAGGCCCGTGGTTAGGAATGTTATAAACACCGTCTTGGCCATTGCTAGAGTCCCTCTCTTCGGCTTCACAGCGATAGAGAGCAAAGTTCAAGTCAATTAGACTGAGGTCCGAGAATGATTCATCCGCACCGCTGGAGACAAAATTATCGAGGCCCTCCACATGCTCGGCGCTGGGAATCCATGTTTCAAATAGAGCAATAGATCCGGGTACCAATGTTTCCAACACCTTCACAGTCACATCGCCCCCATCACCCTCGATTTTTGTACCTTCAATATCGCGCGTGCGGCTAGGAAGGCCCGTGAGCTGGTTCTTGTCAGCCAGGGCCCTGGTCTTAGCTTCATCAGAAGCATCAGCATCCAGAACCCAGGTCCCAAGATGATGAGCTTGCGTGCCGCTAATATGGGTCGGGGCTAGGATATCTCCACTGTCATTTCCTGGGAATGCGGTGTGGGCGATAAGAAAAACTCCCTTTCGCGTCTTGGGATGGACTCGATGAACGGTAATATACTCTCCGTCGTGATGAATGTGAGTCTCGTCGTAGCCTTCAATACCCATCATGGTGTGAAGGTCATTGAGTATCTTCTTCACACCTCCAATGCCGCCTTCGCCCGCACCTGCCTTCAGCTCCTGATCACCGGAGAATGGAGATTCGTATTGACGGGTCTCATGGACTAGGTCCACAAGTTTAGGATAAATTTCATCGTATCCCATGACACTTCCAATAGCAGATGCACACATGGCAACGAGGGCAGCGTTGGGGAGGGTGTCCCTAGCATTCCGTTTCTGGGCTGGCACTTCATTATCATGGGTGCAGTCCATGAAGAGAGCTTGAACAGGCGATGGCCGAATGTGAGTGATCTTTTCACTAGCAACACTACTCTTGGAGGAGGCAATTGCGTGCGAGCTACCGGCAGATGGCAAATCCACATCAAAGCTGCCGATCGGGCGACCCCCATGACGATGAACAAGGCGGCTCAATTCAGCGGTGCTCCAGGCTTGCATAGCCTCCCGAATAAGCGCATTAATGCCTAGTCGCTTGACGAAAACATAATCGGCATCCTCGGACCCTGTGAATAGTTCAGCGAATACCGTTAGGTCCGGTCGAACCTTGCGAGCCTCGTCAAGTAGGTATTCAGCTACCACAAGAGGTGTCGAGTGACAATTGTCGATTCGAAATCCATTGAAGTATTTGGCCATAAGTCTTGTGTACTGAGTCATAAGATCCCAGAGGAATGGACTATCTTTGGGCGAGTTTCCGTAGCGTAGCTTAACACAATCACCCCAGACAATGACTTCACGGCGAAGGTAGGCCTTGGAATCCGGTCCAGCGTTATCACGCATTGCGTCGGCATTCCAAATCCATCCGTTGTTGGCCAAGGCCAGTAAATTTGGACTGTGTTTCTTGGTAACATCATTCTGTGGGAGACGGGTGAAGTAGGTCTCAATCAGAGGGCTGTCTTTGTGTACGGGCCCCAGTTTTGGGCCATGGTCATCGACTCTCAAGTACTTGATACGATTGAACAGCTGATCCATAATCTGGGCGACATCTCCATCATATTCTTCATAGAGTGGCAAGTTGACTGCATCGAGGATCTTCGACAGGGACGCTTCAACTTCTCCAATATCCGAGCTGGTTTCGTTGTACTCACCATGAAGGATAGTGAGCACAGCAGCACCGAATCCTGCATCCACGGAACGGCCAAACCGTCCAAGGACCTGCTTCTGGTTGGGGATACCAAGTTCCCTGATTGTTAGAGATTGTGTTTTGGATGGCAGATCCTTGAATTGCTGGACTTTAGGATGTACCAGGCTGGCCTTGTCCACTTTCCCAGTAGTCCAGGCATCTACAATCTTCTTGACATCAGCTTTGACATCGAGAGCATAAAACTCCCATAAGCGGATTCCATCAATGACTTGTTTGCGAAGAGTTTTCATAATGGTCACTAGATCCTCTGTGTTGTTGATTTCTGTTGGCAATCCAAACCTCTCCAGATCATCGCCAAACTGCAAAAGAGCAGAATCCAACTCAAGCGCAGATTGCAACCAAGGAGCAGTCTCCACACTATAGCCTGCTTCGGGATGTTCCTCTAGCCACTTGCTGTTATGGGCTGTGTGATTCCAAACAACATCGGTCAGAGTTAAGAGACCATACTTAGATTCCATGCGGGAGACAAGCGATGCCACATCAGTCTCTCCATTTGGGAAAATGGCAGGGTCGAATGATAGTTGATCGTAGATACTATAGGGCGAATTGGAGGCACCACGCTCCATCAAAGGTGTGAAGTGTACCATGTTATAATTCCGTTTACTAATTCCATTAAGATGCTTATCCCAGTCGGTCGGGTAGTGGCCCATGAATTTGGAGATCACTGAAAAGATGGAGAGAGCATTCAGGGGCAAATTCTTGCCTTGGAGGGTCAGTTTTGGTGAGACATCTATGTAATGAATTGGAGTTTGAGTCGGTTCTGGGGTGGGCACAGGATCGACCGAGTACTCTGGCAGTGGATAGAATGTAGTGTAGTAGGCGAAGGCACCCGCACGATTCACCGGGATATCGATCTGAATGTTCTGGTTGAAGTTCGGCTGCAGTCTACGTTCACCCGATAAGCCTTTTCCTTCGTGATACCCCTTCAAAGCTCCTTGGAAGCTTCTTTGGGAGAAGAGGGATGGGGATTCTACCTGAATTCTCGGAATGATTGGCGATCAAAGCCTTTCCCTTCCTCAGGGAGGTTGACCCACAAGCTTCCATGCCGACAGATAGAGCTGGTTCCTTCAATTATAAATCGAAGAATGTACCCGTCAGCTGTTGGAGGAGGAAGGTAGATGTAGCCTCCGGGTACATCAGGCGAGCCATCATCTTTCAATGGCAGAAGATAGACTTGACGCGGGGGACTCATGATGATCGTCCTGGAACAGTCGGATTCTGCGACAATCAACACCTTAGCTGACTCTCAAAGTGGCGCACCGTAAGACAACCGTAACTCGTGACACCGGAGAAATCTGAAAGAGTTGAGCAAGTGAATGGCCTAAAAATAAGGCGCAAGAGGAGGTTTGCAGAGAAGAAGAGGGTTCAGGGCCTTTTTCCCCTCACCAGGCGTTGTCGCGCCAGGTGACATCATGCATTTAGGCCCTGGCCAGGTATTGTCAGTGCCTGTACTTACTCACCCACAGCTTTTAGCCACAGTTTTTAACTGTGGGTCGCGGAGGGATTGATACGAGTTTTCTCTCTGCCTCCCTCTCTTTAGCGCCGAGTCGAGACTCGCCGGTAACAATGCAAAATCCCCGCTTTGAGCTTTGGGGGGAGGTCGGGGGGACGCAATTGCACGAGCCAACTCGGGGTTCACCAGTTCACTACTAATTCGGAGTACTCTGTAGTAATTTATGTTTTTTTTTTTTTTTTTTTTCTCGCGCAGACCACGCAAATGACTACCCTACCCTAGTCATTATGAATTATCTCACTAGTTTGAATGATTGGTAGAAAAAAGGGGTTTTACTGATTGACAGGGGAAAGGTCAAACCTTCCCAGGTTTACTATTCGGCCTGGACCCAAAAATAGCATCATCGACCACTGGCAGGGAAAATCAAAGCCCACTACTGGCAGTACATCCCATGGGATAGGAACTTGATGGACGGGCAATTTCCATTTTAGAAAGGAGCATTTTTCTAAAATGATAACAGTGATATTCAATTCGTGAAGATGCGTAGGTACAGTCGTAAATCTATCTACAAAACAAACCATGCTTTAGGTATACCCCATTCCCGAAATTGTCGTAATCAGAGCCGAGCAGCAAACCGAGCGCCATCATCGTCACCATCCTGACCAGAAGTAGAAGTAGAAGTCGGGGTACGAGTCACCGGGGGGCTGTTAAAAGGAAAAACACAATTTTAACAAAACACAGACTCAAAAGATAAGGGGACGCCATGAGAAAGCATTTACCGCTCAATGTAAGAAGGAATCTCCGAGACCTGCATAGTTCCTTGCAAAATGCCTATGGAAGAAATTGTTAATAAGCTGTACTTCATGTGTGTGTGTGTGTGTGTGTGTAGATGGGTGGTTGTGTGCATGCTGTCTCTCCATTTGCTTGCTTTACTTTGTGGGGGGCATAGGTGGAGAGGGGACATTTCAAAAAGGTAACACTTACGGTACACAGCAGTAAACAGAGGGAAATCTTCCTCTTGACCCTGCTTCTTCAAGAAGCTGTTCACCTCCACGGCTGTCAGGGTACCCTGCAGCGACTGCCCATTAAGCTCATCCTTTTCAATCTGTTCAATGGACTGGTTGCGCTCAACGCTGTACTTGGCGCAACGGAAGTTACGGCCACCGCTGGAACTAGTAATCAGATCGGCGACACCCGCACTTTCATCGGTAAATGTCCGTTGATCGATGGTGGCGCCGAAGAACTTGTCACCAAAACGAACCATCTCCATCAGACCCACGCGCATAACGGCGGCCTTGGCATTGTCTCCCCAGCCCATGCCCTCGACGAAGCCGGCGGCCAGCGCGACGACGTTCTTCAAGGCACCGCTGATGGAGACACCGGCGACATCGTTCACTACTCGTACGTGGAAGTACGGGCGGTGGAAGAGAGACTTGAGAATATTGTGATCGACGGGTGGATAGTCTGACGGCAGCGCCTGGAGTTTGACATTGGAAAAGTTGCCCGACACATCCTTGTGCTCAAACTCTACCAGGTTTACCTGAGAACCTGAAGGTGAAGGGGCCTTGGAATCCAGGTGTGGGGGATCGTAGGCGACGGTGGTTTCTGACCATTTTTCCTTGGCCACTTCGTTGGCGATATTGGCGCCAGACAGTGCACCACAGTAAATGCCAAGAATCTTGCCGATGGTCTCTGAGAACAGATTGATACCGTGCTCATTGACATCGACACCCTTGATACAGGAAATTCCACGAGCATATGGCAAAATTTTGCCCTTAATGGATTCACAGGTCTTGAGGATAAATTGGTGTGGGAGATTGAAAACGAGAATGGTGCTATCTTTAACCGCATCCTCCAGGGACGGGTTGGCGTGCAGGTTGGCAGGCAGTTTAATACCTGGCAAATACTTGACATTCTCGTTGACCCGGTTGATCACTTGTGTCAGTTTCTGGGGTCCAGGATTGGCGGGATCAAAGTTAGGCGAATTCTTTGCGATTTCGATATTCTCTTCAAAAACCCACATCTCCACTTTCTCTTCGAAGATGTCGGGGTTGCTGGCGGCATTTTCGGCGACAATCTTGGCGATAGCGGTACCCCTGTTAGTGAGATCCCAACGTTAGTCTCAACAACCCCAACGGCAGAGTGCTCTGTAAGAAAGGAGGGAATAGTTGGATAAAGAGAAGGGACAAGAGTATTCTTTGGGGCAGAGGCGAAGCCAATGCGCTCGAGTCACGAACTAATGGAGTGCAGGGGGACAGATAAAGCAGAACAAAAAGAAGCCAAAAATCCGAAGGCATATATGTATGTGTACCCACGTATGTATAGAGGGAGAAGAGATATGAGAGAAAGAAAAAAAAATTTCAAAGAGCTTACCAGTTACCGGAGCCAACCACCGTAACCTTGTGTTTGTGCTGATGAGGAGCGAGAGAACCCATGTTGAAAAGTGATAGTGATGCCGAGGAAAATGATCTGCACGGGGAAGGATTGACGGCGAGGGTGAGAGCAGATTTAAAGGGCGCTAGGGAAGCCGACGACGACGATGGGGATGGCGAAGATGACGGGGGCAACCGGGCCAAGATTGGAGTCTGGAACCGGGTGGCTAGCGGCGACCGAGGCAGCGTGGAACTGCTTAGCCTGCGACCAAAAAAGCAGATGCGAGAAGAAAGGTAGGAGGAGAACATGCACGGCAAGGTCCTCCAATGAGAGGCGTCAGGTACCAGAATCAGAATCGGGATGGAGTTGGAGAAAGGGAAGGGAAAAGCGTTATTTCTGATGTCACTGCCGATATTTCCTACAGAGTCCACACCAATACAAAGGCAGAGGGTTCACCCGATGTGGATCGGGGTCACGTCACAGCGACAACAGATCCGAGAAGAGTCCGGAGAACAAGAGAACAGAAGTGGGCACTTGCAGTCTCCGTACGGAGTAGCAGTGAGTACAGATATGTACGGAGTAGGTCCTCCGTATACTTAGGTCCTCTCGGTCAACCCTCCGTGAGAGAAATCTGGCAGATCGGCTCCGGGTGAGTAAATCGGGTAGGCGGTCACGCTACTTTTGTTGCTGATCCTCACATGTTTCCACGTTCGGGCTCCACCTATTGACCCGATATTCAATTCCTCTTGTCCGGTTCTTTCTCGTTCATTCTCTCACAATGAAAGCAAAGATTGCGGGCAGACCTGCCTCGTCCGGGGATGATTTCCGAACCAGCAAACGCGATAAGCGGCAGATTAAGCATGCAACCTTGATGTCGAGGATTGCGAAGAGTTCCAGCAAACCCCCAAAACGCCGCCGTGCTTCGAAAAAATTAGTCGCCAATCTTGAATCTCTCGCCGATGCCTTACCCGACGCCGAAGATGGTTCTCACGATGCTGCCAGTCAAGTGAATGTCATCAAGCAAAATACTCTCCGTCATAAGCCCGGTGCCATGAAACGTCGAGAAAGACTGGAGAAGATTGAGCGAGACCGGTTTGCAAGAAACATGGCGCAAATGTCCAGTCTGCCGGCCCAGCCAGCATCGACGTCGACTACAGAGAACACTACCGCCACTACCGATTCTAATCCCACTGCGAACCGATGGTCAGCACTCCGAAATTTCATTTCGCAAACAATGGAACAGCAGCCTATCTTCAAGACAAACCAATGATGCAATTGCAAAGAATCTGTGTGAGCGACAAGCTCATATGCAACAACCTCACATAGGACAACACAACCCACTGCCATGCAATTCACAGTGCTAGATCACAAACGGCACACGAGTCCCAAGTGGTCCACCACAATGCATGAAATGACGAGCAGACCTCGTCTCGAGGCTGCCGGGCAGAGGGGCGGAAAGAGATCTGCAAGTGTCCTGGGAATGAATCATGCACTGTCACAATCTATGAGCCTATAAAATCTATGCTATTTTTCTCAGAGAAAAGTGGAAAGGGGAGGGTTGCTTCTCGACCCTCTAGCAATGTCTTGAGTGCTGTCATTCCTAATCACTCGAAATGCTCTTTTTTTTTTCTTCTTGAAAAGGGACGAGTGATTAAATGAAAGCAAGAAAGAAGAAATTTACACAATTTAAGTGGAACCATATTCTCTGGATATGATGTAGGAAATAGAAACATCTAATGCACTATTCAAGAAAAGTGGCGGGGAGGGCCATACATCCATTATAGCATCTACAATTGACCCCTAACTGATATTCAATACCCATGTGCCCGGCTTCCAAGCCGTTACTATCTAGCTTTTGACCCTGCACAGTCCAGCATCATCCCAATCCTCACTTCCAACGCCCATTCGGGTGATGAACAAGCCTGTTGGGTCCCATTCTTGCTTGATTCTATAGAGACGATGGTAGTTTTCGCCCCAGAATGACTGTTGGAATCCAGGCTCATACCCATTGGCCTCGTTCATGTAGGCACCCATTTGGTCCTCTCCCTCGACAGAACGCAATATTGGGATCTCCACGTCCGTCATATTCTTTATGATGGCTTTCTGTTTTGTCAAGGTGGTATTTACACCCCAGCCCCTACCAAAGAGTAGATGAGTGACCGTTTCCCTCCAGGCAGGATTGACGGCACTGTCAATTCCCTTATTGCCAGCAACCGCTGGTCCAGCAACCACATGCCCAGTGAATGAAGATGATGGATCCCAGCGGATGCTCTTCCATGCCTTTGCCAGTTTTTCTGGTCCACCTTCGGAGAGCATTAACTTCTTGGAATACAAGCGTGAAACAAGGAGAGAGCTTAGGCTCCCAGTGTCATCAGCGTTTGATCCAGAAAGAAGAATTGTGAATATTGTTGAATTGACACTCGGGAATGGAATTGGCATCGAGTTAAATGTGACTCCCCCAATCTGTTCAAGCTTTGTCTTCAATGGTTGGTATAGATTGGCGACTTCTTCCGTGTCCGTGAACTCTGGGAACATGAGCAGAGAAATAATACTTGAGACTGTGGCATTTGGGCCATATGGTAAATTGGGCAGTCCAAAATAATATCCCGAGCCGCCAGCATCGTTGAGTGTCGGTAGAGCTGCATGAAATGCACTGAAGGCATCCCAAAACCGGGGATCATTTCCCGTAGTAGTAATGTTGAAGTTATATACAACAACAGGTGCCTCCGGGTGTGTACGAACAGTCACATTGGTTACGACACCAAATGTTCCACCACCACCTCCTCGCAAGGCCCAAAAGAGGTCCGAGTTTTGATATGAGTTCGCGACGACGATGGTACCCTATAGACATGGTAAGATACTATTTTATATAGTTTTTAACTTCGTTGGGGTTTACTCACGTTGGCAGTCACTACCTCAAACTCAAGCGCATTATCCGAGGCTAAGCCTTTCCAGGCACCAAATGGGCTGTGTCCCCCTCCTTGTATATATCCTCCTGCTGCACCGACTGTATGAGAGGATCCTGCAACCACAGTTCTGTTGTGTTTTGCAACCGCGAGGTAAAGTTCGGGTAGTTGCACCCCAGCCGAAATGGTAACTGCTGGTCCTTCACTCTTGTCATTGGGAGCACCCTTTGGGATGAAATTTTCAACAATCTCGATATCCTTCAATTCGTGCGTCAATATTTGCAGTGATTCCGGGGCAGTGGAACGACCAAGAAAATCATGACCTGTATTTTTTATCACCAGCCTTAGATTGTGGGTCCTTGCAAAAGCGACAGTTTTTTGGATATGATGTTTGGTCTGAGCTTTGGCTGAGTATAAGGAGATCCGGCCTTGACCACATTTACTGTTCCGAGGCGATTCGATATAACATGATTCATTATACTCTGGCCAAGCCTCCCAATTCTCCCACTGTCCTGCCCCCGGTTGAGCTGAACGCCAGACAGAATCTGACCATTGTTCGGTCGTGTGATTGCATGCCTTGGCATCATATTCCATCGCGTGGCAAACTGATGCAATGGGTCGAACAGCGACCAAGTTCCCTTGGATAGTGTCGTTTAGGGATGACCATTGTTGTTGGGTGGGCCAGCAACTCTCATGTGGCCGACACCGACAATAACCGACGGTCGAATGCGGCGCTGCGATGGCAGCAGCCGATATAAAAAAGAAATAGAGAGACTTCCAATATCTCATCATTCTTCAAACTGGTCTATGAATACCAAGACGATTAGGATGGTGAGTAGTATTGGAACTTCCAATACTACTAACCATATTAATTCAGTGAATTTCAAGTAAGTAGTACTTACTACCTAGTAAGTAGTATGGGATACCTATCGTAGTACTAGGTAATATCAGGGGAGAGATCGCATTGAAAGGTTTTCAGACTCTGTAAACTAGTACTACTTCCATGGTGTACACTATACACTTATATGCTTTATATATTCATTTTGCTTGGGGCAGTGCTATTCGGACATGCATTATGTAATGTCAAGGATACGAGGTTGTCTTCCTAATCCGAAGCGTCAAAAGTTCAAAAAAGGTTCTTCCCAGGGAAGCAACGATACGAGATTACCGCATTGAGACAGAGGTTGACTTCCAAGGCTTAGCATTGCAGATCGTGTTCGTATTAGTGGACTGAATGACATCAGTGCCCCGGCAAAAGGAGACCTCGCGGAATTGACCCAAACAAGAAACCCGGTGGAGGGATTCTAGAATAAAATAGTACGTGTTGTCCCGTTGCAGTATGTAATACAAATAAGAAAAATACATCAGTAGTATCTAGTTAGTTAGCTCGTCCAGACTATTTACGGGCTAGTTATGTACTACACAGCATAAAGAATACTATGCTAGACAATCACCGTAACTTCTCCTAGAATAATGTAGTATGTACTATGGCACAACCTATCACCATCTAAAAATATCGTACATTATACCAGTTGTAATTAACAATTGGTAAGTGACTACAATAGTGTCTTACCATTGTAGTTAGGGGAATTATTACTGCTGTCGCGCCGAACGTCCCGAGTGGGCAGGTACAATTGTTCGGCGAGGTGCCATGACTCAGCCGATAAGATTACCTGCGGGGAAAGCTCCCTATCTGATCCCATCGCTCCCTCATCTCCAACTCGTTTGCGCCATATCTTACCTCTCCTCTTCGTCTTTGTCCCTAAAGGCTCTCCTCTGGTGTTTTCTCTTTTCAAGCCTCAGGGTCATGCTGTGGCGGCTTTCGCACCGTCGGGTGCTAGCCTCCATGTATCGACAGGCTGCTCGATCACACCGATGTCGGCCCTCACTGTCATTATGCCCCAGCCCGAGACGTTTCCTCACTAGCTCATCAATAAGTTTCCCAACCGCCTCTCAATTCAACAGGTCGGATTTTACTAGTCAGCCATTTACGGGTAGCTATGAACCTGGTCTTCCCACCACTGGACCCTTAGCCTCAACGCCAGCTTTTGGCGCGCCACGGATTACGCCAAAAGTACTCAAACAATATCTCGATCAGTTTGTTGTGGGGCAGGATCGCGCAAAGAAGGTGTTGAGTGTGGCGGTATACAACCACTATCAAAGGGTACAGGAACTGCAAAGGCGCGAAGAGGAGGCAGAGGAGCTCCAAGCGAAGCGTCAACGGAGGGAGGTTTTTGAAAGTCATCCCTCAGAGAGTATGTTTGTATACAACCGATTGCTAATAGACTCGAAGTATATCTGTTTACTGACTCATATTTTGGATTCATAGATGAATTTCCTGGCCAGCAGCGTACTGTTAATCTTCCACCGACCACGAAACCCCACCAGGCTACTACCCTAGATCAGGGCGAGTTGGTGGATAATTCGCCTCTACAGCTGGAGAAGTCAAATATTTTGCTCCTTGGTCCATCTGGCGTCGGCAAAACCCTTATGGCCAAAACTCTCGCACGAGTGTTATCAGTGCCATTCAGCATCTCTGACTGCACTCCATTTACCCAAGCTGGCTACATTGGTGAAGATGCCGAGACATGTGTGCACCGATTGTTGGCTGCCGCAAACTATGACGTCGAGCAAGCCGAGCGCGGGATTATTGTTTTAGATGAGATTGATAAAATCGCCGCCGCTAAAGTCAGTCATGGGAAAGACGTCGGTGGCGAAGGAGTACAGCAGGCGCTTTTAAAGATCATAGAAGGGACCACCATCCAGGTCCAGGCAAAACCAGAGAAAAACCCTCGGTCGACAAGTCCACCCAACTCCTATCCATCAAACAGCCCTCTGGGAAATACGCCATTCCAGCCTAACAACAACCAGCCAGCCAAAGGGGAGGTTTACAATGTTCGTACAGACAACATTCTATTCATATTTTCTGGTGCTTTTATGGGTTTACATAAAGTGGTCATGGATCGGATATCCAAAGGTTCAATGGGCTTTGGCCAACCAGTACGAGCTGCAACGAACTCAGGGGATCAGCCCGGCCCATCAGCATCCTCACCTACTGAACCTCTTCCGATTCTTCCAGGCTCGGAGGAAGAGGCATTATACAAAAAGCATCTCCCATTCTTCACATCCGTAACCCCTGCTGGACCAGGAACTGAACCGAATTATTTCAACGCGTTGGACCTCTTGAATCCCAGTGACCTGCAAACTTATGGTTTCATTCCCGAGCTAATTGGGCGAATTCCTGTCACCGCCGCGCTGTCGACCTTGACCCAGCCTTTGCTTTTTCGCATACTTACGGAACCCCGCAATTCCTTGCTAGCGCAGTATACTACTCTATTCTCCCTTTCCGGTATTGAACTGCGATTCACGACACCAGCGTTACATAAAATTGCTGCAAATGGGTTTTCTATGGGAACTGGAGCTCGCGCTTTACGAACAGAGATGGAAACTATCCTCAGTGACCCCATGTTTGAGGCGCCTGGCTCCAGCGTAAAATTTGTCCTCGTGACGGAAGCGGTAGCTGATCGCAAAGAGAAGCCAATTTACCTTGCTCGCGGCCAAGGTGGCAAATTTCACGCAATGATATCTACTGAGGAAAGTCAGTGGGAAGAGAAGACGCGCCCCGACCAGAAAGGCGGAGAGAAGAGACAAAGGCCAGATGGCGATTATAGCACCGAGCATGCAGCAAATTTCCAGGAGTATCGAAAGCGAGCTTTAGGTTGACTTTGATATTATTTCTCTATTTCTGATGCCTCTGCGGAATTGTACCTCGACATCTGGTGTGAATGGGTGACTTGGCTTACACATATCTTCATAAGGAAATTCCTCGTCCAGTAATTAAATCAATCATGACAGCATTGAATTTGAATTGATCCTTGAATTAATCACATTTCTGCATAGCCGAATTTCTCTGGAGGGTCCAGAAAATTTGCATCCTCACAATAGTGAGAATGCAGAAATTCTTGTAATAGACGGTTGGAGATGGGCCTTTGAATTTGTCAAATACCTTGCGAGAATCGATTGCATGGGCAATTCACGTCCTATTCTAAGTTTTACTAGGTATTCATGATGGGAAAAAGGCCTAGGGTGCTGCAAAACCAGGCAGAACCAGGCTTGGATAAGCACCTCGACTGGCTCGGCGGTGATGCGATCCAGAATGAGACAGAGTCGTTTTGCATTTCATTGATATGAGTTGGATTGGCGGAATTCGGAGGGCCGCCTCCAGTATTCATCCTGCTCGGTATTAGCTGGATTATCTACTGGAGTTCCAGTGGTGCCAGGGGCGGAGATGTTCGATCTGGAAGTGGGCTCGGCAGGAAGACTATGGGATTGAGCTAATCGATTTTCTCGCAGAATTTTAATGATGGTTTCCCTGCGGATTTTGAACAACCGGAAGAAACTATCAGGCGTATAGGAAATGAGATGACCCCAGCTGTGCCAACGTTCTTGCAAAGGACGCGACTTGACAGATGATATAATCATCATCCGGCGAAAAAGTGCCGATTTTGTCAGTGTCCATCCAGCAAATGCCTCAGCAAGATGATCTATGTCTCGCTCCTGCTGTGAAAGACCCTTTGGAATCGCCGGGTGGTCATTCTCAGAGCGGGATCCCCAGCCTGGCAAGGAAAGAGAAAGAATGTTGCTGTTTCGTTGATTTATGTTGCTAGGGTTTAAGCTTTCCTCCCGAAAGAAAGGGGACTGTGGGTCGGTCGAGTTGGTTTTCTTGATCGAAGCAATGATAGACAATAAAAAACAGGTTTCTTCGGGACTTTCTGTTCTCTCAAGCTTTTCTTTCAGTCGATTCCAGGCGTCCGGGGGAAGTATCATCTTATAGTTTTTCTCAACTTTCAGGAATGCATTAAGCCAGTAGATCAAAATAGCTGTCGTTTCAGGGTCTTGAAAGGTATCCTCCGCTACTAGGATTAAGCCGCCAGCGGGGAAAAGGCGCTGACAATGGTCACCTGCGTAGATGCCACGAGGATCGGTCTGTTGAAGTTTGTGGCGCAAGCGAAATCTCCAAATGTTGAATGTTTCGGGTAACAAGCATTTACGAATCCCTGGGCGCAATAAATGGAAGTCGGAGAAAGACTCATAAAACTATACTTCTTGTTAATTTCCCCGCATAATAGGAAAATGTAAGTAATGGATGTGAAGATAAACTTACAATCACGACACCGCGGCGGCTATTATCCAAAAACCTGGACCAGCCGTCTTCATCTCGATTTGAGTAAACAGTCATACCATTATGGACCAGCCATTTCTGTATTTTTTCAAAACCTTCGTCTTCTTCCTTGCCACGAGGAAAGTGGAGGAAGAAAATCTCTGCCCTTGAAGAGTCGTTAAGTTGTGTCAAATTATCGAGCTTTATTTCGAGTTTAGACCCAAAGAGAACATGATTAGGAATCACCTCCAACCATGGGGTAGACAGCCCAGGAGCAGAAATATCACCAGTTTCCGCTTGGTGGGCTAGATTTGTGACTTGTTGAGTCTCAAGCGCGGAATTAGTAGGTTCTTCTGCTCCAACGAAAGTATCATCGAAACCAAATGTCCCCATGGCATTTGGCTTGCTTGCCAGTGCTGTCAAGGAAGATATCGAGGGCAATGGTGCTCGGACAGATAGAATAATGGGGCTACTTTCGGGTATTCGATCAAGGTCCCAATTGAGAAAGTTGAAATCAGAAGATGCGCGAGAATGGACTAGCCAGACACTTCCCCGTTGATGTTGAGGATAAAATATCGCTAAAACATTTTGTTGCCGGAGGTGTTGGGCCATGCGGAAGAGTCCGGGATTCGTATCTTGAAAGCCTTCCATCCAACAGTTTCCAAGGGAAGTATTTATCGTGGCCTAAATAAATATTAGTGTACTGTCTAATGTGGACCGGGAAGGGAACCAATTACCCTATCACATAGTTGGCCGTACAAATCCACATTGCATAGATCCCTGAACCACAGTTCACATTGTTTGCTGTTGACTGTTTTGGATTTGAGAAGATCAAATTTCATTTCATTAGAAATGCCGCAAATCCTTACGGCACCGACAGCCGTCTTCGCAGGTCCGTAGAAAACATGCGCATAGACTTCGCCCTTGTTCCAAAAATGGTAGCCCGGAAGCATCCACGCGTCTCGATTTGGTTTTCCAACTGGCATTTGCGATATTTGCTCTGCTTCTGTGAAGTCGAGATCCCCCTGCAAATTTTCTGGCTTATCTGACGAAATGGGGCCATTGCTGTTCATCTGATTTGGCCTAGATTGAGGCTCTAGAATGGAAAGTCCGCTTGGTATTGATCTGCGGCGAGGGCTACCAGCTAGACTTGGTCCGTGCCGTGGTGCTAAGTGGGAAGAATCGCCAAATTGAGAAGAGGATTTTCGGCTAGCTATTTGATCATTTGGACGAAAACGCTCGGTATTCGGATCCATGGCCTTCGTATTTCGAGGTTCCGCAGCAGGTTCTGGCCCTGAAAGAACACTGGATCGGGGGACATGGGTCGTGGGCCGATAATCGGAAACTATCTCTGGATCATTAGGCCGCGTGTTTGATGGCTTGGGAATTTCAGGTGCCATGCCTCCCACCCCGTTTGTCTGTTCATTTGAGTCTTGCGTTTTGGTGGCATGTGTATTGGTGGCATGTGTATTGGTGGGTGGGTTCTTCAAAGGAGTGAACTCTGTTGGCTTCAAAAGCTGTAGCTGGCTTGCATCAGGCGCCCGGTCACTTCCCCATCGTATGTCCTGACCTCGCCATTTGGTGTTCATACGGCGAACCGGGTCTCTAAAGGACGCGGTACTCGTATCTCCGAAACCAGGCAAGCTCTGTGAGGCGAAGGGTTGGGTATTCTTTGACCCATTCTGCACTTTCTTTTTTGTCATCGAAGCCTGGGGGGAGGCTCCCTGGGCCATTTGAGGATTTGCACACCCGGCGGTCTGGATTTTGCTTTGAGCCGATTGAGTATTGCTTTCGATAGCTCGAGTGGGTTCCTCCAGGGCCAAGTTGGTACTGATAGGAGTTTGAACAGGAGCCAGGGGATTTTGAGTATTGACAGTGGGAGATTGAGCCGAAGTGGTGGACGTAGTCCGTGGACTCTGGGCCGGAGAGCCATAGCTAACTGAATCATCCGAACCTATACCTTCAGTTGAAATGAACAAGCCATCATCTGAATCGTTCCCTTGTTCACCTGGTGATTCCCCTGCGTTATAATTTGATTCATTTTCAGAGGGAAATAAATGAAGCTTTAGTCTCTGTTTCCTCCTGATTCGACGAGCTTCCTTGCGTTCCTGCGTTTCATTCTCCCAGCGGAGCTTTTCTTCATCGAATGACTTGAGATTGAAAGGGAGCTGTTTCCCTGTTTGAATTTCGGCTTTCTTCTTTTCCCAGTCGATGAATGTCTGCGGCGATTGGAAACACTCCTTTGGTTCCCATGATGATCGATACAGTGGATAACCTAGCCATTTGACTAAGTACTCCGTCTGACTCTTCTTTTTGTTCCTTTTCTTCTCCCTTTCAGCCAGAATCTCTTCGACATCATATTCTCCATTTTCGGAACTTGGAATAGTTGATTTGAGAGAGTCATGGTCAGACAGATGGTCAGCATCCCCCATTTCAATGTCAGATGCCATGAATCGAGGCCTCGTCTGGCTCAGCCAATCATGTCAAGTCATTCAAAAAGAAAGATAACAGGGATTATCGATCCAGAAAGCTAGAGAACCGTGAAGCACGTGAGATTTTGATGCAGAGGTGCTAAAAGTCTTGACGGCGTGGTCTGTCTGCAGTGAAGGTCCCCTGTAATGAGAGAAGCGAATTGAACGTTATTGGAATTTTATTCGCGTGTTTGATCTCCAGTGAAGACAATTTGTCCATCACTACAATTCAAACAGGGGCTAAAAAGCGACAGAGCGAGGATAGATGAAGGCAAAAATGGATATCTCTCTTTTTGTTACTCTGATAGTTTTGAACGCGGCAGTGGCACGGGAGCACGTGATCCAGGCATAAGGAGGCACTCCACCCTGCGAGGCATCACCCTCTCCCTATCGCTGCCGTTCAATCCCCCGTTGTTTTTTCCTTTCTGACCCCCACGTCTTCTTCTTCTTCTTCTTCTTCTTCTTCTCTTCATCTCAAAATGGCCAACGACGAATATGATGTAAGTATCTTGGATTATTTTCCCCTCAGCCGAGCTAACCTGGGCTTCAGTTTCTCTTCAAAGGTAACGTTGTCTCCTGCGGTTGTCGCATCTCCTCCGCTCCGCCACTTCGTGTCTTCCGGGCCCCCTCCCATAGCCTATGATCCATACACTATGAACCACACACAGTATTGACAGTTTAACAGTGGTATTGATTGGAGACTCGGGTGTTGGTAAATCTAACTTGCTGAGTCGATTCACCCGCAACGAATTCAACCTGGACTCCAAATCCACAATCGGCGTGGAATTTGCGACTCGCTCGATCCAGGTCGACTCCAAAACAATCAAAGCACAAATCTGGGACACTGCTGGTCAGGAGCGCTATCGGGCTATCACCTCTGCTTACTACCGTGGCGCTGTTGGTGCCCTTCTCGTCTATGATATCAGCAAGCACCAGACCTACGAGAACGTCAACCGGTGGTTGAAGGAACTTCGAGATCACGCCGACTCCAACATTGTAATTATGCTTGTTGGTAACAAGAGTGATTTGAGACACTTGCGCGCTGTCCCTACTGAGGAGGCCAAACAGTTTGCTAGTATGTTGCCGCATTTCTGATAAACGAGGTGTCGTAGCTTCAGCCGCTGACTATGAATAGGCGAAAACAACCTTTCTTTCATCGAAACCTCCGCTCTTGACGCCAGCAACGTTGAACTTGCTTTTCAAAACATCCTCACAGGTAAGTTATTGGATATGCAAAGACAGTGAACTGGGCAGTACGCTGACTCGAGGGGATAGAAATCTACCGTATCGTCTCTAGCAAGGCCCTTGACTCTGGCGATTCGACCTTAAACCAGCCCGGCCAAGGCCGCACGATTGATTTCACACCGCAGGAAAATGACCAGAAGCAGGGATGCTGCTAGATGCCTCGGGAGATCAGACCGACCGCAATGATTCTTCTTTTACATCGTGATTTTTGAAATGGCTGGGTTCTTTGATGGAGTCTGTAATTTGATGCGAAGACGAATGCACAGGCGGGATCTGGTAGAACACATAGGAAGACGGAGTGTTAGCCCAGGCTTATTTCCCGATAGTCAGATCTTTGCGTTTTCTTTGTCCTTTTCTTCTTATCTCTCTGTTTAGTTTCTCGAGTCATCCCCTACGAAATTGACGCTTTCCCCAGACATGATTCCCATCATCTGAGGTCTCCTTGTTGGGGCTCCGCCGTCGGTGATGCAGTTTCCTGCTGGGCGTTGCTCGAGGCTACGTGGTCATGTACGAGTTGGAAAATCAGTATACTCCAATATTCATACCAGATAATTTCCCACTTGTGCGGACACATCTTGTCAAACAGTAGTACTAGGTACGGAGTCCTTGTGGTCCAGATCCTGCCACGACGCCTCGGGTCCACTTGCAGTTCCACCTCGGAATGCTCTTCTTTTTTAAGGGGCTGGCTGCTACCGCTGTTACAAGCGTGAGGTAGTCGATCAACTAGCTAAGCACCAAAATCCATGGGCCAAAGATCAACTCAAGTTTGTATATCACTGTTCGATGCTCAATTTGGACATACAGGCCGAGCCAATGTTTCCAAACATAGCAAGGTTCCTGGGGATTTAAGCGCTAGTGGCTGTCAGGCTACAACCTTGTAGCCTTAATTTGGAAATTACTAGATTGCCTAGTAGGTAATCTAGAAGTCGTAAACGAGTAACCTTGTAGCTGCTTCCAAGCAGCTACAAGTAACTGAGTAATATCATATTACTCAGTCAGTATTTCTACTTCAAGTAGAAGTTCTCATGGAGCGTGGATGCTTATTCATAGTAGTACTAATGATATACTATATCAACTACTGGTTGATATATTTTCACCTGTGCAAGGACTACTAGTCCTTGCACAGGTGAAAATAAATTCGCTAACAAAATCATTGAAAAAATGCCAGATACTTTTGAAATTAATCACTAGAATACTTGACCTTGACGCCTGAGAAGACCATGATATCATCGTATCAAACAAAAATGTAGTCGAAACATTGGTATGTATTGCTTTTGAGAGCACACGGCGCCCTGAAAGTCACAAAATCCCTATGCAAAGAGCTCCCGCACACCCAGAGCATTGGGTTTCCGCGAAGAGTTGTCGGTCAATCCCAAATCCGTTCGCTTGGCCACCCGGTCCGTCTGTGTATCCCTGCGAGCGGCATACCGGCCGGCCTTGCTCATCCGAACCTCACGGCGAACCTGGTTCGGGCTCACGTACTCCTTGTTCTCATATATGACAGGGCCACCAAAGCTACCCTCCAGGATAACGATAGGGGTCAGGACGAAGCGAGGTCCGATCTCAACCAAAGAAACTTCTGGCAATCCGCCATCCTTGCCCTTGGGAACAGGCTTAACGGTCGCTTCGCCGTCCTTCTTCGTGCCACCGCTCTCCGACTCGCGAATCTCATAAACACGAATCCAGATCTTACCATCCACACCAAATATACCAATGATGCGGTCGACGAAGGGCTTCATGCCCTTGACGCCCCGTTTGGGAACGCAGAAAATCCCACGCAGCATCTCACGGACCAGAGAACGGTACTCGTTTCCCGGTGCACCGGCGCCCATGTCCGGGCCTTGCTCGTCGAATGAACGGTCGAATACCACAAGGCCTCTACCACCCTTGAGACAATTGCCGGCAAATCCAGCACCAAGCTCTCCCATAGTGTGTAGGTTGTTCAGATGGAATTTGATCGTGGGGCCATTGGGTGGGCGTGCAAGCCAGAGGTAAAGATCTTGGCCATTTTTGCGAGCCTCAAGGAAAAAAATCATGTTGCATGAGTGCAAGTCGGCCAGCGAATTTAGCAAAAGATTGTACCCGGCGGTCTTCTTCTTAGTGTCAAGCTTGGTCTCCTTATGCGTGTGTGGGAGGAGTGCGCAGAGGTCCGCCATGAGATGCCGGTGACTGTAAAGTTGATCGCGATTGATTAGTATCACGCAAAATGCTGGTAATTTAACATGAAGGTCTTACCGATGCGTAACACCACGCGAGGTCAGAATAAGAACCCGTGTCTTAGGCATAAATCCTTGGGCGAGCTGCTTCTTTGCCGCAGCGATGCGGTCTTCCTCTTCTTCATCCTCTTCGCTGTCGGTGGTGTCGTCGGCGTCGTTAAGGAGCTCCTCAATTTCCATGCCCATCTCATCGTCCATGTCCTCAACTGGTTGCCGCGCCTTCTTTTTCGAAACTGTTTTGTAGACGGCCGCCATTATGACCTGCGAATATCAATGAATGAAGTTAAAAGATCAAATCGCTATTGCTGAGAAAAGTTAGTGGCAGAATAATTTTTAGTTTCTCACCGCCCTGGTCATATTTTGACACGTGATCTTACCAGGCTCATGGCTTAGTCACTCAAACAATCAATTCAATTTTGTTCCAAGCTTATTTCAGCTAGGATTGCATGAAGAATAAATTCAAATATTCCTCGACAGCTTTGGGATATTCTATGTGTGCAACGCTCTGCTTAACCCAGAAAATCCTTCTTGGGCTATTTTGAGACCCGCTACTCGGTTGGCCAACTTCAGCTGCTGAGAAATACTCCACTCCGCTTTGCAATTTAAAGCATACAGCATCCCAGCAATGAACGTGTCTCCTGCCCCAATCGGGCTGTGGTTATTTTTATGAGTAGGTATATCAAAATAGGAATTAGGGAAACCTACTCAATCACCTTGGAGTTCTCTGCGGTGTATGCTGGAATATGCACGAAACTTTTGGTGGCCATATCGAAGGCGCCCGCACCATCTTGCCCCCAAGTGCAGACGAGTAAAGTCCTAGAAATTCCCCATCGCAAGTATCAGCCCGCATTCATTGTCTAACCAAGGGATTTGTTAAGTGTTCACGAATTAAGTGTTTGTATGGATTGTTCCAGCAAACATGTCTCGGCAGATGAATATCCTCTGTCCTTTGCAATATTTTAGCAGGAACTTGCAACAACTTCCGTGGAAGAAAAAAGGAGTATAGTCCGACTCACGATTGCCCACGACTTTGAATAGAATACCACATCCGCTGCTTTCGCCAACTCCTGCAGCCCTGCTCGACCAGGTTTCTCGACCTCAACACTCACGCGAGCTGATGGGAAACATCTCCTGACATAGTTTATGCAGGTGATGTTCACCTCCGGTGCTCTACCCTTCGTTGGGGTTAGTAGTATATCTTGGGACCATAAAATCCTGTAGATTACTCGTGGCCAACCTACCTCGAAATGGAACCAAGTCGCCTTGTGACCTAGTTTGCTCACAGCACGAGTGAATTCATCCACTGTCATGTCAGGAAGCTCATTGTAATTGACAATTGTTCGGCTGTCAGTTGACTGGCTTTTGATGATATAACTCGAAGCTGGCTCGGTAATGTTCTCTCGGTGAATACAATAACTCATGTTCACATAAGGTTCCAATTCCGAGATAATACTCTGGGAGGCAGCCGATGATTTTTCAGGAAGGACCGTTATCAGACTCAAGGAAAGGTGACGAGATGACGTGTTTGCCAATTGTTCCAGCACTTCAAGGGTATTGGGGCAATTTCCACCTCGTCGTCTCAGAATCTTTGATGCGCGTAGCTTTTCATCCTCTCTAGGGTAATATGTAGTTCTGCGGGCATGTTAGCGGCATGGCTTCTAATATCAACTGTTAGCTCTCGCTGCCGAGGCTATGTAAATCCAGCGCGTACGTCAAAATAATGTCAACATAAAGAGCACCAATTGCGACGATAGACATGTTCTCATCTGTGAGCAATCCCGAATATTCACCAGCAGTACACAGTGCTACTAGCTTGGCAAATTCCAATGCCTCTTGTGAGGGGCAGATTAGTCATCCCGTTTCCCAACACCTCACCTCTATATTCTTGTTTGAGCAGGACTCCTTGGAGTTTATCCACTTTAGTTAACTTTAGCTTACGCTCTAAAAATTGCTTTCTGGAGCACGATATAAGTGAACTTCGCTCATACTGAATGTCTTCTTAATTATTTGGCTTGGTGGAAATAAGTTTGTGAATAGAAGGACATGGTTTGACAACTTTGCTAACTACCTGGGCACCTACTGGCTAGTTACAATACACAATCAAAGACCTCCCGGTTCATTTTGCTTCCTAAGCAAGGGCTGCGAGAAAATAAGTTAGCGGATGATTTTGTAGCACTTTTCATGTCTCAAATTGCTGATACATTCAATGTATCTCGTTCCCTCTTCTAATAAAAAAGTGACGCTGGTTACTTTAGATAAAAACCCTGAATATTCTAAGCGGTGGAAATTTTAAAGATGACATTTATCTCTATAAAGCATGGAGAAATACAGTAAGTTGATTGCTGTCATTTCTCTTGAAAAGAACACCAGAAAGGGTTTCTTTATGTGCCCACTAGGCATAGAATCATAATGTGACTCTCCGTAAATGTCTTTAGGGAGAGGTGCAATCAAATTTTCTTTGATACATTAGTTTTGGTTTAAATATTGAACACTAAACAGTAAATATTATTAATGCTTTCAGTATAAAAAAAACTTTGTGTTGAAAATAAAAAAAACAAACCTTTGTTTTTTGGAAAACAAAAGATAAGTGGATTTACTTGCAGTCTCCAGCTATCTAGCTAGCCTTTATTGACGCAAACGTTCGGGACGTTTGAGTTTGTTAATCCCATATCGAACATATTTGAACCTTTGTCCCAGGTTACTCACTTTCAAATTTTATACTATAAATTTTATATGAAATCTATGATGTTTAACATGAAGTTCATGAAAACTTGGAGGTTGGGGATACTGAAGCTCACATTTTGTCTAGATTGAGCCTACTCCTACTCAAGAACTTCTTCTCCTAGCAAGCCCCCAAAGGTCATACTAATCATGGTTCAACGAACGAAGGTGTTAGATACAGAAGGCACTACCCCTAGGTTCCTCTATTCGATGATCAGACAGCTTGATCTCAAACTCGTGAGCTTCCCGCTACATAAAATGGAATCAGAATCTGACCAAAGGCCCTTGTGCTAGATTGACTGGAACAAAGTTGCAAGGGATCTTGATATCTCCAATGGCCATGCAGCTAGAATGCGTTATTCCAGATTTCGTTCACAGATAGAAGGTCCGAACACGCCCCAAAGAGCCATAGGAAAGAATGGCAAGAAAAAAGGGAAGGTGGAAACCAAGAGCAACGTTCAGAGATCACCGTCTCGGGCTTATCCTGGGTTTATGTCAGAAGTCGAATCTTCAGATTATGCGCTCAAGCCAAGTGCGCTTTTTAGTTACGAGACTGGGAGACAGAAGTTTTCAAGCGGCCAGGCTCATCCTGACATATCAGAACACTTTCAATATTCTCCGATGTTGGGCTCCCTTGGTATGCAATATCCATATGTACCGTCGTACATACACCACGGAACACCTATGTCTATGGGAATGGGGATGATCCCAGCCGCAGTATCAGGCTCAAGTAACATCCAACCCTTCGGCACTCATTCATACTCGCAACCCCCTTGCCCGCAGGACGCGAATGGCCATAACACATACATGCCTATTTCCACCTCGAACGACGTCCCTGTCACTGCATGGGAGCCTCGTATAGCTTTTGGAAATGAAGTTTCCTCCTCTGAACCGTCAACTATCAAAATTGAAGAAGACCTCGAATCTACTGAATGTCAAAAAGATGTCTTGGATAAGAAAATCAAGGATGAAATTTGTGCTGAAGAGCAAAAGATATGTCTTGTGGGGTGATGGAAGCTACTAGCTTTATCATAAAGGTTTATGGTCATGGCCATTCCTAGAAGTCTAGCACCATGGCAGATACCTCAAGAGATAAATTAGTAATTTACCTTTCATCAATCAACCTTGAAATGTTCAATTTTCCTATTGCTATGAAGGTTTCTGAGTTACTAATTTACCTTATAGTATAAGGTAAATTGATGTAGAACCCAGAAGGAGATAAGCATTAAGGGAATACTGGAAACATTTCAAAGGTACATTAAATTTAAATAATGTATTTATATTCGGCAAAACTTTAAGTTCTAACTTTGACGAATACTGTATATCATGACCATAAGTCTGGTGACCAGATTGAAGATTGTATACTATACAATCTTCAGTAGTACTGAAAGTTTCAGTAAACGCAGAGACATTGTATCAAGAGCTTGAACCTTCGAGATTCACGAAACCAATGATGGTTTAAACTTACACAGTGTGTATACTTACGAATAAATTGATGTTTATTAGAGCACAGCCTTAAGTATAGTAAGTCCTACGGTAGGACTTACTAAGTCGAGGGTTACTTCCAATATTACACAAGCCCTTATCCTGCCATCGGTCCTTGTTATTATTTTCGTATTCTCCTCGCGTTGACTTTGATTGACACGGATATACTTGAGAGCAGTTTGTATAATGATGGAAGGAACGCTTCGCCTCTGATCTAACGCTCCAGAGAAGGAAGGGCTTGCAAGCCCTATCTACCGCCTGACCGTTTTTCTTACCATTTCAGTCCCAAACATCCGTTTGGTTTTGCAATTGCTCTCCGTCAGTTCAGCTCACTTTCATTTTATCCTGCCACTGCCCCTTCTTATTATCTTCCTAACCTTTCCTTTGCTTGACCTCTAGTCCACTTACTAAGCTCAACACAATACCTCCCAGTTACGATCTCACCAACTGACGACAAGACATTGCATAACTTCGCTATCATGCCTGGCAAAGTGCGCTGGACTGCGGCTGCCGACCAAATGGTGAGTCTGCATGCTTGAGAGAAATAAAGAACTGTCTATTCCTATCTAAATTTCCTAATATGGAATTTGGAGGTTAGGCGACAGCAGCTTTATAACGATCATTTCAGTTATATATCAGAGATCTGCTGCACTATATCTATCAAGCCTGAGCTTGCTATAGCAGGCTATGAAGGTAGCAGGTATATGAAAGCTGGAATCTCCTTGTTATTTTTCTTTGTCGATATTCCCACGATAGAAAGATTTTAACTTTGGCGATCTTCAAATAATGATAGCTACTACAGATGTGCTGACTCTATGAATAGCTGCTTATGAAGATAATTGAGACTCATAATCTCAGCGTTGATGCTAGCAAAGTCGCATCAGCATGGCGTGTGTTGCCCAATATCGTCCCTTTAACGTCGAAATTGAAAGAAGCACACATACCCCTCAGTAGCGCGATTGCTTACTGTTTTTCAGCTGGCGAGGAAGATTCACGACTAACTGGCCGAGCTATTAGGGAGAGAATTGTCAAAATCAAAGAGATGAGCAAAAATGCTACTTTGAATGGCCTGACTGAACCTGCCACCCCAACTCTGAAGCGCGCACGCACCAAAGTTACAAAGACCCCGGAAATGTCGACTCAAGCCAGAAAACGTCGAAAGAAGAACAATCAGGATTCCGTCGATGAGAAATCTCCTTCCGAGAGTGACCCCAAGATCCCGAATAAAAGGACCAGAGAATCTGAATTTGACGACGACACAGGCCCTCAGTCGATGGATTCCGGCACTGAGCTTTAAGCTCTCTGCTCGCTACTTTGCGGATATCGATGGTACAATGAGGATCAGCGAGGCTTTATCTTTATCTTTCACTGAACCCTGATATTGTTTCCTTCGGTTTATTCTTTGCCTTTTGATATTCTACCTTGACGCTCATTGTGGGGAACATGCGATTCGAGATTTTTAGTACTCTGCTTTTTCTATTCAGACACTGTTCTTGCATTTTTCTTTCCCCCGATTTACAAGCATCTCAAAAAAAAGAAGAAAAAAAAAGTTCCAGCTCCCCACAACAACCTTTTTTTTTTGAAGCCCCCTCTCATGTAGCTCTTGGCTATTATTTTACACTATGATATCAGGCTATTACTTAAAGGACTGTGTGGGTAGAAGAAGCCGTCATGGACTGCTCTCCAAGGACAATTTTGGGGATCAAATGCTCCATGGATTTTTTTTTTTTTTTTTTTTTTTTTTTGGTTTGTGCTTTCAGGTAATTTGCTAGCGTCCATAAAATCGATCAAAGTTAATCAAAAAAAGTCAAAAAGACAAACTTGAAATAAACTTGCATGATCCCCAATAATCAGATGCTAACACTGATAAAAATCTGGGCCCATCTAATTTCCGGACTGCGCTCTGAATGAAATGTAGACAAGTCACGCAAGTCACGCAAGCTGATCTTCATCGTGGATTTCCTTCTCACATTCCGAAGTGTCGCGCTTTTCATTGTCGCGCTCGGAGGTTTTGGGGAGAGTAGGTTTGCGTTTGGGGCTCGCCTTCTTGGCCTTCATGGTGGTAGCGCGCTTGGTCTTTAAGCCTGATGGGGAATTCGAAGCGCCAGCTTTAACTGAGCTTGTGAGGCCAGCTTTTTCTTTGATGCGCTGAATTCGGTGCTTAAGGGCGTTGACAGTACAACCTGATAGAAGGGTCTTAGTGAAATCGTTCTTATACAATGGAAGTAAAGTCGGAGGGAAAACATGTAAGAATAACATACCATCGCCCATGAATTCTGCAACTCGAGGAAAGTCGATAGACGCCGTACTAGTGGCAATAATGCCAACCAGGAGCTGACTGTATTAGTTGTGTGTCTTGTATTCATAAATGGGATAAACATAACATCAGGGGAAACATCATTGATGAGGGCATCTGGGTGAAAATGTGGAAGGTACCTTGGCATCAGCTTGGGCGTCCCAAGTGATAGTCATTTCAATCAGTTGATGGTCAGAATTGCTTCGAGGACCGTATTTTCAGATGCGTATTGGATGAGGATATTGCAAAAAATGGGTTGTGTATCAAAGAAAAATCAGAGCAGGGTTGGAAGAAAGTTGGAATGGGGCGCAGAATCGAGGAGAGTGAAGGTGGGAACTTTGAAAAGGTTATGGTCGACTCTCCAAGAACATGTGAAAATTGCCTTTCGATTCACTGCTTTCAGCAACAGACCTACGTGCATATGCGAAAACTACTGTCTTTTATTAATTTACTTAGGAATCCTACTGACTGGCAACTCGTTAGCCTGGGCTCCAAGAAGCGCCTCTACTTATGCCTCTATGCAGCTGCTAATCAAAATATTGCTTATGCAGGGTTGGGATCCCTTCTGCTAAGGAAAATCTCTTATCTTCTCTGGCAGAATGGAGAGATAAGCTCCATCTTAAACAAAACTCATCCACAATATTAACAGACCGTATAGAATTTTCAAAATGAATGATTGGGATTTTCAGCAAGAGCATAAACATCTGATAGTTCCCTGACCCCGAGGACGCCAAGATATTGTCATCTAGATTATCGACTTTGTTGGCGTGGAAGTTGTTGTCATGATACTTGATCAAATATTGTTACTTAGCAGAAGGGTGGGATATTGTTAACATACGTAACCAAGAGAATCCGGAAGAGGAAGATGTCAAAGGGAGTGGCAGAGGAGGATAGTGAATACTGTCCAGCATCCACCGAAATATTCATACTTGTTGAATAATCGAGCAGAAGATACGAAGAACATCAATTGTAATGAGGTGGCTGCGGCACACCAGATGCAGGTGGGGTCGATGCCCATGGTCCACTGACGAACTGGGGATCGGAAGTCGCCGAACGCGAGGTGATGGGAGGTGAATCTGTCTGTCGATTTTGATATCCAAGAGATGATCTGGCTTGCAGATGCGCACTGGCCGCTGGAACATGATGAGCGACTTGTTTGTGATTGATATGTTCAGAAGACTGATGATGGCGCATTTCGATTTGTGCTAGATCGTCATGGTAACTAGGAGCACCGCCATGCATCTCGGACGCGGAAAGCCCAGCAGAGTGGTTACCGCTTGACCATGTTCGTGACATACTCGGGGATTGATATTGGCTGTAAGAAGATGGTACATTTTGCTGATATCCACGAGACTGAGCAGCGGATAGTGGGACATGAGTACCTTGCTGCGAATGGGCTCGAGAGTTGGAGGTTCCAGGTCCAGCTAAAATATTTTCATAGTCGCGAGAGTAGCGCATCAGGAATGAATCATGTGTTGACTGACTGGTTTCCGGGCTGAATGTGATATCACCCCTAGACAGTGATGGGTTCAAGGATTCTGATGATCGCGAATCAAGTTCCCTCGGCGAGGCTTCGACTGTCTGGGGGGTTGGATATGGTTGCGAAAGCGGCTGCGATATGGATGGGCTGAAACTTGTGGAAGCTAAATTTGTCGAGGCATTTGCGATGAAAAGTTGTTGGCTAGGGTGCCATTGAGGTTCGGGTGGAGAAAGAGCTGCGAAGCTTGGAAGGTGGCTCGATGTCATAGCTGAATCGAGGTTGTCACCAGAAGATTGTGAGCTCCGAGAACGCAATACCAAATCCGACTGTGACCTTGTGGGGTGCTGGTATGTCTGTCCTCCAGTGTGCGCCTGCAACGCACCTGAATTGCTACTCCATGTCGCAGGTGCAGAATCTCGTGCAAGATGTTGCTGACCAACAGTAGATTGAACCTGTGCATTTACAGGATAGAACGTAGACGAGCCGGAGCTATACCCATGATATGGCTGCTGGCGAAGCAATTAGCGATGAGTCGGCGAAGACCCCGGAGATACCTCCATACTGGTCCATTTTTTTTTACCATCACGCACAAATTGTTGGGTAGGTCCATGGGGCATTCTTTGGCTGGTATGATTCGAATACTGGACGGACATCCCCGGAGATCCATATGCTGGGTGGTCCAGCTGCTCATTCGGTTGGGCGTCAAGGGAGCTCTATCCCGCCATCAGTGCTACTCTTGCGAAGCAGGTGGAAAAGCAAATGAGTGCAATTTCCTACTGGAAGTCTCGCACTGCCCATAGCAGGCTCAACCCGTTCCCCCAAGGTAGTTTCTCGCCATGGAACTCGGGGGCTGTTGGTTGATGGCCTCGATGGTGGACATGTGGGCCCAGTCCCGATAGACATTGGTGTAGTTGAAGGGGTCAGGACGACAGGTTCGGTTGGGATTTCCCATTGAGATTTGCCGGTTGCTCTCTGCACGAAATACCATTTGCGTTGAACGCCTTCCCATTGAGGAAGCCTCAACATAAACATCATTAGCTGGGTACCAACTTGACATCCACGGGGGGTAAGACTTGACTAACCACCCATCGGGCAATTTGGGAGGTGGAGAGGATGGACCTGCAGTATCCGCTGGAGCCTCCTGTGCCATTATGCGAACAGATGAAGGATCAAGGATGGTGTAAAAGCAGAGACAGACGCAGCGAGGTGCCGAGGACGAGGCGATCCTGTGGGGCCCCGGCCTTGGCTCCAACAGGTTCAAATTGGCTTGGCGATCGCGTCAGCCATCACAAGGTACTGTATACGTGGAGAGTGGAGCCTCAGGGTATGAAAGAAGAAATTATTAATACATTTTTGGATATAATATGAATCAAAACTGATAAAGTCTAATACCCCGATTTTTCCTTTTGTATGCCATTCGGGGGGATTGTTTAATTGCTCATTCCACCTTCGATTGGAGCCGTTGTCAACCGTGTGTACTCCGTACCTGACGCCAAACCCACCAATGATAACCTGGAGCAAGTAAAGATCAAAGCATAACAGAATTCGTGAATACCAGAAAAAAAATCAAATCAAATAAAAGGACGATTAAAACACCAGCATCCAGCTGCGCCGCAAGGGAAGCCCCTAACTACCACGCATAACCGTTGCCGGATTCAAAGTCTTCGCCATCCCAGTCTTCATCACCGCTGGCTTCGGAATCTAGAAAATCATTCTCATTGAACTGCATCTCGCTAGGACGCTGGTTATCAATGCGAACAAAGACCTCATCGCACATTCCTAGCCCCCGTGTCTGACGGCCCGGGGACAATGTCTCTGGGGCTGTGTATTTTGGTGATGCCAAAGATGGCTCCGCATTTGCATCTTTCTTCTCGGATATTTGAGCAATGCGCACACTTTGGCGCTTGGAGGAAGCCACATCCGATGACTCTGGAAAAGGGAACGGTTCCGGACTTCTGGATTTCAAGTCCTCGCGTTGAAATGTGTGTATTACTTCAGGAACCCAGGTATCACGGAAACTAGCTCGGTCTCGCCATGACATGTCTAGAATCATGCTGATAGATAGTCGTCGCAGGGAGCATAAATGGGATGCAACATTCAGAAGACTTGTCAAGAAAACTTCTGCACAGTCACTGTCTAGCTTTCGAAGGCATGTCATTTCGATTTCTCGAAGCTTGTGGGGCCATGTAGGTTCCACATCTGGCTCCATTAGAGAGTCAAAGTGAGGAAATGTGTCGTTATGGGGAGATGCATCGTAAATGTTCCCATCAAATTTGAGCTTTTCAAGATTAGGGCAATGATCAGCAAGACCGCCCATCCACAGTAAATCGAGGTGTCTGTTATGGTTCAGATTCAATTCCCGAATATTCTCACCATGGGATTTCAAAAAGGCATCGATGTAAGGAGAAAAGATTCGATCACAGTTTGTGACTGTGATAGAACGAAGAGTTGCAGGCAATTGGAGCAAGAGCCGATCCGTGGGCAAGGTGCATTCTACAAACTCCAACCTTTCAAGATCTGGCAGAGCACCGAGCGCAGACGCCAAGGAATCCTCGTTTTCATATGTATCCTTATGATCACGGTCACCAAGATGAAGCAGTTTTACCTCCTTCAGCCTTTGGAAGGCTAATCGCTGATGTTGCCTGAGCATAAATGGAAGAAGGTCCGCGAGGTTCAGGAAACGGGAATTCCAGTCCCAGGCACGGAGCCGAACACCAGTTGCATCCATAACTTCAAAGAGATTCTCGGAGTATATCCACTTCGACTGAGGGATTTCCGAAGGCTGGTGTCCGAGGGTAAAGTCATCTTGGTGATAGAGTCGCACTGCGTGCACTTGGGGAATCTTTTGAATTAACTGGGCTAGATCAAAGTATCCTAGCACTGGCCCACTTTTATACCGAAGAACATCGACATCCACATGAAGTTCTTTGATCTTGCCAGCGTAATTTATCAGGAGAGAATCCCGCGGCGTAGAAAGTAAATTCACGAGTGCATGGCATTTGGAAGAAGGAAATAGTGGTGGGCAATAGTAGAGTGCCGCAAGGGCTGGTTCTTGGAACTCACGGCATAGGCACGCGAGGTTCACAAGCCATCTAGCCATGTCACTCCGTGCCTCCCATTTCTCATTAGGGGAAGGATAGGTCGCCTGGAGAAGAATGTCAAAAAGTATGTGATACGGCAGCGATTGCCACGGAGGGATAGTTTGGGAAATATCATTCAGGAGTGATGAGTCGTGTTTGATTCGCTTTTTAGAGAACGAGCTCTTATTCTTCGGCCGCTCGCGGGGCCGTCGCTTAGTACCAACGGAAGGCATCTCAACCCCGGTAGTATTCAAGGAACGAGACTGAGCTGTTGTATCTGAACCTGGACGCTTAATTCGCGTAAAATGAACAGTGCTTCTGTTGCTACGCGCTGAGACCGGTGGGCCTGGTCGGCGCTCGGGCTGCTCGCCTTGACCGTCGTCTAGCTCGACAGGCTCATCATCCGATTCATGATCCGATGGTTCACGATAGGAGGGGCGCTGGGTATTTGAACGAGATCGAAGGGATACGGTTGGTGAATGACGTGAAGTATTTGTGGCTAATGTTTCCAAGTCATTGGCATCTTCATCGGATGATGTCGATTCGTGATAACTTTCGACTTGGGTCCGGCTGCGGCGTGCAGGTCGTGTGGATTTGGAAGGCCCACCCAACCGTGAGGGGGCCATGGTGGGAAAATTATCGTGCTATAGCATGCAATCTGGATGAATCATAACCTGAAACTGTGGGCTGGCATACAATGCGTGAGAAAAGAAGTTCGATTCAAGATCGCAGGAGAAGACTCGAAGGTGAAGTTGAATGCGCCCGCAGTCTTTCGGGAAGCCAAACCAGCCATTGGCGGGATTGGACGCAACGGGGCAGCCGCGATCGGCGCTATCGATAAGCTAGCGTACTTTCCTAAATGGGAAAGATTCCCAAAGGTCCAATTAATAACTGTGTTAAATCACGTGATAATGGTTTGGTGCCTGGAATTATAGGCATCGACGCCAGCGCAAAGGCAGTTCGGCCAAATTTCAGGCAATAAGGCAGACAACTCGCCCCCGCCCCCGTGAAGACGCTATGAATGCACCGTAAAAATAGAAACCCGACGGCGCTTCCAGCCACCTCGAGGGGCTACCTTCGTGGGGAGGTCTATTCTACTCCGTAATTCTATTCCTTTCCACTCTGCAAAGATGCTGTATTTCCAAGTGTGATCGCATATCTAATATTTGAACACCATTTACCCATGATTGTTGTCGGTGTGGTCTGTTTGGTGTTTTCTGCACTGGTGCGTTTGTTGGAGAGCTAAAGATTCCTTGGGGACAAGTCGATGGAGTCAACATTGCCCATCATGATGGCCTCGACAGATCGATCAGATCAGGGCGACCTCGAGGCACCTCAAATGGTCATTCAACAGTATGCGCGATACTCACCTATACTCGAATCAACCCTGCGCAGTGCTTCGTCCCTTGGGAGTGCCCGCAGCCAAGCAGAGGCAAACAAATCACCGTCACTGTATCGTAAAGAGACTCCACGAAGTATCCAATCTTCCCCCAAAGGATACCGCCATGAAATTCCTCCCTCGTCGGTAAACCGTTCTGGGCCGTCGATGTCTCCCCCAGCTTTTGACGCTCTCCGCCATCGACAGTCGAAAGACACAGTTGACCATGCGGAATCACGAATTCTACCGCCACGTGAAATTACTGATGAGACAATTGATGATGCATATATACTCTTCATCTTGTATTGCAACCCCAATGTTCCCTCTTCAGTTGATACGCTTGAGCTCCGACGAACTTTCCGAAGCCCTCCGCGGAGTGATGGCAAATCTTTCAGCATTTTTACCCTTTTCGAACTCATTCGCAAATTTGATAATAAGGAACTCAAAACATGGATTCAGTTGGCGATCGAGTTGGGTGTTGAACCGCCCTCCATGGAGAAGAAACAAAGCACACAGAAAGTTCAACAATATGCAGTTCGATTAAAGGTATTTGACGTACCTTGATTCCGGGTTTAGATCGACTCTAATCAGATACAGCGATGGATGCGTGCCATGCATGTCGATGCCTTCTTTGAATATTGTCTAGGTCATCAACATCAATACTATACTCAGTTACCTTCAATAGGTCCGTACGTTGGGGATTCCCGTGATGGCGTTCCACTTGAAGAGGACCTTGCTCTGCGAGCATTAGTCCCTCAATGGAAACCCAAAAGAGGCAGGAAAAGGGCAGAAGACAGGGATGTCGAAGAGGAGAAAGCGGTCAAACGCCCCCAATTAGATACCTCGGTGGAGGGTCTGCAACCTGGAGGCTTCCATCCTCACTCCGTGAATTTTCCACAAAGCGCCATACCATTCAGCGCCTTCCCGGGAGGCGATGATCCTTGGATAACGGCCTCCTCGGCATACCCACAACATGGACAAGATCTTCGCTGGAGACTTCCGGAGCGGGAAACATCGCCCACGGGATACCCTCAATCTGCCATTATTCCACGTGGAAATCAACCATCGGAGTCTCATTTGTCCGTTGAGCCTCGCTCCGCTGTTACGCCATCGATCAGTGAGAAAAGTCGCTCGCGGCGTAGACATGGGCCGGCTGTTTCATCAGCCTGGACCAATAGCAACGGCTTGTCCAGCGGGAAAAATCGAGGCAGGCCACCCAGTAAACACACAACATCCGGCTCCTTTTCAACATTCCATGTCGATGCTGCAAGGGATTCTCCGAACATTTCAGCGGGTTCTCTACATCAATCTTCCCCCCTGCCGACTGGTCAGAGGTCGTCGGAACAAATGACAGGCCCTAGACTCGGCCAATCGAGTGTGTCTGCTAATAATGGTAGGCCAAACAAACTTCAATTGCAGGTCCCTCGGCATTTCGGTGCTCCAGTGCGCCTTGCTACACCACCAACACTATTGGTCAACGGTGTAAATGAGACAGTGGTACAAGCCGATGAAGCTCCCACATCTGGGTTAGCCGAGAATGGAGATGTTAAACAGTACGGAGATAGCAGCACTAAAATAACGATTGACGATCTTATTCGCGCTTTTTCAGATGAGCTTGCGCGTGCTCAAATCACGGGCCGAGCCGAGCCCCTCAAGCACGACGAGGCTCGCCAACTGTCTTCAGCTATAGTGGCCAATGCTTCTTCTACCTTTTCTCAATTTCCCCTTGATTCCCAAGCACTGCATATCGCCGCTTATTTGGGGATAGCTCATCATTTCGGACTTGCAGTTCCGCGACCATCTTCGTTGCTCTTGAATATCGACACAATCCCGCGACGAGAAGGGCGCAGCAGCACCATGCCCCACGCCAATCAAGATTCTATCACAACCAAATACAATGTCTCCTTAGAATATACACCCTCCTATAGCTTTTCTATACAACTCATCTTGAACGATCTTCATTTGGGCACTCTGGCGCCTGTGGCATATCCCAATACCTTGGCCATGACGCAAGCTCAGAAGAAATTCGACCTTGAACATGATTTGGAGAATGTCGATTCAGGAGATTATGATCTCGATGCTTCGGTATCCGAAGAAACCTGGAAATCACGTTACATGAGACTGCGGGTGCAGATGCAAAAAAGAGAACGTGCATTATCGCATTATAAGAGAAAAATTGTTGAATCGGTTATGGCTGACATTTGATGAACGCGGCAAGGGTGGTACACGATTTCCAGAGGATCGTTGCCAAACATGCTTCGTTATATACCCTGGAGTAGTCATTTTATGTCCGCGTTTATTTTTATTCCTAGCGTTATGATACCCCAAGCTTTGCAAACGTTGATTTTTTGAAATGTTTTGGGAACCCCCTATATTCGTCCACTTTCGCCATTTTATGAGTTCAACCTGTTTTCAGAGTCAACGTGACTTTTAGATCTTCCCAAGGCCGCAAAAATCTACAATCTAGATTCAACTTTTCAACTTCAATCCAAGGCCTACTTATGTTTTTAAATGATACTTGAAGCCCACTGTTAGGAAAAATTGCGAAGTAGATTGTGGGGGCTACCTATTTGAGCTCAACGCCGAAGATAATCCGCCAACCTTCAACAGTAATTCTCATCGGCGAATCAAAGCTAGTACCAGGCACCGCAACGCTTCGCAAATAAAAGTCCAGAAACCCCATTCAATGCAGTGCTTTCAAAGAACAACCAGTCCTATTTTTCTAACCTAGGTCACCGTGAAGGCATACCTAGTAAGCACGGGGTCTCGACATAAACCAACTTAGATATTCTCCTCATCAGATGCCGGACTCTCTTCCTTATCGGATTTCTCATCTTTGGTTGGTTTCTCTTTCTTGGCTACAGCCTTCTTGGCCCTAGCTGTCTTGCTGTTTGGGGAGGCAGTAGGGGATCCGGCCTATGGAAGGTCAATCAGGAATTTATGCTGGGCATCAATATTTTATCAAATAGAGAAACTCACAGATCCAGCGTAATAGCAGTCCAGCTTGATTGCATGCTTCGTTTTGAGAATTTTGAATCTGTTTCCTGCAGAGTGGGCATTACTGTAACCCAGGGCCGAGGCCACCGCACACATATCAACCTAGAATCCAACTCTTAGTGGGTGGAATAAATGTCAGTT